>OV170232.1:3200000-3552103 GCA_921882275.1 Brenthis ino
AATTTCCTCAGAGTTTGTTTTTTGTGAACAAATGATATTTATTTTCTGTGCATCCTGGCACTGCACAATTTGTCATTTTAGCCCGAAATTTCCTCAGAGTTTGTTTTTTGTGAACAAATGATATTTATTTTCTGTGCATCCTGGCACTGCACAATTTGTCATTTTAATTATTTTAAATAAAGTAAAAAAAAAAACCATCCACGCTATAGAGCTTTACAATTTACTGAGGGTCATAGTGATCGTGATATCTGGCGGGAGAAAATGACAAAATTCATCCCCAATGGAAAACAGGGATCATTGACACTTTGAACAGCAGTTTCAACTTGTCACTTCGGATAATTGACAGTTGATAATTGACGTAAAATTTTTTAATAAACCTACTCACTTTATTTATGTAGCAATATACTCTATGCTACTCACGTCAAACGTGCCGGTGCGGTTTTTTAACGTTTATTCCATCGAAGTGCATGCTGACTTTGGAATAGAATAAATTTTACATAAACATGGATGAAACAGTAATATTTCCATCGCCTAATTGGTTTCAAGTATCTGGATTAGCAGTTTCTACAGACCATTGGTTGATATACGGTGGTCCTAGTAAGTCTCTTTGCATTTTGGAGCCGCTTAATTCACAATACGGAGGAGTCATCGAGGATAGTAAACGTTATAAAGCTCATGTTGTTAATAGAGCACATAGTGAGAAGTAAGTATATGTCTATAAGTGTATTTTTCTATAATGGCTTATAGTTGCGTTAACAGACGCAATCGTATTTTGTATTGTAAATTTACTTCATAATTTATTTCATTTGCCGTTCTCTAGGATTGTAAGTGTAGACATATCGAAAGAATGGCCAGAAAAAAGGTTTATATTAACGGGAAGTATTGATGGTACAGTAAAACAATGGAGTATTGAGAAATTGAACAACAACGTAAAAATAAAATCAACACAAAGCCATGATATTCATCAAACTGAAAAAGAGGTATTATTTTAAGAGTACTTTTCTATTAAAAATTATTCTTGATTCTATTTTCAAATATTAAATTTTAGAAATTATGTATTAGTATAAGTTGAATTTATAAAAGTTATATTGTGTATATCTTACTTGTATCTATAATAACTACCTCAAATATTTTTAATTTAAGTTTTATTACATACACTCAATTATCATCTCACCTTTTTTAAGTCAATAAAAAATGTGAATAATTTCTTTATTTCTTAGGAAGTGTCTGGTCTTGGGTACAGTAGTGATTCTTTTGCTATAACAGTTGGATGCTTTGGCAATGTTGTTAAATGGGATCTCAATTCAAATGTGGTTAATACTTATAAACAGTTCCTTAAAAGTTTCAAGCCCAATTGTGTAGCTTGTTCACACCATATTCCTCTCAATGTGGCTGTTGGTACTAGACAAGGCGTTGTTTTTGTATTGGACTTAAATGGTATGTATTATATATTTTTCTTTCTTGTAATGTTAATATTTTTTATAGTCAAAAATGTTTTCCTTTTAGTTGATTATTAACTTTAATTTTTAATTTGATATTTATAGGCAAGGGAAAAGTCATATATAAAGTAAGAGCTCAAGATGATGAAATTATTAATTTATCATGGTGTCCACAATATGATGTGCTTCTTAGGAAATCTCTCACAGAAATGGGGAAAAAGTCCCTTGCAACTGAAAGATTAGAAAAGATAAGATCAGAACCTGACGAAAGTGAAGAGACCTTAAATAAGTCAGCTGTAGCAAAAAGTCTACCAGATGACAGTTTTGAGGAATCAGTAGTTGAAGAAGATGACATGTTTGATATTTATAAGGACCATGAAGCAGATGAATTTGGTCATAAAAAATATGTACCCGAGGATATATTAATCAAAGTGAAAGAGCAGAAAGAGACAAATGACTTTTTAGCTGAATGTTTAAAATTGAAAGAGTTTATATTGAAGAAAAAAGATGAGGAATCTTCTATAGCTAATCTTGTGGATGCATTAAATAAAACTCATGTAGATAGTGACAATGGTGACTCAGAATCCAACAATAGTCCAGATAGTGACGAGACAAAGAGTATAATAAAAGACGATGGTATAACTAGTGCTCATATACATAAGCATCTACTTGCAACCATTGGTAAATTTGGGTAAGTTATTAAAATAGAAATAAATATGTTGATCAAAATAAATGTTTCATATTTTATTTTTTATAAATTTATGTTTATTTATGTTATATCAACAGTTAATTATGTAAAATAATCATTATTAAATATATAAGTGTATAATTTATGTGCATTATGGTATTAATAAAGCCCACTAGGGAACTTTAATACATATTAGTGACTCACCCTTGCTTTGCTTGGGTTCGTCCCAAGATATGTTTTAACTGCTATATATAGAATAGACTATTTTATATGTCCATGTATGGAAAAGTAGGTAAGTATTTTAAAAAATAAAAAAAATAAATCCCTTATTTAAGAAAATATTGATTCCCCATACAAACTTTCATCTCCCTTCTCACCCTCTTAAGGGATGGTTCCAGGGATAAAAACTATCCTATATCCTTCCAGGGTCTCTATCTCTATACCAAAATTTCATCTAAAGCGGTTTAGCAGATTAAATGTAAAACGGTAACAGACAGACAGGCAGAGTTACTTCTGCATTTATAATATTAGTATGGATATTAACTGAGTTAAAAAATACTATTATTCTTTGATTTTTACTGTGCTTTCTTGTAAATTTAAAAAATCTATGTAACTTAAGTAAAATTGCTTTTAACAGTATAATTCTTTTTCCAGTGCAGTGAAACTGTGGTCGAAGTCGGGAAAACTTGTGGCTAGTTGTAATGTGCCATATCTAATGAATAATAAAGGTCAAAGGAATAAAGGACCTAATTCGAATACACTTTTGTGGTACAAACCCAATGTTTTGCTGATTGCTGATGGAAGGGGTCAATTACTTGAGTGCAATCCTTTGAAAGTTGATTGGTAATTAAACCTATATGTATTTATTGTAAGGAATCTTTCATCTATTAATTAGAAAATAGTTCTACATATTATGCTATAATTTACATTTACGTATATGATGACCTCCTGCATGATTTCGGCCATGGTGGCCAATCTTACTGAGACTAGCCAACTAGTCTGCAGACACCAGTGCCTTTTCTACAACTTTTCAAAATTCGATGGTACGATACTGCGACACCACCGATAAGAGCTAAGTTGCAGGACCAATGGGTTTATATGTTCGAGACAGGGATGTGTAATACCACTAATTTCCCAATTCTGGACTGCTACTGCGAATTTTTTTATGGAAAAACTCAACTAAACTTGGCCTAACCCGGGATTTAAACCCAGCACCTCCAGATCTGCGGCCGTACACTCTAGTCATTAGACACCAAGGCATTTATATGTATTATTATAGATCATAGATTATCTAAATTTAATACGAAAAAATTAACATGCCTCACACATTCATTAAAAGGATTTTCTGTTTCACTCGCACACAAGTCAAGTCATGACTACATAACAGAGAGTGCTATTGTTTTGATTTTACTAAATTGTCTTTGTATGAGTACTGTGAATATGCCAGCTCTAGGTACCCGACCTGTACACTTTGTACATATGTATTTCAAAAATAAACGAGTCCTTTCAGTGAGAGTGTAGGATGCAGCATAGTCCTTCTCTTCTTTGTGACCAAGTACTATTAAGATACATATGTATATGATTAGTGGATTTGTTGTATATTTGTTTGCTCTTTACACACATTTGGACCTGTGACTTATGGCACAGTGGCAGTGCTAGTATGAAATTATAATTTTACATTATTAACTTATTTTTCCAGTAAAAACAAAATAGAATGGCGCATAGTGCATACACTTCATAAACGTGGTTTATACTGTATTGCATCAAATGCACCTCGAGTGCAGATCTCAGATCAATCTGAAGATATTTCTCCAGATGATTGGAAAATATATACAACTGCACAGGATCGCAATATTATATGTTATTCTTATGAAAAAAGGCAGAAAGAGGCTATTTTTAACACGTGTGGAGGATTTTTATACAACATACAATCTTGTCCATATGATGCTAAAAGGTATGTGTAATATATAATTTAAACACTACTATATATAATATTATAAAGAGGAAAAATTTGTATGTTTGTAACGAATAAACTCAAAAAGTACTGGACTGATTTAGATAAATAAGAATATAGTTTGAAACCCTGAGAAGAGCATAGGATATTTTTTATTTCGGAAATCATCCCTTAAGGGGGTGAAAATGGGGATGAAAATTTGTATGGGGAATCAACTAGGGACAAACCCGAGCTAAGCGAGGTTGCCTTGCTAGTTTATAATAGCTGGCTAAATTATTGGTAGATACGTCCTCTCGGTGGTTATTTATATAAACGACCATTTCACGGAAAGAGATTTCAATACAGAATTATTGACTTTTAAATGTAAATTCTAACGGTATTAAATACACATTTTACTTTAAAGAAGTCAAAATATGTATTTTAAAAGAAAACTTCTTTAGGCGCGTCATGAGACGGAAAAAGAATTGGCGTTACGATTTTGGTGACGGAAAACGTTACGCTTGGTTACGAAAGTGGATAATTAGTCAATTAAAAATAATTTAGGGTATTCTATTAATATTTCAAAGAATAAATCAGATAAAAATAGGTATTTATAAAAATCCTTCTTTCATTTATTTTTAAATGGGCGATGGACTCATATCAAATGGATATTGTTAAAAAATTATTTGCTTGAAATATTTTTTTATACATTATATAAATATATATTTTATTTACTACAAAATTTACATCCCTGTATTATTATTTAATTTATTAGAGTATATATAATTTATTGATTCGTTACAACATTTGATTGAAAATTAAATTTTATCTGAACACCATCTGTACTATGTGAATAATAAAATACTGTTTTCCCTTTTTAATTCGATAAATAAAAAAAAATTGTATCTCTCCTATATATCCTAATTGTATGTATGTATGTATTCAGCCCTTCTTAACGTCCTACTGCTGAGCACGGGCCTCCCTTCAATAGGAGGGGGGATCAGGCCATAGTCCACCACGCTGGCCAAGTGCGGGTTGGCAGACTTCACATGTCTTTCGAAAACTTGCTAGGTTCTCTCAGACATGCAGGTTTCCTCACGACGTTTTCCTTCACCGTAAGGCAAGTGGTAATCATGTTGAAAATGATTCGCCCATGAAAATATCAGAGGTGCGAGACCCGGGATTTGAACCCGCTTCACTCGGTTACCCAAGCAAGCGCGTCACCACTGGGCTACCACTGCCTTATTTAAAACATAAATTGAATTTCATAAAAAGTACTGATAACTTACTGAAGTCTCACTTCTTGTGCTTGTATACATTGATACACGAAGTCTATAATTTTTTGTTTGTCGATGTTTTTTTACTATTTTTTTTGTTTTTATTTTAATCGTATTCTTCTCAGCAAACCCGTTTATTTCATATTTATATCATGGGGGTGCATTAAAAAACAGTCTGCCATCTTTGAAAATCACAAATCATTTGTATTTTAAATAAAACTATCTTTCCAAATTTTATCGCAGTTTTATTTTGAGTTTTTGTTCCTGACGTTTCACTGGGAAGACTTTACACATGGAGAGTCTCCATTACCATATTTGATAAGATGGTTTCAGTTAAAGTATCATAATATAGTATGATTAGTATTTTAGTACTCTCAATATGCACTATCAATCCACAGGATAGCAATAAGCGTAGGAGACGGGGCGGTGCGTGTCTGGGAGGCAGATACGTTAGTGGATAATGAACAGAAGTTGTCTTTGGGTAATGTAACAACATTCTGGCAGAATGTACAAGGGAAAGTGTTGACTATTGCCTGGCATCCGACGAAGGAAAATCTCCTTGCATTTGGAACCGGTGAATCAAGGGTAATATTGTTATTTCTATATAGGTATTGATTTATAGAAATTATTTGTTAGATAATTCACCAATAAGACTAAATTTTAACACTGCTTTTTACATTTTATGTGCTTAGTTAAAAAGATAAATATAGAAAGAGAATAAACATCTCATTAAAGACTCGTACTTATATTATAAATGCGAAAGTTTCTGAGGATGCATGAAAGTCTGGATGTATAGATGTTTCTTACTCTTTCACGCAAAAACTATTGAATCGATTTTGATGACAATTTACAATAATATAGCTCATACATCAGAACAACATAGGCTACTATTATCCCGGATAAATGTAAGGTTTCCGTGTGATAGATATGTTTTTGTTTATATTTAAAATATATTTTACACAATTATATTAAGTTTATATCTCCCTTATTAAATGAAAAAAAAACAACTATTCTTTTTGACTAATTAAAAATATGGAGGAGGTACTTTCGGTCAATATATTATTTTTCATGTGTATGTTGCGACAACGTTTTAGCAAATTGGCAAACGATATTTAGGTTTTTTTATTGAATAGATTATTTTAAAACAAAAAATAGATTTTTATTACTAAATAATCTATTATATTACTATTACCTAAAATAATAATACAATTAATTAATTAATTTTTTAGATCGGTTTATTAGACACGAGTGGTAAATCCGAACGTCCAGCGAAGACCTTGCCGCCGGTGCTTCGTGGTGGAATATATTCCCTTTGTTGGGGGGAAAACTACGACCTGTACGCGTGTGCGGGCGGAGAGGTGGTGGTGTACCGCGCGGATAAACCCGAACAAGGTTTTTAGATACAAATAAATAATATATGTATGTATGTACTTCTGTGTGTAGGAATAAGTAGTTATAATGTCCTGTCTCTTGATCGTATTTGGCTACGGGAATTCTCACTGGAAAAGGTCTCTGGAGATATTATATAGAAACAGAAAATATTTCCTATTGTGATAAGCTTAGCGCCTCACAGATATGAGCAGCACTCATTGAGCACTAAATTAATGCTAAATTGATTTGACGCTGTGTTATGCGGTTAGCGTATTAAGCGGTAACACTGGTAGCTTACTTTTTAGCTAACAGTTTTCTAATTTTCTGCCAAAATATAAGAGCATCAAATTTTAGCTTTTGGCACTAAATTAGCACTAAATGAGCATTAATTTATGCAAATAATTTTAAGCGATTCTGCTCACTTTGCCTTTCTAGCTTTACATACGTATTTTATTATATGTATAAATAAAAGTGCTATAATTTTAGTAGGCCTTAAATACTGTAGTAGTCACAAGTTAGGATATATAATAAAGATTTTATTTTTCTGTAGTCTAGGTAAATATGTGTCATAGAAGTGTATGAAATAAATCTCACGACTGAGGTAATACAGTTAGTTTATGATATTGTAGCGATCGAGTATTGAACGATTTGTTGTATATAACAGTTTTTACTTTCTTATTTCTTCTACAGTATTTAACGTTTTACTAAGCCGGTTTTACTAATATACAGAGTTCGAAAAGATAAGAATTTTCATTTTTTCGCCGTAAACCCTCGTAATATTGTATTAGTTAACAAGAACCGATACAGTATAAAACAGCTCAGAAGGGTTTTCCAGGAAGACAAATATTTGGCAATTAACAATTATATTTCTCGCTTTTTCTGTATTCTCATTTTACATTTATTTTTTATATTCCTAACTCATATAATCCGAATCACCGACTGTCCACTTGACATATCAAAAAAAATCTATTGTCAAAATCTACAAACTGGCACATAAAATAATGAATGTTACAAGTATAAGTTCAAAAACATAAACACGTATATTTCCTATTGGTAGACCCGTGGCCGGTGCCGGTGTGCGTGGAGGGCGCGCCGTGGCTGGTGAGCGCGCTGTGCTGCGGCGCGCGCGCGCTGCTGTGCGGCGGCGACGCCGGCGCGCTGGCCGCGCTCGCGCACACCACCGGGAAAGTGCTCGCCGCCACCTTTGTCTTCAAGTTGGTATTTAAATACTATAAATTAAATTAAAACTATAAATATTAATCAATTTGACGTTATTTACTGTATAACATCTAACATAAGATGGTGTGAAAAATCGAATATATATATATATTAGTGTTAATTTTTAATATATATATATATTAGTGTTAATTTTAAAATTTGTTTAAAATACAATACCATATAATAATATAACTTATTATTACTTTTGCAGTAAAATGATACACAGTATAGAATGGCATCCACAACAAACGTCCAGCAGTAGCGAAGAGTCTCCATACAAAAACCTCATCGCAGTCTCATCTTTAGACAAATCATGCAATATTGCCATAGTGGAATTTGCTGAAAGAGAGGGTGAGTATTACATTAACATTACTAAGTAATATCATGGGTTCTTATCACGTACAAAGAAAAATTAGTTCAAATAAATGTCAACAGATGGCATTTTATTGTATCGATTTGATATCGATGTTGTATAAAATAAGCAAAAGATAAAAGATAGACCCCAATATATACTAATATTATAAAGAGAGTTTGTTTGAACGCGCTAACCTCATGAACTACTTATACGATTTGAAAAATTATTTTTACATTAGATAGCCCATTTATTGAGGAAGATTATAGGCTATACTATATCATATAACATTTAGTATATCTATTTAATAGCAACTGTTAAAACGTACCTAAGGACGAACCCTTTTTTTTTTAACGTTGGGAAATGCATTTACGCACGAGGTGTGGGATTCACCGGTAAAGCCAGTACTACCCACTAAAACCCAACAAAACCTTCCCCCGTCTTAATGGGGCGTCGCAGGATCGCTTACGCATTCAACTACGACGCCCCGACGGCAGGTCTGCCAAAGCAGACCACAACAACCATGGGGTTGCTCTAAGGTCCACTCTGTTATCAGAGAAGTACCAGGAGCAACCCGCATGGTACACCGCCCTCTGAAGAGGGCCGCCTCCCACCGCCCACCGAAGTGGGCCACCTCCCTGTGCGTTTCTTGGCTTCGCGCCCGGTTGGGTTGCCGGGCACTACTGAGCCCCCCCCACCACGACAAGGTGAACGCACGTTGGGGGGGACCTAAGGACGAACCCGAGCTAAGCGAAGGTGAGTCACTAGTGAGGTATATTTTGGTTTAAAATTTTTTTCTAAATGGACGAAAGCAAAAATATGCGTTTGTAAATAAAATTTTCCTAGTTTTACTGATTATTATTATTGAAAAATCTGCAATCAGATAAAGTCACTGTTTGCTTAATTAAATTCAGAATGAATTTTGCAATAGTTAACCTATTTTAGTTTTCATATATTATCTATACTAATATTATAAATAGGTAAAGTTTGTGAGATTGTGAGTTTGCGACGTTTTAGGGGGTAATCTATGGAACTACTTAACCGATTTAGACGAAATTTGGTAAGAAGATAGTTTGAGACCCTGGGAAGGACATAGAGTACTTTTTATTCCGGAAATCATCCCTTAAGGGGGTGAAAATGGAGATGAAATTTTGTATGGGGAATCATGCTAGGGAACCCGAGCGAAGCGAGTGTGAGTCGCTAGTGTAAAATAAACCAGTTCGCAAAATTGCGGATTAATGACGGATATTATCCATTCAAGTAAACAAAAATAGCCAAAATGAGCACTTTCCAATTTCTTTATCCGGGACTAGCGGACCCGACAGACGTTGTCCTGTCTACACGTCTTTAATTTGAAAATTTCAAACTTTTTTTAATAACCTAAAACATTCTGGACCATTTTGATGAAAATTATTATTCAAATTGTGAATCTAAACCATTCCCAGATCCCCTTGAACACACACAAAAAATTTCATCAAAATCGGTCCATTCGTTTGAGAGAAGTTCAGTGACATACACACTCACAGAAGAATTATATATATAAAGATGAGGCCTCTGTACCATGTAGTATTATGTGATCTGTGGTTATATCTTGTTTACGCTCTTCATCTGTATATAAATTGTGCGCTAAAATTTCGTTATTGTTTCCTAGAATGTGAATAATTCATGACGATTGATTGGTATTTTAATTGGAACTCTTTTCGGATTTTGTCGTGGTTTTTTAAATGTCTTAAAAGTTAAAAAGAAACTTATGTTAATTAATTTTATTTAGTATTGCTTTATTAATATATTCTCAGAAAAAACAGACAGATCAAAACAATGACTTTGCTTAATACTATGTATAGATGTAGTTATAGAAATTAAATTTAAAATATTGCCATACTTTTGTAAATTAAAAAAAATAACATTTGTATAGCTGTTCATTGAAATTTAAAATATTAAGCCTATTGATAAATTTAAACTTGAATTAGGTGGTACATATTATACACGCGATACCTTCGTCGATTGTGAATCGATTTTCATAATCTTTAAATTGACATTAAAAATGAATAATTAGTTACAATACAACTTCAAGGGGACCTAAATGCGTATGGGAGTTTTAATGGGACTAAAATTATTGTAAAATAAATATCACTTCTAAGAGTAGAAAAATGCTAAATAAGTAATATTGACGTTAACTAGCGGCTCACCGTTGCTTACAAACTCGGGTTCACCTCTAGAAAAACAAACAAAAACAAACCTATCCCACGGGAACCGTACATTTTTCCGGGATAAAAAGGTAGCCTATGTGTTATTCCAGACTATAATCTATCTCTGTGCCAAATTTCATCCAGATCCGTTCAGCTGTTCTGGCGTGAAAGAGTAACAAACATCCATACATACCACAAATGTTCACATTTATAAAATTAGTATGGATATAACTTTTATAGTTAATAAATAACTATTGTTTTAATCATAGAAGGAGTGAGGTTGAAGACATTGAAAGAACTTACGGGACACAAGGGGATAGTGTTGAATGTAGCGTGGAACCCACATAAGGATGGGATACTTTTGTCCACTTCCCAAGATGCCACTGTCAGGGTAAGTATGCGAACAATAATAGACCACAGTACTTTGTTCTAATATTTTTAGGGTTCTGTACCCCAAAAGGAAAAAAGAAACACTTTCACTTCACTTTGTTGTCTCTGTAAATGTTTGTTTATCCGTCTGTTTGCTTGTCTCTCCGTCAGTCTGTCTGTCCGTCTGTATGTCAAGACTGTTTTGCTCAGCAACGCGTGGAGGTATCAAGTTGAAAATAATGTTATTACTTAAATGACTTCTTTATGTATTAACAGATGCTTATGGCGTTTTATATGAAAGTTATATCTTGAATATAATTAAAAATTATTTATACTCAAAAAATAATTCAAAATCAGTTTTTCTCTTTGCAGGTTTTATTTATAGTTTTTATTTTGTCTTACAATTTATTAAATAAAACTATCTTTTCGGATTATTTCGCGGATTTATTTTGATTTTTGGTTCCCGACGTTTCGAATGCTTTACAGCATCCATGGTCACGGGAGAGACTGAGGTGTTACATGTCTTAAAGATATAGTTGTTACAGACAGCCTACCCACAATTAACAAAATGAAAATTGCACCAATTACATTACAATATTTTAACCTTAAACATTTTTATAATTTTAATTATAATTGAATAAGGAAAATTATTTATTTAATTTTTGCTATTATTTTTATAATTATTACAATTTTAAAAATATTAATTAGTAATCTATATTTAGTGTTGCCATTATTATATTTATAACCATAAAGAAAAATATAAAATATAGTATTAATTATTTAAGCCATATAATTGTTCAATGTGTAATTTAAAAAGTTAAAATTAATTAAGGATTATAATTTTAATTTAGTTTGCTATTATTTAAAAAACAACTTACTAAGCAACACTATTAATATATACTTTTACAAATGAAAAATGAAAAATATTAATCTGATAAGCTGTCATTTTGATCTACACAGTATGAACTTACTACATCTGCCTGTCTGTTATGTTTATATTTATTATTTGATTTTATTATATTAATAACAGGATCCCATGACGATGGTAGTATCCAGCCATCTTCCCTATTGAAATTTGGATGTTTTTTAATTTCTATGGCTTCTCGAATCATTCTAGGGCAATATCGGTTATTCGAAACGTCGGGAACCAAAAATCAAAATAAATCCGCGAAATAATCCGAAAAGATAGTTTTATTTAATAATGTCAAACATTCGCGTGAATCTAAGAAAGCCTTACAATTTAATTAATTTTACAGGTATGGGACATATCGCAAAGCACATGTATATCGATATTCGGTAACCATTCGCAGACGTCGATGGGTTGCACTTGGAGTGCGTTTCCACAACTTCATTCAGCCATTTTCTCTGGCGGAGCGGACTGCTGTTTGAGAGTTTGGAAATATGAAGATCATCCCCCTGAGAATTATATTGGTAATTGATTCCAATCTTTTTGAGACTTAAAAGTAATAAATTTAATTTTCAAATAACTTTTCCAAAGACATGTGAAGTCTGCCAACCGGCAATTGGCCAGCGTGGTGGACTATGGCCTGATCCCCCTCATATTGAAGGCCCATGCCCAGCAATGGGATGTTAAAAAGGGCAAAATACAATGTGCTAATTACATAGTAATTTTATTTTCTCTTTCGCGTAGTGGGTTCATCACCTCAAAGTTGAATATACTAGAAGATGAACTATCTTACTCTTATCCAATTCTGTTGAGCAGATATAATATAAAGAAGTAACAAACACACGCACTGTCAAACTTTTACATTTTTTTAGTATTACTTGGTCAATCATCAATCAACCAGAATAAAAATTATATTTTAAGTGTACTATTATAATTAATATAAACTTTCAATATTACTTTTATGAAATTAGTATACGTTTCCGTGGATACAATATATATAATTTTTTTGTTTTATATAGTGTTTTTATACACTATTCTCTAAATAAGCTAACATAATTGCTTTTTTTTAATTATTAAGATTATATTTTTTTTTATTATAATTATAATATAAACTTTATTATAATAATTGTTAAGATACCTTTACTTTATTGAAAAAAAAATATTGAATTAATGCTTTTTACAGAAATTAAACATGAAGTGGTACCACGGAGAGACAGAAAGAAGAATAGAGATAAAAAAGAAGAAAACAAAGCTGAAGAAGAGAATAGTGAAGTTGCAGCCATTAAAGATACAAACCTTGCTACAACTTTTGATACAAACGCTAAAAAGAAGTGTTACAAAAAATTCCTTTTACCTACTCTTTTGAAGAACATGATATGTTCCATACAAAAAGTTAGAAAAATGGCGCAAAAATATTTAGAAGAAAAAAGTGATGGTGATATAAAACAAGAAATAGTTAGTGATGTGAAAAAGGAAGAATTAGATAGTGTTGTCAAAGAAGAAGTAGTTAGTGAAGTGAAAGATGATTTAAGTAGTGATGTGAAAGGAGAAGAGAGTAACGATGTGAATAACAAAAATAGTGGTGAAGTAAAAGAAAGGGATATTAACGTAGTGGAAGAGGAAGAATGTTTCGAAATGGATTTTACAAAGATTTTTGGCACTACCAATGAATTTAATGAGATCTTAGATTTGGAGAGTAAGTATGCCTTATATATATATTTTTGTAAATTAGTTTTTGAAATGTAAGTGAGAAATTAATGAAGATGAAAACGGACTGAATAATTATTATTTTAATAATAGGTATATCAGGCCTAATAGCATTGAATTGTATCTATTTTCAATTGTTACTTATCGAAATTTAAAGTTTTGGGTTTTCGAGAAAAAAATCGAGATAGTTCGACAGTTTCTAAAGTTAAATATCGTATCAACTGTCGAAATTAGCATTAGAATTGTACCCAGTGATGTCATACGTGATACGGTTTGCTCGGGAACTGTTTTTCAGTATTACAATATTTTATAACTGTAAACATTTTTATAATTTTAATTAGTTTTATAATTGAATATGGAATATTATTTATTTAATTTTTGCTGTTATCATTATAATTATTACAATAAAATGTCAAATATTCGCGTAAATCTAAGAAAGAATTATCTAATTGGTTTTTTTATCTACACATATGAATATAATAAAATTCTAAGTCGAATTTGTACATAATATTTTATAATTTAAATAATGTTTTTTGGCAATTCTTATTGAAATAGTCATTATTATATATACAGAGGCAGAATTCATGGTTTTTAGAATTTTTGTCATTCTGTCTGTCTGAGATCGCATCACGGAAAACCACTGGAGGGATTTTGAATTTTGGTATGATGACAGGTATTTATCCGGGTCAACATATAGGATACTTTTTACTATGGGGAAATATCCCATGTCTGAGAATAAATGTATACTTAAAACGTATTCAATGTAACAGTGCACAAGCACCTGGAGTACAACCGGCTGGAGCCGTGGGTTATGCTGAGCGTGTTCCGCGGACACGTGGCCGCGCTCGTGCAGGAGGCGGCGCGCCGCGACGAGCTCTGCCCCTTCGTGCTCAGCCTCACGCCCTCTGTGTCCTTCAAGTAGGTTGTTTAAATAATTAAATATGTTGGGACATTACCACACAGCGCCATCTAGTTCCAACTTCCATGGTAAGCTACGAGGCTTATGTTATAGATCTATCTAGTACTATAACACAGGCCTCGTAGCTTACCATGGAACTAGATGGTGCTGTGTGTTTATGTCCCATACATATTTATTTATATAATTAATAAATACACATAATTATATATCTATGTATATTTTTAGGTACTGGAAAGACGTCACGCAAATGTACTTGGCGCAAATAGAGAGGTTAGATGCCAAGAATGAAACTGAAAAAATTTATGGTAAGTTCTTATTAATAATTAAAATATACCTATATGAAAAGTATAAACACCACTTCTAACCACATTCATAAAATGACGTTATCGATTCGGTTTCGATTGAAGAAATTAATTACTCAATATGTTTATTTTTTTAATATACAAAATTTCAGGGATAATATTCATTTTATTACTAGATAAACGGAAATGTACCTATGTCTATCCATACAGGAAAAAGCAATCGAAATTTTGTTGCGCTTGAATTTTATTATAACATATTTAAGGTAAAAAGAGGTTTTGTCACACCTTCTGCCTTCCAACTATCTCAATAAATACCAATAAACAAAAAATCAAACAAACACATAGTACTAGTGTGGAATCCATATAATAATAATATTTATAATATTTATTGCAAACGTATACACCCAATTTACAATATAATAACATATATAATATAAAATAGTGTAACATAGTGCTGTTATGGAAGAGAATCATAGTATTTCATTGCAAAACAAATGTTTAAATAATTTATTTATTTATTATTATTATTATGGTATTATTTATTCACCAAAAAGTCAAAATACATAGCTGTCACGATTTACTTTGGTATCCGTCACAACTTACCTCGGTATTAGGAGAGTTGTGACACGGAGGGAAAGTTTTTGTTTTTGTAGATTTTCTCAGAATTTATATTACTTATTATTAATTTTGATGATTGTTTCTTAAAGAGTAAATTTAAATGTACGATGGTCTTAAGTTTCCTCACATAAACTCTAAATTGGTCTGCTGTGGTTTTTTGGCAACGTCACAGGCTTCGCGGAGTGACCTCACTCTGAGGATTTCTTTGCGTTGGTGAGCCACTGTCTCGCATTCCAGAATTTATTTATTTATTACAATGATACACCATTGACTTATCATAATGATACTATCTAGTATCTATATATTAATACGTGAAGCAAAAACTTTGTACACCTTTGTACGAAAATTGCCCGGACGGACGAGTATGAAATTTCCCACACGTATATATAGTTTAAGAGAAGGAGTGCAAAATGCTAATAGTTTTTTTTTAAATTACGCAAAAAAAAACATTAAATCATTAAAAAAACATTACACACACAAGTGTGTTTGTCAAATACCATGTATTTGACAAACACTCTAACTCTTTTGTTTATTATTAAAGTGTATGATCAAATTGAGAATTATGTATAGTTTAATAGCTATTGACGCGATACTTTCTTATAATTTTTACTTTGACGAGATTTAGTTTTATAAATTAAAAAATATCAATAATAATTATGGTCGAAGTTCGACCACTCGGCGGACTATAGTAGGTATTATTGTAACGTATACGTGCAATTCGGTATGATTCGCCTTTACAGGCGTATACAGCATTCTACTTACAAATACAGGATTTCGTGGGTGACTGATTTTTCGGCACTGAAACTTCCTCTGCATAGATGATTCTCATTTGTATTCTTAAATTGTATGGCTTGAGCTACATTGACTTATAGAACTATATATGTATGTATGTATTTATGTATATATGCAATTGTGTGTAGTAAGTACACCGCCTACCATTTCATATAATTTCTCCTACGCCCTAAGGTTGCCTGGAAGAGATCGCTTATAGCGATAAGGCCGCCTGCTGTGCATCATCTATTGTTTATATCTTCTTTTTGTATATTTATTTGTGGTGTACAATAAAGCATCTGTCTATCTATCTATCTATCTAACTCTTATACATATATTAAATGTTCGTTTACTTGAGATATGTTAGTTGAAGTTAAAATTGTTACTTGTTTATTGTCTCAAATATATAAATACAGGTTTAATCTGTGGTATTTATTATACGATGTATTTTATTTTTTAAATGCAATGATATGTACAATAACATATCGATAAGCGTAATGTTTACTCTAAAAGACTTGCTACATTGTTTATGTATATATATTATATATACATATATGTTTAGTGTTTACAAACAATTCACGTCTTCATGCGCATTCATCGTCATAATAAATTCTCAGAAAACTTGACATGTTTCTTGGATCTCTTTACTACAAGATAAAAATTAATAACAGATTTGACATTTAACCTTCATTGGGTTTTCCATGTGTAGTAAATTCCAGTGTAAAACCCAGTTAAAGATAACCTTAAAATATCTCTATCGCATATTTTGCGTACGTTTTATCATATATCTAAGCAATTATAAATTTTGATATAATTTTAATAATATGGTTTATTTGATTACATTTGTTTACAATATTAACAAGGCAGTGGTAGCCCAGTGGTAACGCGCTCGCTTGGGAAATCGAATGAAGCGGGGTCAAATCCCGGCTCTCGCACCTCTGATATTTTCATATGCGAATCATTTCTAACATGATTATTACTTGTCTTACGGTAAAGGAAAATCATTGTGAGGAAACTTGCATGTCTGAGAAAATCTAGCAAGTTTACGAAAGACATGTGAAGTCCGCCAACCCGCACTTGGTCAGTGTGGTGGACTGGGCCCTGATCCCCTTCGTATTGAAGGGAGGCGCGTGCCCTGCAGTGGGGCGTTAAAAAAGGGCTGAATACATACAATATTAACAAGTAGAGGAAAGTCGTATAATGAGGCGTTTGGGTTGACGGGTATAAGTCTATCTTGCCACGAGATGGCGCTTTAACTTTCAACCGTTCGCCATGAAAATAGGTATTTTTGACAACCTTTGCATTTGACAATATTTCCGTTAAAATCAATGCCCAAAATGGCAGGCCATATAAGGCACAGAACAAAGAACATTGAACATTGTTAAAATCGATATGCTATCTCCTAGTGTATGGGTTTTTATACATTATGTTTTCAATAAAGAATCTTAGTTTCTGCGCGGAAAATCTCTCCATGTTTTCTTTAAAGCATTCGAAACGTAGTAGACCAAAAATCAAAATAAGTCCGTGAAATAATCCGAAAAGGTAGTAAAATGTCAAATATTCGTGTAAATCTAAGAAAGTATTATGCAATCCACGTGACATAATTCTTTACTAGTACAATAATGTATACGCAATATAATTAGGGCAGTGATAGCCTAGTGGTAACTCGCTTGGGTAACCAAGTGAAGCGGGTTCAAATCCCGGGTCTCGCACAGTTGATATTTTTAAGTGCGAATCATTTCTAATATGATTACCATCTGTCTTACGGTGAAGGAAAACGTCGTAAGGAAACCTGCGCGTCTTATAGAACCCAGCACTTTGAAAGAGATGCTCATTCGCCAACCCGCACTTGGCCACCTTGGTGAACTATAGCCAGACATCCGTATCGAATGGAGGCCCGCGCCCAACAGTGGGATGTTAAAAAAAGGCTTAATACATCTGTACATTATTTACACCACTACAACTGCACGATTTTAGCTCGCTTTACAATACAATTAATTAAAAACTATTTCTCACATAGCTTGACTGGAAGAGAACTCTTCTAGAGTTAGTTGTATAAGTTCACCTTTGGATCCCGCTGGGGGCATTAATTTGTGTGATGAGCACGAATGTTTGTACTCCAGTCATGGGTGTTTAATGTTCATATTTATAATACGTATATATTTAAAGTTATATATGTGTAGTGTACAACTATCTGGTCCATAACACAAGCCTCGTAGCTTACCATGGAAATAGATGGTGCTGTGTGTTAATATCCCGACATATTTATTATTATTTATTATGGTAAATTATCAGAGAACAAGCAGTACGGCGGGCCGGTGTACCGCAGGGTGGCGCTGCTCCTATCTCTGCACGACGTGAAGGGCGCCATCACCGCGCTGCTCGACGCGCGCCTCGTCAAGGAGGCCTACGTGCTCGCCAGAGCCAGGTGATGTCACATGCTTAAAGCAGGTAGTACCGATTAGCAGGGCGTAGAGAGAGTTTATTTTGTACTTAAACTTAAAATTAATATAAATAAAAATCGTTAAAATAATGTATTTTATTATAATACTAGCGTTGGTTGGTACGTTTTAAGGGTCAGTATAGATTTCTCAGAGATGAGATATTTTCCTGCAGTAAAAAGTATCCTAATGTCGATCCGGATGATCAGTTATCATCATGCCAATTTTATCCAAATTTATCCAATGGTTTTCTCGTGAAGCGGTCACAGACAGACAGACAAAAACTCTAAAAACTATAGATTCGGTCTCAATATCGATAATAATGACTATATCAATAAGATTTTTCGAAAAAAATTAATGTACAGATTCGACACATAATTTTATCATAATATTATGTATAGAAAAAAAATACAGGGTACATGAAAATAATTTATATAATCCGAATATCCGGGCTCATTAGAAGAAAGGGTGGGAAATCCTGCTATATAGCAATTTTTACCGAGCAACAATATTTCTTTTGTCAATCGACTTGTGGTAGTCACGATACAGGCTTTGCCTAGTGTGTGTACCATTAATTAGTAAATATATTGGAAGCTGTACTTTTTTTGGTAATGAGGATTATTATTATTATTGGCAAAAATTATATCATGACAGATATAAATGTATCTTTATAAATTTATATAGCACTGCGAGACCTAAACCAGTGTTAAACTTGATTAATATTTTTTTTTAAATGTGGTATTTAATAGTATCGGTTATTATATCACAATTTAAAAAATCTCTAATAATATTTTCAGACACATGGATAGTATAGCTCAAGATATACTGTGGAAGTGGGCCACGGAATGCAATAATTCAGGGTATCCCAAGATGGCCGCTATTTGGTAAGTTTTATATTACGTTAGATGCTCTTTCCAATATATTATATTATGAGTTCATCAACTCTGTATATACAGAATTCGTTTTCAAATCTAAGAATATATATTTTTTATATACGAATAGAATTGAAATTGGAAATTTGGTGTTATGATTTTTCCTAATTTATTGCTTATTTAAATAATACAAAAAAAACGTGTGTGTGTGTAGGTAGTTATGTTCGCACGTAAGAAGTTATACATCTTTGGCGTAACAGAACAAAAATAGCTAAAGATTTCATCCCGTATGTCAAAACTCTCTCTGTAAAAGGAATGCCGCTAACTTTGTCATGTCGCTTTTTGGCTGTCGGTTTGCGCGCGCATCGTAAAAATTTTACTCTCATATTTTTTTCCAAAAGTGCCAAATTCTCACATGCGAAACAAATATAACTAAAAAAATAAAATAAAAAAAAAAGTTTAAAGAATTAATATTTGTAACTGTAACTTATAATTTATATATGAAATTCAACTTTTCTTGCATTCGACTCCTTTACAGAATAAAATCAGCAGTTAATTTAATATTAATGTAATAAAAATTATAACAACATTTTTAATTTCCAGTTATCTTTCACTTGGCGATATCCACAAAGCTGTGGCGGCATTGGCCAAGTTGAATGAAGAAGAGTTTCTTTTGTTAGCGGCGGAACTGGCCAAGGTGGTCGGACAAACGACGTTTGCCAGTCACATAGAGGATAAAAGATCACAAATACAGATTGAAACTCCTGAAGTCGAGGAATTGAAGCCGTTACCTTCCAAAGTTGATCTCATGAAAGAAGAAATAACTGTGAATTGTCAAAGTGAAGACTGAATCTGTAGATCGGTGTTAATATTTCTTATCTCTTTACTACAAATTGTGTTTTTAAATGTTTAAATGTTTCAGCCGATATGAAAATATTGTTAATTTTTCTAAAAGTTATTCGAAGTAGCTAAGATACTATATGTTGTTGGACTTAGAAAATGTATTAATTGGAAGAAGGATTGATGGGAGAGTTTGGAGGAATATAATTAAACTTATCCTTGTTCTTTTATTGAAATTCTGAAATTTAAAAAAATAATTGACTTCAACACTAATTAAGGTAAATTGATTCAAAGTTAGTTGGGACATTTATGCCCGATTTCACCAACATCACTTAAGCTACCACCTACGTATGGGATCCCTAGCTTAAAAGTTCCCCTAAACTAGCCCCTAAATTAAATTTCGAATACCATCGTCAGAGCCCGTATTTCTAGTAGATAGGCCCGTATTTCTAGTATTTAGGTGGCATTTTAACATTTAGGTAACCCCTAACTGTCGGTAAACTGTCCCCTAACAGCCCCCTAAACATGCTTAGGGGATCCCTTAAACTTAGGTGACGTTGGTGAAATCTGCCATTAATGTTATAAAGTGATCATTTACGAATGTATGTTATGTTTATGTAAGAACTTAGTCTATCTACTTGATTTAGTATGTAGTATTATATAGTTATACATACTCTTTGCAATTAATTGCACAACTATACAGTTGATGTTTGGAATATGAACAATTTCCATGTAAAATTAAAACAATATTTTCTGTATTTTAAATTATGTACTAGTTATAAGCCAAAATTGGTGTAAACGTATTTTCTTTAATGTAATATTAACAATGAAGAATTTTCACCGAAGATCTGTGTTAGGTGCCATTTTGGCAAGTATTTAGTTTTAGGGTTTATGTAACGTAAAGATGAACTGACGGTGAAGTGTCAATTTATTATAATTACAAAAATAGACTTAAGAGGCTGACAAAAAACGTTTTATTGCGTGATTATGTTATCTTTGTTTATCGACTATTTATCGACTGCCTCGGTGGTGTAGTGGCTAGCATGTACGGCTGTACACCCGGAGGTCCTGGGTTCGAGTCCCGGGTCGGGCCAAGTTTAGTTATTGAATCTTCCTGTATAGTAAGTCTCAGTAACAGCCCGGAGTTGGGAAGTTGGCGGTGTTTCACCCCCGTGCCTCGGAGAGCACGTAAAGCCGTCGGTCCTGCGCCGACACTCTCACCGGTCGTGTCGAGTGGTCGTCCCACCGGAGTATGAGAGTGACAGGAATAGAGAGTGCACTTGTGTCTGCGCGTACACTTGAGCACTATAATATCTCCTGCGCAGTTGGCTATTCTCATTGAGATTGGCCGCCGTGGCCGGAATCGGCTAGGAGAACATCATCATGTTATCTTTGTTTACTGTTATTTTGAAGTATATAGCATCATGTAGAATTATTTAATACTTAAAAAAATCACGGGTTTAGCCAACACAAGTGACCTAATAAAAGATTTGATTATTTAGCCAATTTGATAAGAAAATGCCTACATTTTGTTGTATATTTTAAGCGTAATTATTATGTAATAAAATTTAATCATCGATATATGAGATATTATAATAATGTTGACGCTTCACTGTCGACTGCCGATTTGTGATATACATTTTAAATAATAAAAATTATTTCTTTATTATGTATAGTAGACATAAAAATTAAAACATTAGTTGTTGTTGCAGTTTGTTCCTATTTTAGTGTACACGAAGATACGATTTTATTGAATACTTAGCAGTACCCGCAGTTTCGCCCGCTTTCAAACTTTCGATCGCTACCGAAGTTTAGTATCCAGCATCACCCACCTTTCTAATCTGAAGTTTGCCTCAAAATCTCATCAAAATAGTTTCGGCCGATTTAGAGTCCGTAGGGAATGTACATTGTATACATCGATTTTTAAATATACAGATTTAAATAATATATTTGGCAGTTAAATGTTAGTAGTATACCTGTTTCGACAACAGATTTATCATTGGTTAATTAAATAATAACTAAATTAAATTAAAAATTTAAAAAGAAAGACTCAACCATCTAGGACCGATTTTCATCAAACAATAGCTACTGATTCACCTTTCAAACAAAAAAAGAAACGAAATCAAAATCGGTTCATCCGTTCGGGAGCTACGATGCCACAGACAGACACACACACAGACACCTCAAACTTATAACACCCCGTCGTTTTTGCATCGGGGGTTAAAAAAAACAAAGTTTTTTTATGGCTGATTCTAAATTCAAACGTCAAAATTTTTGTTCTGTTCAAAGAATTCGTATCATCTGAGAACATCTTATTCATTTAATGGTATCAGTTAATGTATTGATCTATGTTACAACAAGTTAGCTTTATAATCAAGTTACTTCGAATGTAGATGTGATATTGTCTCCTACTGTTTGTTCTATGCATGACCTGTTTTTATTACCTTTGGCCTTTAAATGTTGTCTCAAATAAATAAAATTATTTGCCCATTTCACCTGGTTTTATTTATTAAAATATTGATTTGTGAATTTGGAATGGAATGGAAAAAATGCTACAAAAATAATGAGGTATTATTTTTTAAGCGCAAGAGGTTCTGGATACATTAGTGAATGCGCTTGTGGCAATAAAGATATAAGAAAAACTAACTTTTACAGGCTATTTTCTTGTTTTTAGCGGATTAAAATAAAGAATTGTTAATTTTTTTTTTAATTATTTATTATTTATATTATTTTATTTATTTCATTTTAATTATGTATACTACCACGTATTACGAAATTATGTATACAATATTTCGTGTCTGGCGTTGACTGCTGAAATCTCACACCCTGGGTGCAGCACCCAGGTGCTGGAGATCTTTAGAAACGGTTATTATAATTGTAATTGAATGCAATATAAAATTTTGTGTCTATTGTTGACCGTTGAGAAGTTCTTCTGCATCTAGATTCTAGAGCCAATCCTAGATGGAGAATCTGGTCATCATGATCATAAAGTCATTTCGATAGAATCCGATAGGATTTATATGTAAAACAAATTATTTGATTCTATGTTGTTATTCTGATATAAAATACTTATTAGAATTTTCTTAATTTTTTCTCTTGGGGGAAAAAAGGCGGGTAAAGCGTTGTTGTTTGTTTTATGAATTAATGCAATACATCATCCCTTATCGTAATGTTTGAGGCGTTACTCTTACTCTGTATAAAATAATACACACTGTGCCGCTGAAGCGAGGGTGAGTCTCTAGTATTATAATAATTTTACAGATGCCATTTAGGTATAAAGAAACTTTTTTTTAACGTTGGGAAATGCTTTTACGCATACCACCTGCATACGTACAGGTGGTTATCTCGGACTCTGGCTACAAAAACCAGTACTACCCACTAAAAACCACGGGACTTTCTCTGTTTTAATGACATGGGAGGTTCCGTGGCATGACACTCAACGACACCCCGAACGGCAGATCTGACGAAGCAGACTACAACAACCAATGAGTTGTTCCTACGGTTCAATCTGCTACCAAAGATTACCGCCCACAGAGGTGGGCTGGATATGGAGTAAAAATAATTATATAATTGTAAAAAAAACAAATAGAATACATATAACGCCATTTATTGAAATTTATTTTAACTATCTTTATATTGTTTTTGGGAAAAGCTGATTTATATTATACCCGGACCGTAGTTAGAAAACTAGTCCCGAATTAACAAGTAAATAATAAAATATTAAAAAAAATCAATGAAAAGTTATAATTAGAGAAAGAAATTCCCAATAGAGGTATGTAATATCAATATCAATGCAGTAATTTATTATAAGGTAGGGTCATGTAATTATTCATACTTACATATTCCGAGTCGTTTATCTCGTTTCCGAGCGGTCATTGGTCCAAAATATATTCGCAAGCATAAAATGTTGATATTTTGTTAAGAAATAAGAAAATAATGAGGAGATAGTACAATTGTAATTTAAATGTTAATATTTATTTTATTATGTTAAGAATACAATAATAATATAGTTATTATTACTACATAAATTGCAATACATAAATGTACCAATATTGTACGAGTTACTTATATGCAATTAGCCAAATAATTTATTTATATGATTTTTGTAAATATTTTATGTATAAAACTATGAGCTTGTGAATGAAGTAGACATTATCTTGTCTTTCATTAAAAACACCCTAATTAATTTACGTAGTTAATACGTAATATATCCTACTAGCATTGCCCGCGGCTCCGCCCGCGTTCAGATGACCAAAAACCAAATTCTTAGGTTTTACATATTAGTATACTCTTACATTGCAGTTTTTGTATTTTTTCTCAGAAATGGAACATTTTCCCGTGGTAAAAGTATCCTATTGTTGACCCGGATAACAAGCTATCACCATACCAAATTTCATCAAAATCCCTTCAGTAGTTTTTCTGTGATGCGGTAATAGACAGTCAAAAATTCTACAAACTATAGATTCGGCCTCTGTATCGATAATAATATTTATTTCAATTAGAATTTCTAAAAACTATTTTATGTACAGATTCGGCTTAGTTACAATTTTATTATTTATGTACATATAAATTAGATATTATACATAAAATTGTTGCGGCGAAGACCAAAGGAGAGTTATGTGTTTGACCTGTATGTATATATGTTAGATCCTGAATTCTGACGTAAATATTATCCCTATATATGAAATGGTTCCTGTATGACTAGTAAAATATTTTTACCTTTTTGTAAACACTTTCTTACTGTTGCGAGGTAACTATGAAAATACAGGTTAATGTCCTTTAATTAAAACTTATAAAATATTATTACGGTGAGAAATTAAATGATTACATTGGAGTTTCAACATATGCTATTATCAGTGTAACCTTTATCCTTCCGTAGCATAAAAAGACGTTGTAATCTGTATGCTCCATCATTTCTTGACGACTTCTCGCCAAACGTTGAAGAATATTTTGTAATGAAAATATCGTGGCTCATAGCGCTCTGCGCTATTGCCTCGTTTACAGTAATCGAGGCAATACCTTGGTACGTATTTTTATTCTTAACAAAAATTTGTAATAAACAAACAAAAAAATTGTTTCAGATTCATGTTTTTTTTTCGTGTAAAATAATCTGTGTAATATTATAAAATTATGGGAAGTCTGTGTTAGTTTATCTGTGTATTGTTTATGTGTATGATTGTTACTCCTTAACGCTGAAACTGCTGGACTAATTCGGATGAAATTTAGTACACAGATAGTCTATGATCTGGAGTAACACATAGGCTGTGAGGCATGTAGTCACTCTAATATATTTTTTTAATATTCTAGGTGCACTACGTGTGAAGACGAAGGCAGTGGCTATGAAGAAGATAGGTAATAAATTTCAACTTTTTGCTAAATATTGAAAATATCGTATTACATTCTTTAAAGTGTCAATTATTTCATAATCATTTAAAAGATAACCTTTTATGTATTTTTGTTTGATACAGTAACGATGGTAACGATGGGATGTATGCAGGAGTGCAAATTGAACCGATTGACCGGTTAAGTGGTGGAAGGTAAGAACAGTATTTTTTATTCACCATTATTTTTTGAACTCTACCCTATTTATTGAGGGGAGGAAGGACGCTTTTACTCCAGACAGATTAAAAAGACTTAGATAATTTTTTATATATACATTCATATACATACATTTTTATATACATACATGTATATGTACTTGCGGCGCAGTTCAAATGTCTTAGGGAACTGTATCAGATTGAAAAAATTCTGACTACTCGCAAGTAAAGTAGCGTGAAGTTAAGTAAGAGAATCGCTGTGTCATATATTTTATTTTCAACACTATACGGCTAATTTTATACAATTACAGAGGTGGGCAAGGTGGCAGCTATGGCCATCGCGGCTATGGTGGTAGTGGTTATGGCAATGGTGGCTATGGTGGTGGTGGCAATGGAGGCTATGGTGGTGGTGGCAATGGAGGAAACGGTATTGGCGGAGACGGCTATGGCAGTGACGGCAATCGCGGTAACGGTATAGGCGGAGATGGCTATGGTGGCATAAATGGCGGTGACGGTAGAGGCGGAAACGGCTACGGCGGAGACGGCAATGGCGGAGACGGCTATGGCGGAGACGGTTATGGCGGTGGCGGCAGAGGTGGTGGTAATCACGGTGGCGGCTATGGAGGCGGTGGTAATAGCGGTGGCGGCTATGGTGGTGGTGGCAATGGTGGTAACGGTATGGGCGGAGATGGCTATGGTGGCATGAATGGCGGTGACGGCAATGGTGGAGACGGCTACGGCGGAGACGGCAATGGTGGAAATGGCTACGGCGGAGATGGTTATGGCGGAGACGGTTACGGCGGTGGGGTTAGAGGCGGTGGGGGCAGAGGCGGTGGGGGCAGAGGCGGTGGGGGCAGAGGCGGTGGGGGCACAGGCGGTGGGGGCAGAGGCGGTGGGGGCAGAGGCGGTGGGGGTAGAGGCGGTGGGGGCAGAGGTGGTGGTGGCGGCAGTGGTGGTAACGGTATAGGCGGAGATGGCTATGGTGGCATGAATGGCGGTGACGGTAGAGGCGGAAACGGCTACGGCGGAGACGGCAATGGCGGAGACGGCTACGGCGGAGACGGTTATGGCGGTGGCGGCAGAGGCGGTGACGGCAGAGGTGGTGGTAATCACGGTGGCGGCTATGGCGGCGGTGGCAATGGCGGTGGCGGCTATGGCGGTGGCGGTAATGGCGGTGACGGCAGAGGCGGTGGTGGCTACAAAGGTGGCAACCGTGGAAGTGGCAGCTATGGAAGTGGCAACCCTGGGGGTCGTGGTGGCTATGGAGGGTAAGATTGCATATTAAAATTATGCCAAATTTTGCCAAAGCCTTTTTTGTTTTAAAACTCTACTGATATCGTAAACGCGAAAGTTTATGAGGATGTGTGCTTGTTACTTTTTCACGCAAAAACTACTTACTGGACGAATTTTGATGGAATTTTAGTTATATACCTTAGTCCTTATACATCATAATATGATTCTTATAAATATAGTGATACGTAATTGAACTAGAACTTAAAAAGCTATCTGTATTACGAATAAACAAAGTCAAATTAACAAATAATAAACTCGCACACAATAAACACAATATTTTGCATTTATAAATATTAGCGTGCTTTAATTTCTTTTCATTTCCAGATCGGCTGATTACACTGTGTATATTGGTGTTCCAAGAAGTCCAACAATACCATGCTAACGTTTACAATACAATATATACCTATGCAGATGGACAAAACTCAAACCACATAACAAGAATAAGGATCTATACAATGTATTATCTCTTCGCAATGACTGATAACTAATTATTGTATGAAGCCAATCAAATAAGTTTTTTATATGAGTAACATTTTGTCAAATTTTGCTATCGTTACATATATACAGTAGATATTACTTTAGAAATTAATAAAATCTGATGTTTTATATTTTATGAACGCTATATGTCAATTATGTATTTATTATTTACTTTTCATATGTATATGATAACGTAGATTGTACACTTACTAACTCTCTCGTCAACTCGTCTCTCAATATATCAACTCGTCAACTCACTTTAACTTAACTCAGTTTGTATTAGTTTTTTTGTAATATTATTAATGCTATGGAAATTGTAGTAGTTAACAGTGTGACTTCACCGCGGAGATTAATTATTATAATTTATGTAATTTTAACAGTATTTCAGTAGAAATAAAACCTCATTAACAAAAATTTGCCTTTATTTCCAACCACTGTCTATTCGAATCTCGCACATATTAAAAGCTTTTTCAATATATTGCTTTTAAAGTTAGGTACATTAATTTAAAAGAATTAATAATTATTAGAAGTATTAAAAGAATTACTAATTAATGGGATTTAAAAGAAAATTTCTTATATTAACGAGATATTTTAAGCTAAAAAGATTATGGAAAAGAGAATGGTAGGTACATTTCTTACATTATTCATTTTCTAAAATAGATTAGGTACCTACTCGTATTACAAATTCACAATTTTAAGTGATTTCTAGTATCATAAATAAAACTATCTTTTCTGATTACTTTGCGGATTTATTTTGATTTTTTGTTCCCGACGTTTAGAATGCTTTACAGCAATCGTGGTCACAGGGAAAACAAAGGTTTTAGACATCTCAAAGGCGTTTTATACTTGATAGAGACAGTGCATACCGACAATTTTACAAAAATGATTTCAAAAATTCATTGCATACAATATTTGTTTATTTTAATTCTAATTTTTTTAAATAAATATTATAATTAAATACAGTAATATTATTTATTTAATTTCTAAAGAACTTCATTAATTAATAATAAATAATATTATTTAGTGTTGCTATTAGTTTTATATGTAACTAGCGGCTCACCCTCGCTTTGCTCAGGTTCGCCTCTAGAAAAACACTAATAGAGATCTATTAGTTCCCACGGAAACTGTTCATTTTTCCGGGATGAAAAGTAACCTGTTGTTTGACCGGCAATATAAGGTATCAGCATGCCAAATTACACTAAATTAGGTGCATAAGTTGTTGTGTACTAAGCTGTATATGTTACTATAGTTTTTTAACTATTCCACGGGAACTATTTAATTTTCCGAAATTGTGGGATATAAGGTACCACCATACAAAATTTCATTTAAATCGGTCAAATAGTTTCGGAGATTAGCCCCTACAAACAGACAAACAGACAGAGAAACAAAAAGAACTGAAAGAAATCTGGATTAGTTCTATTTTTCTTCTTACGGGATGTAAGTAGATAACTGACTCGGTTTTTAGCATTTTTTTCTATGTACAGACATTCGACCTCTACAGTTTTATTATATTTATGGATAGAATAAATAACGTATAATAAAACAGTAATATATAATAATAAAAATAGTTATAGCGAGTGTACCTTAGGAGATAGACATATACTATGCAGAACTTTTCTATAGACCTTTTTAAGACTTACAATTTTCTTGTACAATGTTTTGATCTATCTCTTAAGGTTGAGCCAGCGTTAGCCATATAAATTTCTAAGGACAATTCGATAGAACCAGTTATTGTGTTTTCCCGTGGGAATAAATAATTTGCCTGTCGTAAAGGTATCCTAAATGTTGACCCGAGTACTAAGTTATCACTATACAAAATTTAGTTAAAATCGGTTCAATACTTTTTGCGTAAAACGCGCACATCGATTTGACTAAGTTAGTTTTATTATAGGTATAGATAAGAATAGATATTGCTTAGGAGATACACATATACTACTCAGAACTTTCCTGTAGGACTTTTCAAGACCTAAAATTTTTTAATATATTGTTTTTATGTATGTATGTCTTAAGGTTTAGCCATAGGAAGGTTTCTAGGGAGGACTCGATAAATCCAGTTATTGTATCTTCCCGTGAGAAAGAAAGATTTTCTTGAAGTAAAAAGTATAGTAAATCGAGTAATAAGTTATCACTTCATCAAATTTCGTTGAAATCGGTTCATTACTTTTCGCGTGAAACGCGCATACAAAAACAGACAAATAGACATACAGGCAAACAGACAAACAGACAATTTTTTTAATAACTATTGTTTTGGGGTGTATGTTGTGTACATAATACGTTACAAATAAACGAAAACATCTATCCCACGGGACCCATACAATTTTCCGGGATAAAAAGTAGCCTATTTGTTATTCTGATGTATGACATATATTATTATTGTAAAGTTTCATCAAAATCCAATCAGTAGTTTTTGTGTACTAAGCTGTATAAGTTACTATAGTTTTTTGACTGTCCCACGGAAACCCTTTAGTTTTCCGGGATGAAAAGTAGCCGATTTATTGTCATGTATGAACTAAGTATATTATTGTAAAGATTTATTAAAATCCAATCAGTAGTTTTTGTGTACTAAGCTGTATAAGTTATTATAGTTTTTTAACTATTCAACGGGAACTCTTTAATTTTCCGGGATAAAAAGTTTCTAAGATGTTGCCCGGATATATAAGGTACCACCATGCAAAATTTCATTTAAATCTGTCCAGTGGTTTTTTCGTGATGCTGTAACAGACAGACAGACAGACAGACAGAAATTCTAAAAACAATAGATTCAGCCTCGGCATTGATAATAATGATTATTTCAATAAGATTTTCCAAAAAATATTTAATGTACAGAATCGACTTAGATAGAATTTTATTATATGTATAGATAATAAAAAAATATGATTTAATCCTCTTTTTGAGTTGTATGTGTGTAATTGTACATATTTTGGGATTAGTTTGAAAGTAATTAATATATCATGAAATTAAAATATTTAAAATATATACTTGAACCACTTAGTTTTACTATCTAATATGTATTATGAGATGCACATACATTTTAAATATTACAACAATATCTAAAACAAGACTTATGGCCGATTTCACCAACGTCACCTAAGCTTAAGTGATCCCCTAAGCATAGTTAGGGGGCTGTTAGGGGACAGTTTCTGTTTCACCGATAGTTAGGGGTCACCTAAATGTTAAAATACCACCTAAATATAGGTATTAGAAATACGGGCTCTGAGGATGGTAAAACGAAATTTAATTTAGGGGCTAGTTTAGGGAAACTTTTAAGCTAGGTATCCCATACGTAGGTGTTAGCTTATAGGATGTTGGTGAAATCGGACATTACTGTGTTTGGTGATTAAAGAAAGAAACAAAATTGAATGAAACATAAAATTTTGTATCCAAAAGTTTTATAATCTGTAAAAGTACCTCGGACGTTTATAATACATCTGTAAGGATTATTCATGCTCAAAATGAGGTTATCATTACCTCCTTGTAGGATAAGGTCCCAGATTCGACGAATATGCATGAAAAATTCATTGTCAATCACCATATTTTTGGGAAGAATACGTAAAGCCCTTCGTTGAAGCATATCCCACGCATGCTCGATCGGATTTAAATCTGTGGACTGCGCGGGAGAGTCCAGGGCTGCCACATTGTGTTGATCTAGCTACTGAATTACCACTCGAGCCGTATGTGGGCGGGAATTATCATGCATAAGCATAAAATCTTGACCCATTTGCAGCCGATGTGGTCGAACTGCAGGTGCCAGCACCTCACTCCGATATTTTGCATCAGTTAAGTTGCAAAGTCCCTAAGCGAGGTCAGTTCTCCCGCGCAAGCGTATTCCCACCCATACCATGATAGTGTCACCTTGATATGGATGGATTTCCTGAAGATTTTACATAGGTGGCTCTCACATCTAGGTCTTCGCCAAACACATATTCCTGAATCCGAACCGGTATTCTCCTCCTGACTGTTTGATCGCTAACCAGGACCTGGTGTTCCGACTATAACTTTAAAACCAATTGCCCAGCCGTAACGTTAGGTTATCTTTTCACTGTAATTTGTAAAAATCGGTCTTGTCTTGCGGTGGTTACCCAACTATTCCCAGCGTGTTCCGATTACGAGACCACAATCTTGATATGACGCTTTGACTGGTGCCAATGGCATCAGCAACACTGCATTGACTCGCGCCCGCTTCCAGAATACCTATTGCTCTCAACATCTCTTCTCTGACTAAATGTTAGCATTTCATGGTATAAAAAAAATCACTAGTATTAATTTAATTATTAAATGTGCGAATAAATTAAAATTTTGTTTAAAAATAGTTAAATCTTTAACACTCACAAGGAAGAAAATGTATAAAATAAAAACGTGTAAAATGTATTTATGTTACGTTATAAAGTTAATAAAAATTTCTGCGCTTTTGTCATTCTGTTTTTTTTTATGTAAATTTAGAATACAGAATATAAATGTGCCCGGAATAAATTGACGTTGAAATCTTATTTGGTTATTTTTAGTATTTGTTGTTACAGCGGCAATAGAAATACATACTCTGTGAAAATTTCAACTCTCTACCTATTACGGTTCACGAGATACAGCCCTCTGACAGATGGACGGACGTACAGACAGCGGAGGTTTAGTAATAGGGTTCCGTTGGCACCCTTCGGGTATGGAACCCTAAAAATAAATACTAAAAATGAATAATCAGGATTATACTTTACAATTTAGAAATAATAATAAATATATTCTTTACCAGTTTTAGACGTTTATTCTCTTTTGTATGTGCGTCCTCTGCGAGTCGGGAATTGCCGTCCTTTTCCACTTGGTAGCTCAGTAAATCTGTAAAACAATACAAATGTATATTGAAATATCAATGAAAGTAATTCCTTTTTGATTTTTGTTTAAATTATTATATATAATTGTTACGGCGAAGACCAAAGGAGAGTTATGTGTTTGACGTGTAATATGTATGTATGTAGATCTTTGGTTCCCTCATAAATATTATCCTTATATGCATGTTTTTGTATTTTTTATCAGAAATATGATATTTTCCTGCGGTAAAAAGTATCCTATATGTTGACCCGGATAACCAGCTATGACCATACCAAATTTCATTAAAATCCCTCCAGTAGTTTTTCTGTGATGCGGTAACAGACAGACAGACAGACAAAAATTCTAAAAACTATAGATTTGGCCTCTGCATCGATAATAATGTATTTCAATAAGATCTTCCAAAAAATATTTAATGTTCAGATCCGTCTTAGTTAGAATTTTATTATATGTATAGATAGATTGCTGCAGCGAAGACTAAAGGAGAGTAAAGTGTTTGATCTATATGTATGTTAGATCCTCAGTTCCCTCGTAAATATTATCCCTATATATGAACAAGTTCCTGTATGATAATAGTCTATGTATGTATATTAAAAATGCGTATGACTAGTAAAATATTTATATCATTTTGAAAACACCTTCGTACTGTTGATGGGTCACTAGTGAAAATACACATTTCATCATACACAGCTTTTAATTAAAACGTATAAAATATTAATACGGTGGGAAATTTTGATTACATTGGGTTATTAACATATACTATTATCAGTGTGACCTTTATCCTTTCGCAGCATAAAAAGACGTTGCAATCTGTATGCTCCATCATTTCTTGACGATCTCTCGCCAATTGTTGAACAAAAATTTGAAATGAAAGTATCCGTGCTCGTCGCGCTCTGCGCTATTGCCTTGTTTACAATAACCGAGGCAAAACCGTGGTACGTATTTTTATTCAAAACTAAAAACCATATTCAGTAATTAACAAAAAAAATAATTGTAAAATTGTTTCGCATTTCATGTTATATTTTTTTCCATGTAGAATAATCTGCGTAATATTATAAATGCGAACTTTGTGTAAGTTTGTGTGTCTGTGGGTATTATTGTTACCTACTCCTTAACGCTGAAACTGCTGGACTGATTCGGATGAAATTTAGTACACAGGGACTATAACCTGGAGTAACACAGGGGCTACTGTGAGGTACCTAGGAAGTAGGCATTCTATTTTTTTTATTATTTCAGGTCCACTCCATGTGACGACGATACGAGTAGTTGCAATGAAGAAAGGTAATAATAATTTTTAACTTTAGCTACTAAATATTGAAAATATCGTATTAATTTTTTTTGTGTCAATATTATTTTATAATTATTTAAAAGTTATTTTTTTTTGATACAGTACTACCGATGGTACGGATCAAATTGATGTTGATGATGAGGTAGAACTTGAAGACCGTTTTGGTGGTGGAAGGTAAGACTAGTATTTTTATTCACCTTTATTTTTTCAACTCCACCCTATTTATTGCGGGTAGGAGGCTCTTACGGCAGTGGCATTACGCTTTGCTTTTATTAAACAGAGCGAACTTTCAGAGCGATTGAAAAGATTTACTATATTTTTTATATATACAATATATGTATACCTAACATATGCTCTTGCGGGGTAGTTCGAATGTCTTATTAATCTGTAACAGACTGAAAAAATTACCCGCAAGGAATATAGCGTGAAGTTAAAAGTCATATAATTTATTTTCAACACTAATAGGGCTACAATATATAATATTTTTATACAATTATAGAGGTAGACGTGGCGGTAGGCGTGGCGGTAGGCGTGGCTTTAGACCCGGGAGCGGCTACGGCGGAGACGGCCATGGCGGCTTTGGCGGTGACGGTATTGGCGGAAACGGTTATGGCGGCTTTGGCGGTGACGGTATTGGCGGAAACGGTTATGGCGGTTTTGGCGGTGTCGGCAGAGGCGGAGACGGCTATGGCGGTGGCGCCTTTGGCTTTCCGTGCTAACGTTTACAATACATTATAGGTATATGCAATTGGCCAAAACTTAAACAAAATAACGAGAACAAGGATCTAGATACAATGTATTATCTCTTCGCAATGACAGATATAATAATAATTAATGTATGTATAAAGCCAATTAAATAAGCTTTTTATATGAATAGACTGTATTATAAAACTTTTCACAATATTTGTCACATTTTGCTATCGTTACATGTAAATATTACATACTTACGAAATTAAAAAGAAATCCGAGTTTTCATATTAAATGAACGCTACAATAAAACTATTTACTTTTTATAGGTACATGATAACGTACATGAATTGTAAACTTATAATATGGATAAACTCTGAAGTGTTGTATGCAGTAGCGATATACATATAATAGAAAAGATTTAACTATAATACCTAACTCACTTTATATTTTTCTTTGTAATATTATTGTTATAGAAATTGTAGAAGGTAGATTGCAGAGATTAATTATATGATTTATGTAATTTTAACAGTATTTCATGAGAAATAAAACCTTTTAAAATGTTTATTATAACAAATTTGCTTTTATTTCCTATCACTGTCTACTCAAATATCTGCTCGCACATATGAAAAGCTCTTTCAATATATTGTTTTTAAATTTACATTAACTTAAAGAATGAAAAATATGTGTTCTTTAAAGAAAATTTATATAATATCATATCATTATCGAGATATTTTAAACTATAATGATTATGGAAAAGAGAACGCTACATTTCTTACATTATTTATTTTCCAAAATAAATCTATTACAAATGCACTATTTGAAGCGATTTCTAGTAGCTAGTTAGTTCATAAATCCTATTGATATAGTAAAGTGTATAAGTATTTATATAATAATTACAGGTCAAGTAATACAAGGATTTGTACTCTGAATGAAAGGAAAACTATGTACAGAAATAGTCGAGTGCTATCAGGCTCCTCGGAACCCAGCTATAATGAATAGATTTGGCTGATATTGGATTTTTTGAATTTCTTCTACTAAAAACTAAAAATTTTACCTTTGAAATTTTCCGCTAATGTTTATTTAAGGGTTGTCTGTTGTGTCATGAAAAGTACATTCATTGTATTCATTTTTATTCATATATTCATTTTGAATTAGATTTACACAAACACACTGAATTGTTAATTTAACGATAGTCAGTGTAGTTGGTCCTTGAGGAAGCTACCTTGGCTCGGAAGGCAGTTCTGCTGAGAGGAGCATCGACGGGATAAGCTCAACGAGTGCTCTTTTTACAAATCAAATATACTATTTACTAGTATTTAATACATTATAGCTATACTGCAAATGATTTAATTTATCTTAATTCCACACATTTTTATCAATAAAAAATAAAATAAGAAACTCTTGAACAGAGTAGTTTACTTTATATTGTTGAAAAGGTTGTCTGTGGAACTAAAAAATAAAAAATATAAAAGCATACAGATTTTGTAGAGTACATATAGATTTCATTTCTGCGGCACTGCCCCAAAGAATTATCCCACAAGATAAAATACTATGATAATAACTAAAATACTACCAGTCAGCCAGTGTGGTTGTCCGTTAGGCTACTAACTTTTCCTATTGCAAAGAGTGGAGCTGAGTTAATTCGCTTGTGTCAAGAAATGAGGGTTCCACTGGAGCTTTGAATCTATAAATGTCATGCCTAAAAATACTGCTCATTCAGTTATTTTCAGTGTTTCATTATTCAGAACTAGATGCAAATTTTGTTTTTGTTAGGTTAGGCAAGGTAAATTCGACCATTTTTTTTGGCTTTACTTTTAGGTTTAGCGTTTTTTTACTAACTTAGAATAAATTCAACTCTAAACTAGCGAAGTATGTGTGACAATGCCTTGATTACTTCGTCAGAATTTGGTGTACGACGTTCGACTTAACGAAACATCATCATATCACTTCTTTACAAAGATGCTTGTGGAACACCCATCCTTAAAGGAGATCTAGAAGATTTCACATTATTTATTTTAAACCTCTGGATTCTCTGATTGAGGAAGGGAGCACCAAGGTCAAATGCAGCGTCCTGTATGCCGTAGTGATTCAGTTCAAGCAATAAGGTTTGATGATCAACATAATCAAAGGTTTTAAGGTAAATGATAAAAACCCCTATAGGATTCCGCGATTATCATCATACCCATTCATCGTATCATTTACCTTTGGGAAAGTTATGCTGTTCACTATGCTTAATTTTGTCACAATAAAGAAGCAAGAGAATAAAAAAAACTACGTTTAAAAAACCGACTTCAAAAACTAAAAAGTATATAATAACTTAATAAAGATTTAACTTAATACACCTCTTGTACTTATACCTAATATCTTTAATATTCAGAAAAAGAAAACAATAAATTTAACTCTATAATCGATAGAAAACTAATAAAATATCGATAAATTCGAAAAAATAATAACATAAATAGATTCTATGGCAAAAAAAAACAAAAGCTGTGGTAAACTTAACGTGAATTCCAACTTTTATTATTTTTTCACGACTCGTCAAATTGCAAAGTTGAAAAGTTTACGGCGACATTGCATAAATAATAAGCGTTAAATCAAAAACTTAAGGCCTCCTTTTTTTCGTTTTTTCTCGAAAAATACATTGGTGTAACCAGTTTATAAAAATTTGCTCAATAGAGTTCACTTCTTCAATGATCATTGAAAAAAATGTAGTTTACAAAGTAAAAATCGATTTCTCTAATTTTTCAAATGTTAAACGTCCACTTGAAGTTGGGGGTGATTTTCAGCCTCTTGAGACCATAAAACATACTTTCCTCGGAAATAGCAAAACTTTTCAATTTCATTTTTTTTATTTATTATATGTATTTTGAAAATTACATTCCCTTAGTTTCATGAAAATCAAAAGATTATTGTAGAAATTAAAAATAAAAAACCAAGAAAAAGTTAAAAACCGACTTTTTTGCAAATATCTCGAAAACTTTGAGAAAGTTGTAGATTTTTACTAAACCTATAACTTACAAAATATTATTTGATAGAACGTCACAGTAAGCCGGATAAAAAACTATTTTTCAACGTTTTGCGTCCCCATTTCTTGGGGGTAGCTGGGTATCGGGGGCATCTTACAAATTTCTATTCCTTATATATCTGCTAACATTTTAATATCATAAAAGTTCAGGTTTTCAATATTTTGTCTTCAAACCAGATTCCGATTGGACTATATCGCCATTTAATATTAGAATTTATATTTAAATTATTATATATGTATATAATAAAAAGAGAGTTGGTTGTGTTTGACCTGTATGTATGTTACTTGTAGATCCTTAGTTCCCTCGTAAATATCATCCCTATATATGAACTGGTTTTTATTAAGAATGCGTATGACTAGTAAGTCATTTTTACCTTTTTAACCCCCGACACGAAAAGAGGGGTGTTATTAGTTTAACGTCGATGTCCGTCTGTCTGTGTGTGTGTTTGTCTGTGGCATCGTAGGTCTCAAGCGATTGATGAAGCTATGTTTGGTTAATATCGATCCAGCAGTGTAAGAGTATCAGCTTTTTAAGAGTAAGGCATTTTGGCGTATGATTACTCGATTAAGTGCTTCACGCGTGTCAGTGTAATCGTTAAATGGCAATTAATTTGCGTACCACTTTCTTACTGTTGCGGGGTCACTATTGAAAATAATAAAATATTAATAATAAAATAAATATATTAATACGGTGGGAAATTTGAAAGATTACATTGGGTTTTTAGCATATGCTGATATCAGTGTGACCTTTATCCTTTCGCAGCATAAAAAGATGTTGTAATCTATATGCTCCATCACTTCTTGAGGATCTCTCCCCAATTGTTGAAGAAGAATTTGAAATGAAAACATTATGGTTCGTCGCGCTCTGCGCTATTGCCTTGTTTACAATAATCGAGGCAAAACCTTGGTACGTATTTTTATTCGAAACTATAAAAGTTACATTTAGTAATTAATAAAATATAATTGTAGAATGGTTTCAATTTTTATGTTAATTTTTTTCCGTGTAAAATAATCTATGTAATATTATAAGTGCGAATTTTGTGTGTGTGATTATTACTCCTTAACGCTGACACTGCTGGACTAATTGAGATGAAATTTAGTACACAGATAAACTACGACATGTAGTAACACACAGGCAACTGTGAGACATCTAGGCACTTCTATTAAATTTTTGATGTGCAACATCTTTCCTCTCGCTTTCCTGTAATCTGTGGGAGTGATTTCGTGAAAAGGGATGAAAGTGTGTAACAACAAGAATCCGGCGAAGCGTGTGTTATTTGATTTGATCAATGAGCGCGCGCGGTAATAGAGTTGGCCATCAGATGGTAGAAAGTCTAAATTCAATATGGCGGACTCCCAATGATGTTGGAATGTTTTTTAATACACCCCCATTATATGGATATCAAATAAAAGGTTTTGATGAGAATACGAGAAAAAAAGTAAAAGCATTAAAAAAAAGTTTAAAAATTAAAAAAAACAAGCTTTTATTTAAATACTCGAAAAAAAAGTATAACTTCTTGCGTGCGTACATAGGTACACACACACTTTTTTCTTCCTTGTTGTTGCTCTGTTGAGAGCTGGAGTCCTGACTGATACAATTGTATGCGCCCCTGAACCTTATTATTTTTATCACAGGTATTCCCTTTTGTATCCCTTTCTTATATACAACAACAATATTTTATATAACTACAATACCTAAAAAGTTTGTAGAATACTTAATAAGTACATACTTAAACTTTAAATAATACAGGTTTTCACGTTTCTGTTCTACAATTTAGCACTTCTAAACGGGTTATCCGATTTTCATAATTTCATATTAATTCTAGACGTAAGCCTATCTTTTGAGATTAAAATTATTGAAATATCTCTAACAAATAAAAATTCTCAGTTTCAACATTAACGTAATTGTACAGAAATTCTGACAACATTCAAAATTCTTTTCAAACTTACTTTATTTAGTCTAATTATGTTACAATAGGAAATCCAATAGCAAATTTAAGGAAAATAGTCTAATTAGAGTAAAATAAACATAATAAATAAGGTGTCAGAAGTTACACGTCCCATGCGACTACTGTAAGGCTCACTCGTTTTTTTATCATTTTAGGTACACTTCGTGTGACGGAGACGACTGCTATGCAGAAAGGTAATAATAACTTTAGCTAAATATTGAAAATATCGTATTAATTTTATTAAAGTGTTAATTATTTAGTAATTACTTACAAGATAGCCTTATATATGTATGTTTTTTTTGGTACAGTAATGATGGCATGGACCAAGGGGTGGAATTTGAAGACCGTTTTGGTGGTGGAATGTAAGACCAGTATTTTTTTATACACCATTATTTTTTTAACTTTACCTTATTATTATTTTATTGGGGGAGGAAGGACGCTTTTACTCCAAACTGATTGAAAAGATGTAAGACATTTTTGTATACATACATATGTACTTGCGAGGGAGTTCGAATCTTATTGATCTGTATCAGGCTGACAAAATTCTGACTAGCTACTCGCAAGTAGATATATCGCAATATAGCTTGAAGTTAACTAAGAGATTCACAATGTCATATTTTATGTTGTTTTCAACACTAATAAGGACTATAATAATATATAATATCATTTTTTGATACAATTATAGATACAATTATAGAGGTGGCAGCTATGGCGATCGCGGCTATGACGATAGTGGTTACGGCGATAGTGCTTATGGCGATAGTGGTGGCGGTTATGGCAATGGTGGTGGCGGTTATGGCGATGGTGCTGGCGGCTATGGTGTAGATACCAATGGAGGAAACGGTATTGATGGAAATGGCTATGGCGGATACGGTTATCGCCAAGACGGCTATACCGGAGATGGCTATGACGGAGACGGCTATGGTGGTGACGACATAGTCGGAGACAGCTACGATAGAGACGGCTACGGTGGAGAAAGCTATATAAGTGCTGGTAATTTCCCTGACGTCTATGGATTAAGTGGTAATCGCGGAAGCGTATATAAAGACGGTCGTGGTGGCGGTGGTGGCGGCGGCCGCGGAGGTGGCGGCCGTAGAGGTCATGATGTCTTTGAAAGGTAAGATTGCATATTAAAATTATGCCAAATTTTTATCAAAGTCTTTTCTGTTCTAAAAAGAAATTTATGAGGATGTATGTTTGTTACACTTTCACGCAAAAACTAGTGGACGGATTTTGATGGAACGTTAGTTATATAGCATATATACCTATTATACATCATAATATAACTCATATAAATATAGTGCATTCTTTTCGGATTTTTTCGCGCATTTATTTTGATTTTTGGTACCCGACGTTTCACATGCTTTATTGCAATCATGGTCACAGGAGAGACAAACGTTTTAGACGTCTCAAAGGCATTATATGGTTGTTACAGACAGCCTACCCATGAAATAACAAATTGAATTAAAAAATATAATTGTATTAATTTTAATTTTCTAACATTTTTATAATTTTAATTTGAATATAGAATATTATTTGTCTAATTTTAGCTGTTATTATTATTCTTTTTATTTCCAGATCCTACCCCACCATCAATATTAATATTTATAGACATCGACCACGGTAACGTTTACAATACATTATACCTACTAGTACATAAATTGGAAAAACGTAAAGCTCATAACAAGAACCAGAATCTATAGAAGGTGTTCGCAATCACTGAAATGTTAATAATTAACTATTATGATGTATGTGTAAAACCAATAAATAAGATTTTTATATGAATAGACTGTTTTTACTAATCTTACCACAATATTTGTACGTATGTAAAGCTAAAAAGTCAAAGTGAGCAGAATCACTTAAAACTGTGTACATAAATTAATGCTCATTTAGTGCTAATTTAGTGCCAAAAGCTAAAATTTGATGCTCTTATATTTTGGCAGAAAATAAGAAAACTGCGAGCTTTTAGTTAAGCTACCAGTGTTACCGCCTAATAAGCTAACCGCATAACACAGCGTCAAATCAATTTAGCATTAGTTTAGTGTTTAATTAGTGCTGGCCATCCATGAAGACAAATATAAAAATTTATAGCTTTTTTTTATATATAACAAAACTTGCTAATTTAACAGTATAAGCAGAGATGCTAGAAAAAAAGTCTAGAAAAAAAATGATATTGATAAATCATTTAGTGCTCAAATAGTGCTGGTCATACGTATATTGAGACGAAATCATGAAATATTTTTTTTTTTTTCAACTAACAAAACTTGCTGATTTAACAGTATGAGCAAAGAATCTAGTAAAAAGTAAAACCTAAGAGAGTTACTATCTGATGATCTTGATTAATAATATAATGCTCAATTAGCGCTGTACATTGAGGTAAAATCATACAATTTTTTTTTCTTTTGAAATAACAAAACTTGCTGAGTTAATAGTATAAGCAGAAGCCTAGTAAAAAGTGAAATCTAAGATAGTTATCGCCTCATGATATTAATTAATAATTTTGTGCTCAATGAGTGCTGGCTATAAATTAAAACAAATATATAAAACTAGCGACTCACATTCGCTCCCCTCGGTTTCGTCCCTACTTACATTTTTACGTTTAGTATACATTTCTCGGAGATGAGATATTTTTCTGGAGTAAAAAGTATCCTACATGTTGACCCGTATAACCAGCTATTATCATATCAAATTTCATCAAAATCCCTCCAGTGGTTTTCCGTGATGCAGTAACAGACAGACAGACAGACTGACAAAAATTCTTAAAACTGTAGATTTGGCCTCTGTAACGATAATAATGACTATTTCAATAAGATTTTGCAAAGAATATTAAATGTACAGATTCGGCTCAGTTAAAATATTATTATATGTATATGTCGGAGGAAGCTATGAGTCGGGTTAATTGTTGTTTGCATGATGAATAACGCACAATATTATTTGTTTACATTTTAATTACTTTTAAAATTCTTAATTTGACTTAGAAGTCACGTTTTTCTAGTGTCCCTGCTCATACTGTTAAATTAGCAAGTTTTGTTATATATAAAATAAAAACCGACTTCAAACAAAAGCACTAAAAAGTAAAAAATAACTGATTGGTACTTTTCATTTACTATACATACCTAATCAAATATTTTCGAAGTCGGTGTGCTTTGCTTTATATGCGCTGGCACCGATTTCGAAAATATTTGATTAGATATGTATTTAATAGGTAGGCTTTAATTACTTAGCCAAAGCACACCGACTTCGAAAATATTTGATTAGGTATGTATAGTAAATGAAAACTACCAATCAGTTATTTTTTACTTTTTAGTGCTTTTGTTTGAAGTCGGTTTTTATTTTTTTGTTAAAAAGTTTTTATTTTTCCCTTTTTAGTGTCGACAGTAGTAGCAAAGTAAGAATTCTAACGTGTTAGGCTTGTCAAATCAAACAAAACAAGCCCAAACTCAAAGTATCTACTATTAGCCGTTGAAGAGTTCCACCTATCCACCTTCTGGCCTTGCCATCAGATCAGGTCAACAATACCGAACCACTGTACTATCAACGGAAATAGAAACACTTGTAAAGTTTCAAGTCAATATGACAATTAGAAGTAGGTTAAATTCATCATTAGCTATTTTTTTGAAATTTAAATGGGACCAATCTGGAAGTATACACTTTCAAACAACACAAAAATTGTCCAAATCGGTTAATAAATGACGGAGTTCTGAGGTAACAAACATAAAAAAAAAATTGTCTTCATGGATGGCCAGCACTAATTGAGCACTAAATTAATGCTAAATTGATTTGACGCTGTGTAATGCGATTAGCGTATTAAGCGGTAACACTGGTAGCTTAACTAAAAGCTAGCAGTTTTCTAATTTTCTGCCAAAATATAAGAGCATCATTTTTTTTTTGCTTTTGGCACTAAATTAGCACTAAATGAGCACTAATTAATGCACATAATTTTAAGCGATTCTGCTCACGTTGCCTTTCTAGCTTTACATACGTAATATTTGTCACATTTTGCCAACGTTACATGTAAAAGACTTTTCGTAATGAAAAAAATCTGATGTTTTATATTTTATGAATGCTGTACAGCAATTATTTACTTTTTATACATGATAATAGAAAAGATTTAACTATAATAACTTACTTTGTAATTTTTTGTAATATTGTTGTTATTTGAGTATTGTATTGTTTTTAGCATCTGTATCTATATAATCAAGTATATTTTATTTTTATAATATTTTTTTTATTTCAACCTTGTTATTTTTGGTCAGTATAACATTTGAACTTTTATTTAACAATTTCTTATCGCAAATTACTTTTAAACGTATGAGTTATATGTACGTTTATGATAAGCCTCTTAAAAACCTTCATTTAGAAACCCCAATTAAACTCGATTGGTTTGAAAGATTTTTTAACTAGCAACTCACCCTTGCTCTGTTCGGGTTCGTCCCTAGTTACGATTTAACGTTTAGCATAGACTAGCAGAACCCGGCTTCGTCCGCGATCAAATTACAGAAAAAATAAACTTTTTCGCTACACATAGGTACTTTATTATTAGCAATAATAAGTTCGTGTCATTTTTATTATTTCTTAAAAATACGTGGAAAACAAGTTTAATTTTAGCGTTCGCAACTCAAAATATCCAATATTTTATAAGATGTTAAACATAGCTTTTATTAGGTATTCTGTAAATAAATTCTCATTTTAGGTATTTAGTAAGCGCCACTACCTGTATTTTTTACATATTTTTCTACTCCATCTTTTCAAAGTTAGAGGGTTCGAGTACAATGATACAATCACATACCTACAATGTATACGAATTTAGAATCATGTAACTCGGCTAATATGGGACTAACATACTAACAGGCTAACATCTATGTTATTTTTGTTTATTTATTTGGAAGACAATCAGTATTTCGTTACATATAAACAAAAGAAATAAAAAAAACATATACCAATTACATCTTCACTGTTTACAAATTTTTAAGGTAGTTAATTATCCCAATATATGAACTGGTTCCTGCGTGATAATATGCTATATATATATATATATATATATATATATATATATATATATATATATAATTTAATTCTGATAATATTTTGGGGGATTGATACTGTACCTATGCCGTAATACAGGTCTCCTAGTACGGCAGCAGAGACAACCGTATTATTTGTATTGATAGTCTAAATTGTTTGTTTCAAAATGTACTGTTCAATATGCTTTTCAACTACAATATGTATGTATTTTTGTGAAATAAAGTATTATTATTATTAAAAATGCGTATGACTAGTAAAATGTTTATATTATTTTGAAAACACCTTGTTCCTGTTGCTGGGAGTAAAAATACACCTTTCATCGCAATCTTTAAAACGTATAAAATATTAATAAATATAATAAACGTATATAATATACGGTGGGAAATTTTTAATTGTTACATTGGGTTTTATCATAATATGCTATTATCAGTGTAACCTTTATCCTTATGCAGAATAAAAAGACTTTGTAATCTGTATGCTCCATCATTTCTTGACGATTTCTCGCCAAACGTTGAAGAAGAATTTGAAATGAAAATATCATGGCTCGTTGCGCTCTGCGCTATTGCCTTGTTTACAATAATCGAGGCAAAACCTAGGTACGTATTTTTATTCGATATTATAAAAAATTTAGTAATTAATATAGAAAATGTTGTTTTCGATTTCGTGTTATAATTCTTTCCATGCAATATAAAATCTTTTCGGATTATTTCGCGGATTTATTTTGATTTTTGGGTCCCGACGTTTTGAATGCTTTACAGCAATATCATAGGAGAGACTAAGGGTTTAGACGCCTCAAAGGGGTTACATACGAAATAATCAGAAAATATAGTTTTATTTAAAATGTCAAATATTCGCGTACATCTAAAAAATACTGTGTAATTCTTATCATATTAATAATATAAATGTGAAAGTTTAGTGATGTAAATGTGTTTTACTCAATCACGCCAGAACGGCTGAACGGATCTGGATGAAATTTGGCACAGAGATTGATAATAGTCTGGAATAGCACATAGACTACTTTTTATTCCTGATAAACGTACGGTTCCCGTGGGATAGATTTGTTTTTGGTTTCTAGAGGCAAGCCCGAGCGAAGCAAGGATGAGCAGCTAGTATTATAAATGCGAAGTTTGTGTATATGATTGAAACTGCTGGACTGATTCGGATGAAATTTAGTACACACAGGCTACTGTGAGGCACTTAGAGACTCTATTTATTTTTTTATTATTATTTTAGGTGCACTACGTGTGACGAAGACAGTGGCTTTGAAGAAAGGTAATAAATTTTTGCTAAACTGTCAATTATTCCGTATTTATTTAAAAGGTAGCCTTTTATGTATTCTTTTCAACCGACTTCAAAAAGGAGGAGGTTCTCAATTTGACTGTATGTTTTTTTTTTATGTTTGTTACCTCAGAACTCCGTCATTTATTAACCGATTTGGACAATTTTTGTTTTGTTTGAAAGGGTATACTTCCAGATTGGTCCCATTTAAATTTCAAAAAAAAAATACCACCCCTAAGGGTGGAAAAACAACTAATGATGAATTTAACCTACTTCTAATTGTCATATTGAGTTGAAACTTTGCAAGTATTTCTATTTCCGTTGATAGTACAGTGGTTCGGTGTTGTTGACCTGATCTGATGGAAAGGCCAGAAGGTGGATAGGTGGAACTCTTCAACGGCTAATAGTAGATACTTTGAGTTTGGGCTTATTTTGTTTGATTTGACAAGCCTAACACGTTAGAATCCTTACTATGCTACTACTGTCTACACTAAAAAGGGAAAAATAAAAACTTTTTAACAAAAAAATAAAAACCGACTTCAAACAAAAGCACTAAAAAGTAAAAAATAACTGATTGGTAGTTTTCATTTACTATACATACCTAATCAAATATTTTCGAAGTCGGTGTGCTTTGGCTAAGTAATTAAAGCTTACCGATTAAATACATACTTAATCAAATATTTTCGAAATCGGTGCCAGCCCATACAAAGCAAAGCACGCCGACTTCGAAAATATTTGATTAAGTATGTATAGTAAATGAAAACTACCAATCAGTTATTTTTTACTTTTTAGTGCTTTTGTTTGAAGTCGGTTTTTATTTAAATAAAATAATGATGGCATGGATCAAGGAGTGGAAATTTGGTGGTGGAAGGTAAGACCGGCTTCTTCACTATTTATTGCGGGGAGGAAGAACGCTTTTACTCTAGTCTAGACCGATTAAATTTTCAACATTAATAGGGCTATTTTTATACAATTCCAGAGGTAGGCAAGGTGGCAGCTTTGGCGATCGCGGCTATGGTGGTAGTGGTTATGGCAATGGCGGCTATGGTGGTGGCGGATATGGCGGTGGTGACAATGGTGGAAATGGTATTGGCGGAGATGGCTATGGCAGTGATGGCAACGGCGGTAACGGTATAGGCGGAGATGGCTATGGTGGCATTAATGGTGGTGACGGTAGAGGAGGAAACGGCTACGGCGGAGACGGTTATGGTGGAATTGGCTACGGCGGAGACGGCTATGGCGGCGATGGCTATGGCGGTGACGGCAGAGGCGGTAACGGCAGAGGTGGTGGCAATGGAGGTGGTGGCTATGGAGGTGGTGGCTATGGAGGTGGTGGTTATGGAGGTGGTGGCTATGGAGGTGGTGGCTATGGAGGTGGTAGTAATGGCGGTGGCGGCAATGGAGGTGGCGGCTATGACTCTCCGTGCTAACGTTTACAATACATTATATATGCAATTGGCCAAAACGTAAATCACATAACAAGAATAAGGATCTATACAACGCATTATCTCTCCGAAATGACTGATATAATAATAATTAATTATCTAGTGTTTGTATAAAGCCAATCAAATAAGCTTTTTATATGAAGACTGTATCTATGAAACTTTCCATAATATTTGTCACATTTTGCTATAGTTACATGTAAACAGTACTTACGAAATAAAAAAAATATGTTTTATATTTTATGAACGCTATGTACCAATTATTATTTACTATAAAATATATGAATGATAAATTCAGAAGTAGCGATATATAATAGAAAAGATTTAAGTATAATAACTCACCTTGTATTTTATTGTAAAGAGTGCTTCGTAGTGTGGCTTCACCGGAGAGATTAATTATTATTTATAGAAATAAAACCTCTTAAAATTTTATTTACACAAATTTGCTTCCTATCTACTCGAATACCTGCTTGTACTTACATATGAAAATCTCTTTCAATATACTGCTTTTAAAGTTACATTAACTTAAAGAATGAGTATTGTGTTCTGTAAAGAAAAACCATTTATAATGTCTTATATTATCAAGACATTTTAAGCTAAAATGATTATGTAACGCTACATTTCTTACATTATTAATTTTCTAAAATAGAGAGTATCACAAATGAACTATTTTAAGTGATTTCTAGTATTTCTTAGATTTACGCGAATATTTGAAATTTTTAAATAAAACTATATTTTCGGTTTATTTCGCGGATTTATTTAGATTTTTGGTTCCCGACGCGACGTTTCGAATGCTTTACAGCAGTTATGGTCACTGGGAAAACTGAGGTTTTAGACGTCTCAAAGGCATTATCGTCTCAAAGAATGTTTCAGACATGAGAAGCATTCGAAATGTCGTGTCGGGAATGAAAAATCAAAATAAATCCGCGAAATAATCTGAAAAGATAGTTTTATTTCTAGTAGTTACTTCATGAATCCTATTGATATAGAATAGTGTATTTATTTATTTATTTATTTGGTAATCTTACAGCATTACAAAAATAATAAAATACAGTTTGAGCACAAAGTTATTTACAAATATGGCCAAAAATAGATTGCTGTATTATGATTTTTACTAATGTTAAATAAGAGTGGCAAAGGATATAAAAATACCCATAATAATAGTCTACTAGTGTAGATGCCTCCTCCCATACAAAGAAATAAGACAGCGCCAATTCGGGCTATTCTTCGGGTTATTTTTGTCTCTTTGCATAGATAATAGATGTCGTTGATTCGCAAATGGTTAAACAGTTTTATTTTATAAATATATGCAAACATAATATATGGTATATGGTAGGTAAATATTATAATCCTGCATTCCAATAAAAAAACTGTGATTTTAATAATTTTTACTGGATTCTTTCATCTATCGCATGTATGTATATATATCTATATATATCTATATATATATATATCTATATATATATATATATCTATATATATATATCTATAAAATATATATATCTATCCATCTTTGGGTCGAACCCGTGCGAAGCGAGGATGAGCCGCTAGTTATAAATATTTTGCATATTTGAAAATGAATTAGTAAAAATAGTAATCTTTGAAGATAGTCTGTGGTGTTTGTCTACGCAGGTGCCAGGCAGGCAAGACAAGTATGACGACGAATATATTGATTGACGTTTGGGCGGGACGGATGATTTTCTGTTGTGTATACTCGTATATTTTTTTATTAATTACTATCAATATAACGATTATAACAGGAAAAGTGTTTCATTATTTCACATAATATTTGTTAGAAGTTAACTATCAAATTGTGGCCACACCACTTAAACGTCTCTATGACATCGAATTATCTTTTGTGGAAAAATTGTATGAAAAAAAATTAGTTTAGTAGTCATTCAATCAATTTATTCATCCATTTAAAATTATATTATTAATAAAAATACAATATACATGTGCTTATTCGTATTTTGGCAATTTTCTGTTTAATAAATGTTGATTTTTACTAAAAAAGGCCCTTTTTTTACGTTTCACCAGAAATTAACTCAATTAAAATTCTTAAAAAAAGGCTTGCTTAAAAGTTTCGAAGTCCCGGGAATTCCCGAGACTTTGATTGTAGGCTGCCTCGTGTCCCGGGACTTTGAAATTGTCGGGAATTCCCGAACCCTAACACTATGTCAACATTCGTTCATCGAACTTGTTAAAATTGGCAATATCGCTCTGTGGCGGCTTACTTACTGTATCTACCTACTTTGACATAAATAGGCCACATATCAACGACTACTTAGCCCGATAGACACCTCACGCAAGGCGAACACTTTCAGTCAACACGTTAGACAAATACGTCTGACTTGAGAAAACGATCGCGCGATTTACTTCAGTAGCGACCACATCCGTGACCCGCGAACACATTGCTTGAGACTCGTGAATTTCCGACACAAAAAATACAACAGACGCGCAACATGGCTCCGTGTACAATAAAATGTTGTGGAAATAGTAGCCAAACATATAATTTCAAAAGAAATTGCAAAAAAAATCAGCTACAATGGACCAAAACTGGTCGACGTAGCTAGGGCCGACCTCGGCACCACACCCAACATAAATAATAATAGGTAAATGAATTTTAATTTCCAAATTCATTAAATGTAATTAAATCAGAGCTCAAGTTATATTAGTCGCAACATAACTCGCGTTGATGTATTCGGACTTTCTCGGACATTCTCGGACTATGCATCCCTTTAGTTTAGTTAATGTAAATAAGTAGTAGTTTAGTTATACAGAGTGTAAGGGACAGTTTTCTGAAAACTTTAACCATGGATATACCTGTAAATAAACCTTGAATAAACCTGTATAAATAATATTAAGTATTCTATTATTATTTCATTATAGTAAAGAAAACTTGTCTTAATTAAAAATATTCATTAAAATAGAAAATTATTTTACTAAATACGATACCTACCTACGATACGATATAAAACTTCTGGTTCCCATCACTATTAGCAAGTGTCGCAACCTTGAATTAACCAATCAGCGTGCATTTCAAGCCACCTCCCCCGTAACGCTTACCTCAAACTTTTGACTGAAAGGTTTGGGTGCAGATGTATATGAATTAGGCGTCTATCGGGCTAAGTAATCGTTGCCACATATATAACCCCACAGAGGGATAAATACTTCATACATCCGTGTAACGATATATTCACCACTACCTTAGATGATAATATAACAGTTAGTACAGATGCCGTGGAGCAACCCCATGGTTGTTGTGGTCTGCTTCGGCAGACCTGCCGTCGGGGCGTCGTAGTTGAATGCGTAAGCGATCCTGCGACGCCCCATTAAGACGGGGGAAGGTTTTGTTGGGTTTTAGTGGGTAGTACTGGCTTCGCCGGTGAGTCCCACACTTCGTGCGTAAATGCATTTCCCAACGTTAAAAAAAAAAGATGTCTGATATATAGAAAAGTTAAAAAAGCCAGTACAACCCATAAAACCCAACAGAACCTCCCCCGTATTAATAAGACTCAACCATGACGCTCCGCGACGGCAGGTTTGTGAATTGTGGGAGCGGAGCACAACAACCAAGGCTTCTTAATTACTTACTTATTTAAGTCGTTAATACGTTATATCCTATTTTACCAAATGAGCGGAGCTGCGGGCGAAAGCTAGTACCTATTATATTAATCACATTCACCTGAACGATCGCACTTCCCGTAGCGACGTACAGCGGTGTAGCTGTAGATGAGGCCATTAGCTGGTGTTCTAATGCTGACTTTTGTTGTGTCAACCTTTCTATGACCTGTATAAAGTTAAAAAATAATACTAAAAATGAATAATTAGGACTATACGTTACAATTTAGAAATAATAATAAATATATTCTTTACCAGTTTTAAACGTTTATTCTCTTTTGTTTTCTGTGAGTCGGGAATTGTCGTCCTTTTCCACTTGGTAGCTCAGTAAATCTGTAAAACAATACTATATATATTGAAATATCAATGAAAGTAATCCCATCCCCATTTGGTATTAGAATTTATATTTAAATTATTACATATAATTGCTGCAGGGACCAAAAGAGAGTGTGGTTGGCCTGTATGTATGTATGTTAGATCCTTAGTTCCTTCGTAAATATTATTCCTACAGATGAACTGGTTTCTGTATGATAACAATCTATATTAAAAATGCGTATAACTAGTAAAGTATTTTTACCTTGTTATAAACACTTTCTTACTGTTGCGGGGTCACTAATGAAAATACACGTTATTGTCTATATTTAAAACGTATAATATATTAATGCGGTGGGAAATTTTAATGATTACATTGGGATTTTTAATAGATGCTATTATCAATGTGACCTTTATCCTTCCGCAGCATAAAAAGACGTTGTAATCTGTATGCTCCATCACTTCTTGACGATTTCTCGCCAAACGTTGAAGAAGAATTTGAAATGAAAATATCGTGTGTCATAGCGCTCTGCGCTATTGCCTTGTTTACAATAATCGAGGCAAAACCTTGGTACGTACATATTTTTATTCGAAACCATAAAAACATTTAGTAATTAATAAAAAATAATTGTAAAATTGTTTCAAATTTCATGTTATATTTTTTCCGTGTAAAATAATTTGTGTAATATTATAAATGCGAAGTTTGTGTCTATGATTGTAACTCCTTAACGCTAAAACTGCTAACAATTTGGATGAAATTTAGTACACAGACTACGACCTGGCTAACACACAGGCTACTGTAAGGCACCTAGGCACTTCTATTTAATTTTTGATGTGTAACATCTTTCCTCTCGCTTTCCTGTAATCCTAATCTGTGGGAGTGATTTCGTGATAAAGGACGGAAGGTGTGTAACAAGAAGTGGGGGAAGCGCGTGCTATTTGATTTAACTAATGAGCGAGCGCGGTGGTAGAGTTGGCCAGCAGATAGTAAAATGTAATGTAATGTAAATGTTTTTTTAAGCTCCCCCATGATATGGATATAAAATGAATGAGTTTGCTAAGAATACGACAAAAAAGTAAAAAAAAACATTAAAAAAAGTTTAAACATGTAAAAAAACAAGGTTTTATTTAAATAATCTAAAAAAACAAAGAAGTATAACTTCTTACGTGCGTACTTAAGTACACACACACACTTTTTTTATTCCTTGTTGTTGCTCTGCTGAGAGCTGGAGCTGACCGATACAATTGTACCGCTAAATCTTATTATTTTTTTCATGGGTATTTCTTTATGTATCTTTCTATAAAACAACAATATTTTGTATAACTACCATAACTAAAAAAAATCTAGAATATAAACTTTAAATAATACAGGTTTTTACATTTCTCTTGTACAATTTTGTTCATATCTTTTAAGCGGGTTATCCGATTTTCATAATTTCATATTAGTTCTAGAACTAAGCCTATCTTTTGAGACTCAAATTATTGAAATATCTCTTCAAACAAAAATTCTCACTTAAACTTTTTTGTACAAAAATTCTAACATTCAAAATTCTCTTTAAATTTACTTTATTCAGACGAATTAGATAACAATAAGAAATCTAATAGCAAAATTAAGTGAAGTTGTCTAATTGGAGTAAAAAAACATAACAATACAGTAACAATAAGGTGAGATGTTAGACGTTACTCACCATATGCGTCATATACTGTATGGCTCGCTCGTTTTTTTTTCATTTCAGGTCGTCTTCGTGTTACGGAGACAGTTGCCGTGATGAAAGGTAATAAATTTTAACCTTAGCTAATTATTTAAAATAACCTATTATTTTTTTTAAATGTCAATTATAATACTTTCTTAGATTTACGCGAATATTTAACATTTTAAATAAAACTATTTTTTCGGATTATTTCGCGAATTTATTTTCAATTTTGGTTTCCGACACTAAGAATGCTTTACAGCAATCATGCTCACGGAAGAGATTAGTCACTATGGTGTTAGAAGTCTCAATAGCTGTCTATACTTGTAACAGATAGTGCCTACCCACAATTTTACAAATATGATTTAATCGAAGTACCTTCCAATATTTGTTGATTTTAATTCTAAACCTTTCAATTTTTTTCATAAGTATTATAATTAAATATAGCAACATTATTTATGTAATTTTAGCTGTCATTATTAGTACCTGGGCTACCGAGCTCGCTCGGAGTTTTTGGCTTAAAGTACAATTTTCTTTTTCTTTAAAAGAACAAAAAACTTCAATAAATATTAAACAAACTTTGCATACGACCGAGATTCGAACCTGGACAGCTGTGATTGTTGATCTTGCACCTTGGCCGCTTGACCACGATGCTTATGCCCGAGCGTGCAAATTACCGACCATATTTTGCGTGGAATAATGCAAAAGAAAACTGCATGAAAACTCGTAAACACGCTTTTTCTCAGACATAAGACGATCTAGATCGATTTATCGCCCCCGAAACCCCTTGTATACTAAATGTCATGAAAATCGTTGAAGCCGTTTCTGAGATTCAGATTATATATATATATATATATACATTTTCTACGGAAGAGCGGGACATCCTGGCACAGGTATATATTTTCTTTAAAAGATGTCTCAACAACGGACTTAATGTATTTAAAAACTCTTTTTATTAATAAATCATTTTTAATTTTTTTATATATATACCTCTCTCTCTCTCTCTCTCTCTCTCTATATATATATATATATATATATATATATATATATATATATATACAAGAATTGCTCGTTTAAATATATTAGATAGATAAATATTACATTTTTTTTTAAAACTTTATTAATCGATAATATTATTTAGTGTTGATAATATTATTATATGTATAACCACAAAGGAAATTAAAATTATTATTTATTTGTTGAAGCAATATTATTATTTTATAAATATTAATCTGAATTGCTGCTATTGCGACCTACTCAGTATGAACTAAGTACTTACATCTAAATGGTCTGTTATGTTTACGTTTGTTGTAACAAGCTATGGCAATGGTGGCATGAATGGCGGTGACGGTGGCGGCGGAAACGACTACGGCGGTGACGGCAATGGTGAGGACGACTACGGAGGTGGTGGTCGTGGTGATCGTGCTTATGGAGGCCGTGGCGGTGGCGGCCGTGGAGGTGGCGGTCGTGGAGGTCGTGTTGGAAATGAAGGGTAATATTGCAATTCAAATTATGCCTTTATGTTAAAGCCTTTTTTGTTTTAAAATAAAACTTATGAGGATGAATGTTTGTTACTCAAAAACTACTGGACGGAATTTGATGGAACTTAGTTAACACATAGCTAATTCATATAAATATAGTGATACATAATTAATTGAACTAGAACTTAGAATGTTATCTCTATTACGAATAAACAAAGTCAAATTTAAAAATAATAAACTCACACACAAACTTTTGCATTTATAAATATTAGCGTGCTTTAATTTCTTTTCATTTTAAATAAAACTATCTTTTCGAATTCTTTCGCGGATTTTTTTTTATTTCCCGACGACGCGGTTTCGAATGCTTTACAGCAATCATATATATATATATATATATATATATATATATATACAAGAATTGCTCGTTTAAATATATTAGATAGATAAATATTACATTTTTTTTAAAAACTTTATAAATCGACAATATTATTTAGTGTTGATATTATTATTATATGTATAACCACAAAGGAAATTAAAATTAAAAATATTAATTATTTATTGAAGCAATATTATTATTTTATAAATATTAATCTGAATTGCTGCTATTGCGACCTATTCAGTATGAACTAAGTACATCTCAATGGTCTGTTATGTTTACGTTTGTTGTAACAAGCTATGGCAATGGTGGCGTGAATGGCGGTGACGTTGGCGGCGGATACGACAACGGCGGAAACGATTATGGCGGAGACGGCAACGGTGGAGACGACTACGGCGGTGACGGCAACGGTGAAGACGACTACGGAGGTGGTGGTCGTGGTGATCGTGCTTATGGAGGCCGTGGCGGTGGCGGCCGTGGAGGTGGCGGTCGTGGAGGCGGCGGCCCTGGAGGTCGTGTAGGAGGAGGGTAATGTTGCAATTCAAATTATGCCTTTATGTCAAAGCCTTTTTTGTTTTAAAATAAAACTTATGGGGATGAATGTTTGTTACTCAAAAACTACTGGACGGAATTTGATGGCACTTTAGTTATACACATAGCTTAAATATAATACTATAATTCATATAAATATAGTGATATATAATTAATTCAACTAGAACTTAGAATGTTATCTCTATTACGAATAAACAAAGTCAAATTTAAAAATAATAAACTCACACAAACTTTTGCATTAATAAATATTAGCGTGCTTTAATTTCTTTTCATTTTAAATAAAACTATCTTTTCGAATTCCTTTGCGGATTTTTTTTAATTTCCCGACGACGCGGTTTCGTATGCTTTACGCAATCATGTTCACAGGAGGGACTAAGGTTTTAGACGGCTTAAAGGCATTATAAAGTTGTTACAGACAGCCTATCCACAGAATAACAAAATGAATTCAAAATATTCAAAAATGGCACCAAAGTGCTAATAATTAATGTTTGTTAATTTTAATATTAAACAGTATTATAATTAAAAAAAAATAGCATTTTAAATAATTCAGTTTTGTATATGTCCTAATCTAAGACGCCTTAAAAACATTCTGGTAAAAAAGTTTTTACATAATAATGGCAAGTGCCATTGTTGTTAAATATAATTGAACATGTAATATTATTTATTTAATTTTAGCTGTTATTATTATGGCCTAAGAGCCTGTGAACGCCAGACCTTCGTCATTTTATAAAGGCTGAAAGTTTGTCAGCGCATGCTCCCAACACAGATAAGAACGATGGACCATTATGAAGTCAGGCTATGGTGGCTTTGGCAGATACACGGTACTAAAGGCGTGTAAAATACCGATCTAAATTCGTCAAATAATAAAGTGTGATTTTTCGGTATTACCTTCAGAATATTATTAAAAATCACGTCATTCAATGCCAGACACTTAACATCGTGGCAACCATCAAAAATAAAGTCAATTCTTAGTGCTTCAAATTTGGTGACCATTTGCAACATGTTCTTAGAAATGCCTCCCAACTTGTTTGGAACATTTTTCATGGTGTGTAATTAATGCTATGCTAGCAGTCTTATAAATCATCTAATTATTACCCAAGTATTATATATAAAAATCAGCTTTTATACTATAACGTAAGTAGAATTATGATTTCATGAAAATGGTGTCTGGTAAGGGTTTGCCACGATGTTAAGTGTCTGGCATTGAATGACGTGATTTTTAATAATATTCTGAAGGTAATACCAAAAAATCACACTTTATTATTTGACGAATTTAGATCGGTATTTTACACGCCTTTAGTACCGTGTATCTGCCAAAGCCACCATAGCCTGACTTCATAATGGTCCATCGTTCTTATCTGTGTTGGGAGCATGCGCTGACAAACTTTCAGCCTTTATAAAATGACGAAGGTCTGGCGTTCACGGGCGCTTGCTCTATTATTATTTTTATTTCTATTCATTTTCAGAACCGACGCCGGTCAAACGATCAATGTTAATATTTATAGACATCGACGACTACGGTAACGTTTACAATATATTATACCTATATGAAATTGGAGAAAACTTAAGGCACATAACAAGAACAAGGATCTATACAATGTATTATGTCTTCGCAATCACTGAAATGTTATTAATTAACTATTAAACATATGTATGTGTAAAGCCAATAAAAAAGTTTTTTATATGAATAGACTGTTTCTACTAATCTTTCCACAATATTTGTCAGATTTTGTCAACGTTACCTGTAAAAAACTTTTCGAAATTAAAAAAATCTGATGTTTTATATTTTATCAATGTGTATTCAGCCCTTTTTTTTTAATGTCCCACTGCTGGGCACGGGCCTCCCTTCAATATGTGGGGGGATCAGGCCATAGTCCACCACGCTGGCCAAGTGCGGGTTGGCGAACTTCACATGTCTTTCGAAAACTTGCTAGGTTCTCTCAGACATGCAGGTTTCCTCACGATGTTTTCCTTCACCGTAAGGCAAGTGGTAATCATGTTAGAAATGATTCGCACATGAAAATATCAGAGGTGCGAGACCCGGGATTTGAACCCGCTTCACTCGGTGTCCCAAGCGAGCGTGTTACCACTGGGCTACCACTGCCTAAATTTTATCAATGCTATACAGCAATTATTTACTTTTTATAAATGATAATAGAAAAGATTTAAATACAATAACTTACTTTTTTTTGTAATATTATTAATGTTATGAAAATTGTAGAAGATTGTACTTTAAAGAGATTGATTATTGTTTATGTAATTTTAACATTTCATAAGAAATAAAACCTAAAATTTCGAAGTCGCGTCACAAAAATCCGTCACGGTAGCCATAGTAACCATTGCTATTGTCTGAAAAGTGATATAACGAATTAGCTCGTTCATGTGATGAATATACGCCATGAACGTATAAATGTAACAAAAAAAAACTTTAATGACCAGCATCCCCCTTTGCGGCCACTTTTACATAAGCAGACGTAGTTTGTCAGGTAAAAAAATAGCTTTAATTTGATATATAAATAATGCAATGATGATGTTCTTCTGACCGATTCCGGCCATGGCGGCCAATCTCATTAGACTAGCTAACTGCGCAGGTGATATTATAGTTCATAAGTGTACGCGCAGAAACAAGGGCACTCTATTCCTGTCACTCTCATAGTCTGGTGGGACGACTACTCGACACGACCAGTAAGAGTCAAGGCGCAGGACCGACGGCTTTACGTGCTCTCCGAGGCACGGGGGTGAAACATCGCCAACTTCCCACGTTCGGGCTGTTACTGAGGCTTACTATACAGTAAGACTCAATAACTAAACTTGGCCCGACCCGGGACTCGAACCCAGGACCTCCGGGTGTGCAGCCGTACATGCTAGGCACTACACCGCCGAGGCAGTTAACGCCATGAACGTATAAATGTAACATAAAAACTTTTTAACAAAAAAATAAAAACCGACTTCAAACAAAAGCACTAAAAAGTAAAAAATAACTGATTGGTAGTTTTCATTCACTATACATACCTAATCAAATATTTTCGAAGTCGGTGTGCTTTGCTTTGTATGGGCTGGCACCGATTTCGAAAATATTTGATTATGTATGTATTTAATTGGTAGGCTTTAATTACTTAGCCAAAGCACACCGACTTCGAAAATATTTGATTATGTATGTATAGTAAATGAAAACTACCAATCAGTTATTTTTTACTTTTTAGTGCTTTTGTTTGAAGTCGGTTTTTATTTTTTTGTTAAAAAGTTTTTATTTTTCCCTTTTTAGTGTAGACAGTAGTAGCAAAGTAAGGATTCTAACGTGTTAGGCTTGTCAAATCAAACAAAATAAGCCCAAACTCAAAGTATCTACTATTAGCTGTTGAAGAGTTCCACCTATCCACCTTCTGGCCTTGCTATCAGATCAGGTTAACAACACCGAACCACTGTACTATCAACGGAAATAGAAATACTTGCAAAATTTCAAGTCAATATGACAATTAGAAGTAGGTTAAATTCATCATTAGTTGTTTTTCCACCCTTAGGGGTGGTTTATTTTTTTAAATTTAAATGGGATCAATCTGGAAGTATACCCTTTCAAACAAAACAAAAATTGTCCAAATCGGTTAATAAATGACGGAGTTCTGAGGTAACAAACATAAAAAAAAACACAGTCGAATTGAGAACCTCCTCCTTTTTGAAGTCGGTTGAAAATATGACCTGCTTACACCTGGCTGCGAAAAGGTTGTGGCCAAGTGCGCAACGGCAGTTATCACTTTTCAAGATCTCTACGTATATTTCTGTGAAGTGGAGTATAATTCATTTTAATAACAAGTGCATCGATTTTGTTCCAAAAAGTCAATTATTATTTATCTAATTAAACATAACATACTAGCAGGCACATTTTAATAGGCACCCCGTTCCAAACATGTTGTCCATTTTATTATTATTTTGATTAAATTCGCTATGAACGTAGCAATCTTGCAGCCGGGTCTTGATCCATCACAGCTTATTACCAAAGGGCACCAGCACTACTGCGGGTGTGTACTATGAGGAACTGGACACAACAGACGGTCTCTAAGCTAAAAGAGCTAGTGTTATACTAAAAATAATATAAATTATTAATTATATAAAATAGGACTTATATGTATTATTGTAGATTCATTATTTTATTCTTTATGTTGTCATTCTGATATAAAATACTTCTTTAAGTTATCTGACGTTGTCATCTTGAGTGGAAGAAGGGCGGGAGCAGCGTTGTATTTTGTTTCTTGACTTTTAAAATAATGCGTGATGCGTCACATTCCTTTTTGTTATGTCGTGTGAGGCGTTACTTTGACTCTGTATAAATAATAAAACTGTGTGTTGTTACACTGAATTTTACTTGGCCTACCTGACCTACTTCTGAGATAGACTCGTAATATTTCAGAAGTGGGATCCGGTATTGAGATGTAGATATGGGCCATAGATTGATGGTTGAGGCAACTGAGTGAGAAAAGTGAAAATAGCTAAAGCCCACAAGTTTTAACATCGAGATAAATACTCCGGAAGGAAGCGAACTATAGCTTGTAGTGCAACTGAGGTTAAGTACGGTGCTACAAGGAATTAGTTGGTGAAAATGTTGCAAAGAGTATAGATATACTGAAATGTTGGCTCGAACGAAACTGTATACTTTCCCAGTTTATAACTATACTCTTTGCTGTATACTAAGAAAACAACTAAGTACAACGCTGCTCCCGCCCTTTTTCCACTCAAGATGACAACGTCAGATAACTTAAAAAAGTATTTTATGTCAGAATGACAACATAAAGAATAAAATAATGAATCTACAACAATATATATGAGTCCTATTTTATATAATTAATAATTTATATTATTTTTAGTATAACACTAGGTTTGGAAGTTCGTTTCGACAACCTTGGCGGCTTGGAAAAAAATTCAATACCCGAGAGGCAGTATAAGGGGCTTTGAAGAGTTTGTTGTCTCCCGTACACCAGGCTCCTTCAAGGGCATTGAAAAATTACCACTGCGCTGGCAGTGCATCGCCAGCATGGGGGCATTATGATTGATAGAAATAAAAAGTATGTTACGCGCCGCTAGTTTATTTGAAGACATCAAGTACGCCTTCATACAACCTCTGTGGTGTTCGTCTACGCAGGTGTCAGGCAGGCAGGAAAAGTATGACGACGAAGATATTGACTGACGTTTGGGCGGGACGTATGATTTTCTGTTGCGTATATAAATTTTACTAATTACTGTCAATATAACGATTATATCAGGAAAAGTGTTTCATTGTTTTACAAGTATTTATAGTATAACTTTCTGTATATTAAACGGCAATTTCATAGGTGAAGACCTAATAATTGTTAGAAGTAAACTATCAAATTGTGGCCACACCGCTTAAACGTCTCTATGACATCGAATTATCTTTTATGGAAAAATTGTACGGAAAAAAAAATAGTTTAGTAGTCATTCAATCAATTTATTCATCCATTTAAAATCATATTATTAATAAAAATGCAATATACATGTCCTTATCCGTATTTTGGCATTATTTTGTGCATAATTAGTAACATACATATATTATCGTTTTCGAAGCAAGACAAGTATACATAAACTTTGACGCCAAATAATGAAAGCTATACTATATACACGTATTAATTTATACAAAATATTTGCAGAGATATAAAACTTAATACTCTTAAAGAGGCAGTATGGATTAAGTACGCTATCAATACTATAACAAAAACAGTATTTACTAATGGCACCACAGACTAATGGAAAGACACAATATCGCAGTCATTTAAAATTATTTTATATATTAATAATAATACACATTCTTTCACATTGTATGTAGTAACTAGTAATTTATAGAATATAATAATAAAAAATACGATTTAGTCCTCTGTTTCACGTGTTTAACTTGTGTCAAACACGTGAGTTGTATGTACGTGTAATTGTACATATTTTGACATTAGTGTTTGAAAGTAATCAATATGTCATGGAATCAAAATATTTAAAATATATATTTGTACCACTTAGTTTTACTATCTAATATTATGAGACGCACATACATTTTAAATATTAAAACAATATCTATAAATGCTTATGGAATGTCATCAATGTAATTCAATAATAATCAGTCTTCATCGATCAGAAATTTGGTATGGAAACATCAAACATTTATTATTAATTGTTAAAAAAAAGTAAAAAATTGCCAATTGAAAAATAAACTTAAAACAAAAACGTCCTGCTTCTTGAATTAAATTTAACAATTTCAGCATAATTATTTATCATTATTATGATCTATTTATTTGTTCCGCGGGATCTTCATTTTCCCGGTTAGCGTCTATGTGAGACTTGCCGCGCTTGTGACATATTGCTATAAGTTTCGCGTTCATTTTTTTCAATTTCTGGTTTTCCTTCATAACAGTTGTGAGTTGTTGGTTCTGAAATGAAGAAGAAATATTATAATATACTTAAGGCGATTAGGGACCCCGATGGCCTTGAGTGTTTGGGCGGGTCTCAGCACGCTGCACGCGGACACAACGCAAGAAAGCATCAAACAATCCACGCACTATTCTGCCAGAACACCGATCAAAGAATACGCCACAAAGACGCGCGGCAAAGTTTACTATCTACGAGCGATACTATCTGAAAAGTGTCAAAGAGATGCAATGCTAGAATTATAGTACTATATAATATAATTAATTATAATCCTACTAATAGTCTAAAATACGTGAATGATTGTAAGTTTGTTTGTTAATCACGCGTAAAATAAATGGCTAAGCCGATTTTCATGAAATTTGGTAAATATAATAATAAATAAATATCATTGTAGGTATGCCAGGCATGCTTTATAATTGTATCTTTATATCCCATTAAAATCATATCAATCTTAATACTAAACTATTATTATAATACAAACGTGTGTTAGTTTTTAACCAACTTCAAAAAAAGGAGGTTATCAATTCGACACGTATTTATATTACTAGCATTGCCCGCGGCTCCGCCCGCGTTTAGATGTCCAAAAATCAAATTCTTAGGTTTTATATATTAGTATACTCTTACATACATATAATAATTTCATTTCGCATTGCGTGGTTGTTAAATAATGGCATTGATTTCCCCTTTATGTTGAGCCGGATAACCAGCTATTACCATATCAAATTTCTTCAAAATCCCTCAAAAAAGTGGTTTTTCCGTGATGCGGTAACAGACAGCCAGACAGACAAAAATTCTAAAAACTATCCTCTGTATCGATAATAAGGACTATTTCAATAAGATTTTCCAAAAAATATTTAATGTACAGATTCAGCTTAGTTACAATTTTATTATACATAATATATTAGATAAAGATATTCCTTTGCCAACTTGTTTTTATCTTTTTATTTAGCTTTTAGGCAGTCGGGTTTTTTATTTTTATAATATTTTTTTTGTATCAATATAAAATACGCGTTATGTATATAGAAATGTCGGAATATATAAATATCTTGAATCACACTAATAAAAGGGTTCAACGACTAACTTCATATGTAATCTAAATCGCTCTGTCATCACTTTTTTCCTAACGCGCCAAAAGAACTATAATCTCAAAAATGCCCTACTTTATTTTAGCCTTTAATTTAATACCTTATATTCTATTTCACCAAACGAGCGGAGCCGCGGGCGAAAGCAAGTATTATATTAATCACATTCACCTGAACGATCGCACTTCCCGTAGCGACGTACAACGGTGTAGCTGTAGATGAGGCCATTAGCTGGTGTTCTAATGCTGACTTTTGTTGCGTCAACCTTTCTATGACCTGTATACAGTAAAAAAATAATACTAAAAAATGAATAATTAGGATTACGCTTTATCTATATTAATATTATAAAGCAGTAAAGTTTGTGATATCGTGAGTTTGTGATGTTGTAGTGGGGTAATCTCTGGATGTACTGAACCGATTTTCAAAATTCTTTTACCAATAGAAAGCCACGTTCTTTCTGAGTGTCATAGGCTACATATTAACCCGTAGAATGAAAAGACTTTTTCATGGTAGTCGGATTTGCAAAGTAAGTCGGAGAAAAAATGGTCGTACGAAAACGTTTCTTACGAACGCTGCCTTAACGATGAGAGTTATATGATTATGTTCTAGAGAAAAGTTGTAGAGCTTAATAATGCCTACAAAAAAAGTCAACGACAGCATATTATGTCTAACGTTTATATTTAAGTCACAAAAAGTAGTTTTTTTATATTAAAAAATAATTTAAATCGGTAGGTCATATTTATTGGTCATATTATCAACAATTATGAATTCTTATCAAAATAAGTAAATTTATCGTCTAAAATGTTTAAAACAAAAAGCTTTTCCCTTTTACTGCATATAATTTGGACAAATAGTTAAAGAGATAATACGACATACACGTAGGTATGGAACCGCGACCCCGTCGTAACCTATTGAGTGATATTTCTATAAGATGGTTTTTTTCGTATATAATACTTTAATTTATTTATTTATTTATTTATTTATTTAGGTTTACCAACAATTGTTTACACGGTTTATATAATTAGTATACAATCTTAGATGTTCTTGTAATAGTGTAACAATTACTTAAAGGTAAACTCCACATGCAAATTGATTATAATGATAACAAAGAAGTCAGTAAAAATAATGCCTAACTTTCACAAAAATTAACTTAACCATACCATACCAAGAAACGCAACATTAGATTGTTATTCTTTTATATAATTAACAACAGATTTGTAAAATTTAGCAGCGGAATCATGATATAGATCGATGCTACCGCTACAAATGTTAATAATTTCACATAATCTTGCATAGGGGGAGTTGGAACCTAAAATGGTTCTACTTAGGGGTGGGCAAAGTGGCGTAATGGGTTGACGAGGAATTCTAGATGGGACTCTTAACTTAAAAAACTGTAACAAGTGTGGAGAATCGATATGATTGTTTATAATCTTATATACAAACATTGCATCAGTTATTGTTCTACGCGTTGATAGGGAGACCATGTTAAAATGATCTAAACGACTTTTATATGATTTTACTCTTTTATGTATGCCTACAGAATATGATAAATGCCAGAGAAAACGTTTCTGTATGCGTTCAAGACGGAGTGTGTGTGTAGCATAGTGAGGACGCCAAACTACACTACAATATTCTAAAATACTTCTAATTAAAGTGTTATAAAGTAATATTTTTGTTTTTATGTGTTTAAAAGATTTGCAGTTCCTTAAAACAAATCCTAGCATTCTAGAGGCTCTTTGAATTATATCATCTATATGCGTACTAAAATTTAATTTCTGATCATATAGTACACCAAGATCACGCATACTAGTCGTTTCTTCAATTTTTACATTTTTAATATAGTATTCCGATACAATGTTATTATATTTCCTACTAAATTTCATATACAGACATTTCTTAGGGTTCAGGTGCATTTTATTATCATCGCACCATCTAACTAGTGCGTCTAGGTCCCTCTGCAAAAGCCTAGTATCATCAACAGATCGGATTACTCTAACAAACTTCAAATCATCGGCATACATGAAAACCTCAGAAAAAAGGAAACAATCAGGAATATCATTAATAAAATAATTAAATAGTAATGGACCCAAATGTGATCCTTGGGGAACACCAGAAGAAATTTCATGAGTAGAAGATTGATATCCATTCACTGCAACATAAAAAGACCTGTCTTTTAGATATGACTGTAGCCATTTCAATAAAGATCCTGATATTCCGTAGGCTCGTAACTTATAAAGAAGAATTTCATGGGAAACTTTATCAAAGGCCTTGCTGAAATCAGTATAGAGTACATCGGCCTCAAAGCCAGAATCAACTGCTCTAACCAATAACTCAGTAAAGGGGACCAAATTAGATTCTGTAGACCGATATTTAACAAAACCATGCTGACGATCACTCAGATATAGTTTTAGATGTTTATAAAAGTATGTATAAATTAATGATTCAAATATTTTTGCAAAAGCTGACAAAATAGAAATGGGTCTATAGTTACAGACGTTTTCGTTGTTCGAAGACTTGTGAACCGGTACTACCTTAGCACTTTTCCATATCAACGGAAAAACACCAGAAGCCAAAGAGTTATTGTAAATTAATTTTAGTGGATAGACCAGTTCAGAGGCACATGAAGCAATAAAGATAGGCGGTATTAAGTCAGGCCCTGCCCCCTTTTTGCAGTTTAAATGCTTTAATTTATCCAATAATTCATTTTGACCTATTTCTGATACAACAAGATTGTGACTATTTTGCTCTATGGATTTCAAGTACTTGTATTCATATCCTGCATATTTACTATCATCCTTGGAGAATACCGATGAGAAGTATTTAGCAAACAATTCGCAAATTTGGGCACCGTCCGAGGTAGACGTAACCCCGTCCGAAATCCTATGAGGATAGGTACTAGTTCCGTTGCGTTTTACTTTAAGATAGGTCCAAAACGAATCTGGATCTTTTAAAATGTTTTCTTCAATATTACTTATGTACTTGTGATAACAATCTACTGCTAACCTATCACAACGTTTACGAAGTAAGTTTAGTTCAATACGGTCACGCGGGTTTTGGTATATATTATAGCGCATACGGATCTTATTCTTTTCTTTTAACGCCTTAGTAAGCTTATAAGTAAACCACGGTGGGTGTTTTTGATTCTTAGGTCTGCATAATGGTACGTATTTTGTAATCGCTTCACGTAGCTTATTGTAAAAAATCTCTAGCATATCATTTACTTCACTAATTCCGGAAAATAAATCCTCCCAATTTAGATCTCCCAAATATTCACGAATCAACACATAATTAGCTTTATAGAAGTTATGTCTTTGTACAGTGTTATAAGATAACTTTAATTCACTATCCAAACATATTGTAATATCTAACGGTGGGTGTAATATATCAACGATACTAAAAGGATTTATACTTTCTTTAACATTACATGATTTATTGGACAATACTAGGTCTAGTGTCCTGCCAGCGGAGTTAGTGATGTCATTGTATTGATTTAGATTATTAATATTTGTAAAATCAATCATAGTTTTACTAGTGTTTTTAGAAGCTCGAGTATTGCTTGTTACATTTAATGACTTCCAATCAAGTGTTCCTAAATTAAAATCACCGATTATACATACATTCATATCCAAGTTTTTTTCAAAGACAGCATTACAATTATCTAAAAAATAATCCAAAGTTGAAGGACTAACAGGTGGTGGTAGATAAATTGCACAAAGAACAATTTTAAAAATACCATGCATAACTGGGATATCTATCATCACCCATAGATTCTCGCAATCGCTTTCCCATTCCATTAGACGCCTAGAATTAAACTTCTTATTAACAGCTATCAATACTCCACCGCCTTCTCTGCCACGCCCATATAATACACTTTCTCTATCTCTTCTATAAACAACGTACCTATCATCGAATAGTTCACTATTAAGCACTGAGTTATTAAGCCACGTTTCGCATATAACAATAACATCATAATTATGACAGCAAACGTTACGGTAAAAGTCGAGTGTTTTCGTTTTTAAGCCTCGACTATTTTGATAATATAACTGGAGACAATTGAATTTGAATAAAAATAGTGACTATGACATGCATTATAAACTTAAAAATAATGAAGACAACATAGGAAATGCAAATTTTAGGCTAATTTTTTTAAGGTATCCAAATTTCTAATAAGAATATGTTCAGTGTCGGTATTCTTTCTGACAAAAATTCTGCCGTTTCTCACCCAAGTAAAACTATATCCTTTTTCTTTGGCCTTTTGTCTTGTTGCGGCATGTAGAGCTTTAATTGTTGGAGACAGATGTTCTGTGACATAGACTGGACTGTTATTGCCAAGAAATCCCAGATGGCTTGCGTTAAGCTTACTATTAGCATGTATTTTATTAAATTTAATAACTGATGCGAGGAGATCATCACGTACCCTGGGAGAAGCCAGTTGAATGACAATAGATCTAGGACGAGTGCTGGATTTATTAAGTTTGGCTATACGGGTGCAATGCAGTATATCTTTTTCCTTTATTTCATGTCCGACAGCTGTACATAAGGCCTTCGCGATAGTGTATAGGTTTTCGCTTTTCTTTTCAGGGACGCATTGGATTTCAATGTTGTTTGAACGAGACTGCTGTTCCAAGTAATTCAGACGTTGTGTTAAATCTGCCACTGTGCTTTCCAACTTTTTGTTATCTTCCTGTATATTTTTTAGGAGTTTATTCGCGTTTAATTGGTCGGCTTCGATCAATTCGAATTTGCTGTTGATAAAAGTCATAGACTCGTTCATATCCCTTATTTCTTTTTTAATTGGTGTCAATTCCTTATTTATTATGTCGAGCATACTGCACTTTAGCTTTTCCATCATAGCACTCAACTCAGTCTTTACTACGTCTTCAACAATAGCACGTACTCTGTCACTGGTTAAGCTGTGTTCTTCTGGTGGTGAGTTCAGTGCAGGCCTCTTGTTGCCTCGTGTTGTGGAGATATTACGAACAGGGGTAGAATCCTTTTTAGACGTTTTAGGCATCCGATTCAAACACGAAGGACATTTCCATTTATTATAAATGTCTGTATTTGATTGTATTTCTGGTATCGACAAACACAAAAAGTGAAAGGATTTTTGCAGCTGTTACAAGTTATGAATCTTTCGTTATCATCTTTGTCTTCTTGAGAACAACATCCCCAATTTACTAATTTTAAGGACATATTTATTTATTCAATTTATGTTACTAATCAATTAATTATTTTTTATTTTCTGTACTTTAATTATTGTTTTAGGGGCGTTATCAATCCGAGATCCCAGGTTACTATTATTAATAATATTTTAAATTTTAATCTCTTTACAGCCCAAAAGGTAAAAATCACAATAGATTGTTTCCAACGATTTAGCGATTATTATAAAACTTTGCACGGTAGGCCACTGTAGTTCGTTCCGTCGCGTCGATGAGGACTGCACTCGCGAGAAAAATGTCGTAAGCGCCGTGCAGAACGCGTCGCTTACGCGTTACGAACAACAGGTTTGTAAAAACTTAAGTTGACAGTGAACAGATTTAATTATTTAGTTATTTATGATATAAAACACACAATTAACACATTAAAAGTTGCTAACAGATTATATAGTCCTTTAAGCATGTCCAGAAAAGTAAACAAACTTTAATACACTCAAGTTAAACACAGTTTTACGTCTAATAATCATAATCTATCTATACTAATATTATAAAGAGGTAAAGTTTATGACATTGTGAGTTTGTGACGTTGTAGGGGGTCATCTCTAGATCTACTAAACCGATTTAGATGAAATTTGGTAAGAATATAGTTTGAGACCTTGGGAAGGACATAGGATACTTTTTATCCCGGAAATTATCCCTTAAGGGGGTGAGAATGGGGATGAAAAGTTTGTATGCAGAAGCAAGCTAGGGACGAACCCGAGCGAAGCGAGGGTGAGTCGCTAGTAATTTATAAATAACTAGCATTGCCCGCGTTCAGATGGCCAAAAACCAAATTCTTAGGTTTTACATATTAGTATACTCTTACATTGCAGTATTTGTATTTTTTCTCAGAAATGCGATATTTTCCCGCGGTAAAAAGTATCCTATATGTAGACCCGGATAAAAAGCTATCACCATACATCAAAATCCCTCTAGTGGGTTTTCTATGATGCGGTAACAGACAGACAGACAGACAGACAAAAATTCTAAAAATTATAGATTCGGCTTCTGTATCGATAACAAAGTATATATCAATAAGATTTTCAAAACAATAATGTACAGATTCGGCTTAGTTACGATTTTATTATATGTATACACACAGATCATATAGTGTATAGATAATAAATGTATTCTTTACCAGTTTTAGACGTTTATTCTCTTTTGTATGTGCGTCCTCTGCGAGTCGGTAATTTCCGTCCTTTTCCACTTGGTAGCTCAGTAAATCTGTAAAACAATACAAATGTATATTGAAATACCAATGAAAGTAATCCCCATTAGGTATTAGAATTTATGTTTAAATCTATACATATAATAAAATTCTATCTAAGTAGAATCTGGGACGAAACGGAAAAATATCTCATCTCTGAGAAATCGATACTAAACTTTAAAACTCAAATAAGGACGAATCCGAGCGAAGCGAGGGTGAGTCGCTACTTATATATAATAACTAGCATTGCCCGCGGCTCCGCCCGCGTTCAGATGACCAAAAACGAAATTCTTAGGTTTTAAATATTAGTATATTGTTACAATGCAGTTTTTGTATTTTTTCTCAGAAATGAGATATTTTCCTGCGGTAAAAAGTATCCTATATGTTGACCCAATAACCAGCTATGACCATACCAAATTTCATTAAAATCCTTCCAGTAGTTTTTCTGTGATGCGGTAACAGACAGACAGACAAAAATTCTAAAAACTATAGATTCGGCCTCTGCATCGATAATAATGTCTATTTCAATAAGATTTTTCAAAAAATATTTAATGTACAGATTCGACTTAGTTAGAATTTTATTATATGTATATCTATAGATTGCTGCAGCGAAGACTAAAGGAGAGTGTTTGATCTATATGTATGTTAGATCCTCAGTTCCCTCGTAAATATTATCCCCATATATGAACTGGTTCCTGTGTGATAATATGCTATGTATGCATTATTATTATAAATGCGTATAACTAATAAAATATTTAAATCATTTTGAAAACACCTTACTGTTGCTGGGTCACTAGTGAAAATACACAGTTCACTATACAGTCTTTAATTAAAACGTATAAAATATTTAATACGGTGGGAAATTTTAATGATTACATTGGTTTTAACACATGCTGTTATCAGTGTGACCTTTATCCTTTCGCAGCATAAAAAGACGTTGTAATCTGTATGTTCCATCATTTCTTGACAATCTTTCGCCAATCGTTGACGTAGAATTTGAAATGAAAATATCATGGCTCGTTGCGCTCTGCGCAATTGCCTTGTTTACAATAATCGAGGCAAAACCTTGGTACGTATTTTTATTCGATACTATGTATAAAAAATTTAGTAATTAATAAAAAAAAATGTTGTTTCCGATTTCATGTTATAATTTTTTCCGTGTATTGTTAATTTATGTCAATCTGTGGCAGTGGTAGCTCAGCGCTAACGCGCTCGCTTGGGAAACCGAGTGAAACGGGTTCAAATCCCGGATCTCGCACCTTTGATATTTTCATGTGCGAATCATTTCTAACATGATTACCACTTGCCTTACGGTGAAGGAAAACATCGTGAGGAAACTTGCATGTCTGAGAAAACCTAGTAAGTTTTCGAAAGACGTGTAAAGTCGCCAACCCACATTTGGCCAGCGTAACTAAGCCGAATCTGTACATTACATATTTTTTGGTAAATCTTATTGAAATAAACAGTATTATCAATACAGAAGCCGAATCTATAGTTTTTAGAATTTTTAACTGCAAAAAAAAATGCAAAAACTGCATTGTAAGAGTATACGAATATGTAATAAAATCTAAGAATTCGGTTTTCGGTCATCAGAACGCGGGCGGAACCGCGGGCAATGCTAGTACAATATAATCTGTGTAATCTTATTAATATTATAAATGTGAAAATTTAGATGGATGTTTGTTACTCAATCACGCCAGAACGGCAGCGGATTTGGATGAAATTTCGCACATAGATAATAGTCTGGAATAGTACAAAGGCTACTTTATCCCGAAAAAACGTACGGTTTGTCTGTTTCTGTACATGCGAAGTTTGTGTGTATGATTGTTATTCCATAACGCTGAAACTGCTAGACTGATTCAGAGGAAATTTAGTATGTACGCAGATAGACTACGACCTGGAGTAACACGTAGGCTACTGTGAGGCACCTAGACACTCAATTTTTTTATTATTTTAGGTGCACTACGTGTGACGAAGAAGACAGTGGCTATGAAGAAGAAAGGTAATAAATTTTAACTTTAGCTAAGTATGGAAAATATCACTGCCTCCGTGGTGTACTGGATGGCATGTACATTGATTTGTTACTAATTTTGAATTACAAAGCTGAATTGGTATAGTGTACCTTTCAATGAGAATTATGCACTTATGAAGTTTAATTTCATATAATAAATAAAAACACTACAGTTCATCTATTTTATTATATTTCCCAAAATAGGGTAGTCATTATTCATTCTGACCGGTCATTATTGATAGCGACGGAACTTTTTAAGTTGCCCGTAACATGTATGTACATACACACATACATACATATGTATGTACTTGCGGGGTAGTTCAAATGTCTCAGTAGCAGACCACAAACGCCATTCTGAGACAGATATAAGAATGGCAAAATTTTAAAACTACTCGCAAAAAATATAGCGTGAAGTTAAGTAAGAAAGTCGCTGTGTCATATATTTTATTTTCAACACTATACGGCTAATTTTATACAATTACAGAGGTGGGCAAGGTGTCAGCTATGGCCATCGCGGCTATGGTGGTAGTGGTTATGGCAATGGTGGCTATGGTGGTGGCGGCTATGGTGGTGGTGGCAATGGTGGAAACGGTATTGGCGGAGACGGCTATGGCAGTGATGGCAATGGCGGTAACGGTTTTGGCGGCGACGGCTATGGCGGTAACGGTATAGGCGGCGACGGCTATGGCGGAAACGGTATAGGCGGCGACGGCTATGGCGGAAACGGTATAGGCGGCGACGGCTATGGCGGAAACGGTATAGGCGGCGACGGCTATGGCGGAAACGGTATAGGCGGCGACGGCTATGGCGGAAACGGCTACGGTGGAGACGGCTATGGCGGAAACGGCTACGGCGGAAACGGCTACGGCGGAGACGGCTATGGAGGTGGTGGCTACGGAGGTGGTGGCTACGGAGGTGGTGGCTACGGAGGTGGTGCCTTCGGAGGTGGTGGCTATGGAGGTGGTGGCTACGAAGGTGGTGGCTATGGAGGTGGTAACTATGGTGGTGGCGGCTATGGCGGTGGTGGCTACGGAGGTGGCGGCTATGACCCTCCATGCTAACGTTTACAATACATTATATACGCAATTGGCCAAAAGGTAAACCACATAACAATAATAATATCTATACAATGTATTATCTCTTCGCAATGACTGATATAGTAATAAAAATAATTAACTATATTGTATGTATAAAGCCAATCAAGTAAGATTTTTATATAGATTGTATCTATAAAACTTTCCACAATATTTGTCACATTTTGCTATAGTTACATGTAAACAGTACTTACGAAATAATAAAGAAGTTATGTTTTATATTTTATGAACGCTATGTACAAAATATATACATATGATAAATTCAGAAGTGTTGTGTATAGTAGCGATATATAATAGGAAAGATTAACTATAATAACTCACTTTGTATTATTTTCTTTGCAATACATCTGTTAATGTTATGGAAATTGTAGAAAGTGCTTCGCAGTGTGACTTTACCAGAGAGATTATTATTAATTATTATTTTTGTCATTTTTAACAGTATTTTATGAGTTACCTACCTACTATTTTATGAGAACCTATTTTAAAATCTTATTTATAAAAAATATTTTCATTTCCTATCACTGTCTCTCGCACACAAGAAAAGCTCTTTCAATATATTGCTTTTTAAGTTATATTAACTTAAAAAATGAGAAATATGTTTTTTTATTGAAATATAATATATTTTTTATTTTAACGACATATTTTAAGCTAAAATGATTATGGAATAGAGAATGCTATATTTCATACATTATTCATTTTCTAAAATATAGAGTACCTATTACAAAAGCACTATTTTACGTGATTTCTTGTGCTTATTTCATAAATCATATTGATATAGAATACTACAGTACAGGTAATTATATATTATAGATCAAGTAAGTACCTAATACAATACGATTTATAATCTGAATGAAATTTGTCAAAAAAAAGAATAGGTATCCCTTAAGAAAATATTTTTGGAAATTCATTACCTGCATTTTGGATGGTTTGTTTGTATGAAAATTCGTTAATTTCAAAGGTTCAAATCTCGAATTGATCAAAATTGGAAAAAAAATCTGATTAAAAATCGTAACCAATCTAATTTAAAGTTTTATTCAGTAAGTACAAACTCTGGAAGAAGAAGAGGATATGATGAGAAATTGGAGATTATATCCGATATTCATTACATAATTTGAAAATAGATTGACATACAGTGTATCATTTTTTTTCGTTATTCGGAATTACCCTTTCTTTACGCGTCACAAGTTATTAGAGAGTAGAAAAATCTTTTTTTTCAACATTTTGTTTCCTTTTGTTGAACAAATAATATTTTTGTTTATTACAAGAATTTAGAGAGACTATGACAGAGAGTAAAGAAAAGTGAAGTCGTATGTATCGTGATGTTAGATCAAGTGTATAATGCAGTAAAAGTTATGTTTTATGAGCTTGTGTTTTATATACAAGACTAGCGACTCACCCTCGCTTCGGTCGATTTCCTCTCTAGGTACGTTTAACTAACCTACTTACTAAACAACTAACCGGTTAGTATGACATACAAACCTTGGAATTTCTCGGCTTTTCTGTATTATGTGTAATATGCATGTATGTATGTATTATACATATAAACCTTCTTCTTGAATCACTCTCTATTGCTGAAAATTGTATTAAAATCCGTTAAGTAGTTTAAAAGATCTAAGTGAACAGACAGCGGTAGCGACTTCTTTTTATACTATGTAAAGAAGAAGTATGGTCAATAAATAAGTAGTATTTGTAGACATTTTTAAATATAATATTTGTTTAATTATTTTTCCTGAAATTGTAAGAGCTACGTTTTCGAATTTTGGCTACGGAACCCAACAGCAGTAATGTGAAAAAAATTTGAATAATTCTTTTACCAAAGTAGTCTTTATTTAGGCATATAAGTTAAAAAAAAAATAGAACATTAAATAAAAGCTTGTTTTAAAAAATATTTTTTTTTTACTATTATTTTATCTTTTAGTTATTCGTATTCTTCTGAGAAAACCCTTTTATTTGATGCCCATATGTAATATATCTACCAGGGCGTAAAGAGAATGTCTAATACTTATTTTATGGCAAAAATATTACTCATAAAAATATTAACAAAAAAACCTGTATGTTACGTTACGTGCCGATGCAAGGCTATTGGATATTTTGATTATGGATATTTCGATACGTGAAATAAATATTTACCTTTTAAATATTCACATATTAAAATATTGTGGGCTGGCACCGACTTCGAAAATATCTGATTAGGTATCTATTCTAAATGACAACCCCCGTTTAGTTTTTTTTTTAATTTTAGTGCCTGGAAGTACGTTTTTTTTTAGTTTTTATTTTTCCATTTTTAGTGTAGACGTAATAAGCAGGTAATTTGTAGGATGATAGTTTTTTAATAACATATTCGATTTAACATTTTATAAAAAAATATATTTTTTGTTGATTTTATAAAAAACCGCTCGACCGATTTCGATAAAATTTATATGGGACACCCTGAGAAGTATGTATACCTTTGGAACAAAAAAAATCCAAATCGGTTCAGGTGTTTTCGAGTAATCAGTGAACATACATAAAAAAAGATTCCGACGAATTGAGAACCTCCTACTTTTTGGAAGTCGGTTAAAAAGGAATGATAAATAAATAAAAATAATTAAATAAGGTATGGTAGGCATATTATAATCATATATTTATAGAATATTATTTAAGGAAAGAATATTACATATATATCATTTGTCAGACAATAACAATGGTTACCATGGCATTCAACAGTTATAAAGTAACTTCATCATGTCGCTTTTTGGCTGTCGGTGTGAGCGCGCACCGTAAAAATTTTACTCTCATATTTTTTTCTAAACGTACCAAAAGAAGCATAACTTCAACTTCAATAATATAATCTCATGAATCTACGAATAAATTATAAGTCAGAAAGTGTAACTGCTTTAAAAAAATGATCCAACAAAAGTCGTGTCGAAGTAGGCGGGGCTCAAAAGTCATGTCAGCGCGTCATCAGTTCGGACTTTATTCTTACAACCGAGCACATGTCAAACTTTCGCGTACATTCAAATTTTTCTAATTTGAACTATAGTTATGAATCAACATGCCAGCTTGTTTTGCAACATTAAAATGACCAGAAATCACTTTTCACTAGTTAGTAAGAGGAAAATTATAATTATATTTATAAAAAGATGTTCAAATGACAAATACGTTGTCAAACCGAGATGGCCATAATAACTTTTTCTATTAACTTACCATCACTAGTTTCAGTGGAGGCGTCAGTCAGAGTGGTCGAGGGCCGTCGGTTCTGGTCGTGTAGGGTTTGCCGCTTCTTGCGTACCGAGTGCGTCATATTGCTCACATCTTGGTATTCTTGTAATTTAGCCTGCATACAAAGTAAAAACAAGTGATAAATTAAAAATTAAAAAAATCCCGACCAACTTGGATCGGTTTTCATCAAACATAGCTAAGAACACTCTCGACTAATTCACCTTTCAAATAAAAAAACAAAATCAAAATCAGTTCATCTGTTCGCGAGCTACGATGCCACAGACAGACACATACAGACACGTCAAACTTAAAACAGGTGAACGAAGTTGTACAAAATTCAGTATACAGATAGACCATGACCTAGAGTGACACATACTCCACTCAAGCACCTAGGGACGCACCCGAGTGAAGCAGGGCCAAATCGCTAGTTAATAGAAACGCAAACACTAGCACAAACTAGGCTCATCGGGACGTGGCCGAGTAAAGAAGGGACTATAGTTCATTCGCGGTAAGAAAATATTGAGTCATCAAGTACAACGGCAGGTAAAGGTGTATGTATACTCCATCATGTATGAAGTAGGAGTAAAAATTCAATTCAATTTCAATATTTCAAAATATTAAGTTTAATGGTTAAAAATCAACTTAATTAAGATTTGAGATAATAATGACTTTATTATGACTTGAGATAATAAACTTATATCTTAAATCAAAATAAAGTCATTAATAATATATTTAAGCCTGCCTTCGACTAGGTCATTGGGAAATATGACTTAATAATTGGGGCGTGGCTAGGCGGGTGGACACCGACGACTCACTATTTTCTTAGCGCGAATGAACTATAGCTCCTAGTCACAAACGGTCCCCAACCCACGACCCCCCGCTACGCACCTCCAAGCCGGCCTTGGCGTCCCTGAGCCGCGCGCACTGCTCGTCCCTCTCGCGCAGGTACTCGGCGCACGTCTCGCACTCCTCGTCCAGCTCCTTGTACCGCACCTTCAGTTCTTCCAGCTCTTGTTTACACGCGGATAGTTCCGCTCTGGTCGCCTCTAGCTCTTTGCTGGGGGTATAAAATATTAGTTTGGTAATAATAAGAATATAATCCATACTAATATTATAAATGTGAAAGTGTGTTTGTTTGTTTGACCTTCTTTCATGTCGAAACGGAGTGACCGATAGGCATGAATTTTGTGTAGAGATAGTTGGGAGGGCTGGAAAGTGACATAGGCTATTTTTACCGCGGGAGATTATCTTATTTCTACGAGAAAATACATTATAATACAACCCAAAATTTATCCCTTAAGGAGGTAAAAAAGAGGATGAAAGTTTTTATGAAACCTAAGTTTTTAAGTTTTTTTCTGTAGTTTTAGCGAGAGCGAAGCCGCGGGTTTTGCTTCAATAAAATATTAGTATTACATGATTTATAGTAAGTACTTTAATTTTTTTTTCTATATTTCGTAACAAAGAAAAACATTAGATACAAAGGTAACACTCATAGTAAATCCGAAACCTCATAGGAAATCACAATCACTAACCTGTCCTTGACGGTATTTTTCTCCAATGCCTTCTGCATCTTCGCCATAGTAGTCTTGAGACCGTGATTTTTGAAGCGAAGCTCTTCAATACTTTTCATCAATTTCTTATTTTTCTCAACCTCCGCATTGTATGACATCCTGTCCACAACCACCGAGTGGAGATTGGTCCAATCTGAAAAATAATGATAATGTATTGCTGAGATTCAAATCTTCGAACCTTACTGCGACCAACGCGAGAAATGTTATATATCACATGAGTAAATATCTCTTTATCATAATATAATATAGAAGTGCAGCTTCAAACTATCGCGCAACGATAAGTACATAAGACGGCGATATGACAAATTAAGCTTTTTTGAATTATTATTTTAAATTTAAAATAAATTTCAGTATATAAGCTCGTGACCACCGGATCGGAAGGCAGTTCGGCTGAGAGAAGCCAGCGAGAAACAAAACAGCGGCTCTTTTTTAAAATAATATTAGTTCACAATATTGCTATACAAAATTGTTCTCATTTACGCATCAATTAATTTATAGTAATTTCACATATATTTCATCTTCAGATCTATACATATAATAAAATTCTAACTAAGTCAAATCTGTACATTAAATAAATATTTTTTGGGAAATCTAATTGAAAGAGACATTATTATCGATACAGAGTCCGAATCTATAGTTTTTAGAATTTTTGTCAGTCTTTCTGTCTGTCTGTCTGTTACCGCATCACGAGAAAACCACTGGACAGATTTTGATGAAATTTGGTATGATGATAGCTGGTTATCCTGGTCAACATATAGGCTACTTTTTACCGCGGGAAAATATCTCATTTCTGAGAAAAAATACAAAAACACAAAAACTGCATTGTAAGAGTATACTAATACTATGTAAAACCTAAGAATTAGGTTTCTGCTCATCTGAACGCGGGCGGAGCCGCAGGCAATGCTAGTATACTATATTATACTTCAGATGTCCACAAGTCGAGCCAGTAAAACCGGTTTTGTCAACGAGCAGTGATTTCGTCAATTCGCCAGTGAGCTATCACACACACACGCCACAACATGTAAGTAGTATCTAGTATAAAGCTTTCTCTCTGTAGGGATACTTACTCATGTGGTTACAGTGCACTCTTGAGACTGTATAGATGTCGGTGTGTGCACATTACTTGTAATTTCTATCCCTTTCACTCTCAAACTATGACAGACGAGACGAATTCGACACGACCAAATAGAGATCCCACAGTCAACCATCCAACTCTCTCTCATTTAATATTTAATAATGAGTAACTTTCACATTTATAGTTAGGATTCAAAATTGATTACAACTTACCCTCATCAGTGTTCACTGCGGCGTCGGCGAAAGTAGCCTTCGCATTGGCCTGATTAGGATTGTTGTTCTTTAATTTATCTTTTAGGTCCGTTATAATATTCTGCAACAAAAATATATGATATATTAAAGTTTATAAAAATTCAGAAAATATGGTTTATTCTGTACTGATGAGCTGTAATATAAATAACTCTTCATTTTCATATTATAGCATTTACTCTAAAACAGTATATTGAGTACATTAACAGTAAATAAAAAATCAGACAAGTGCAAGTCAAAGGTTTTTGCCCTTTGGCTATAGAAACATAATAAAACAATAACGTCTCCATACTTCTATATACATAAAGCTCATCGTTAACTAATAAGTTAAAATAGAAACAAACCTCCAAAGCAACTTTATCTTCCTTCAGCTTCGAACACTGTTCATCCCTCTCCTTCAGGTACTCGGCACATATCTCACATTCTTCATCTACCTCCTTATATTTCACTTTCAGTTCTTCTAATTCTTGTTGACACGATTCGAGTTGTTTCCTCAATTGAGTCACTTCACTAAAACGATTTAGATATATTATTTTATAATAGGTATAAATGTTGAAGTTGTTAATTAAATGAGATTAATTGAAAAAAAAAATAAAAAAAAATCTATTAATTGAAACAAGATGGAGATCGAACGTACTGAATGTGTCATCAGAAAAACTTACCAATCGATGCTGTTATTTCGTGATGATTCTCGTGAATGTTCTAAAAAAAGAAAAATATAGAATGAATATATTTTTAAAAACGTTTATAAACTAAACTGAAAAATAACCTTTTGAGTTGGCATAAAAGAAAGGTACAAAATACATGGTCAACAAAATATCACACAAACAGAAGCAACACATAAGAAAAGTCTGTTAAGTAATGAGATTTGTCACTTTCTCACATGACTATATGACCTAGAGGGGACGACGAGTTTTCACTGATAGAAAACTACCTTAACTTACCGCCGAGTGTCGTGAGCTATTTTTTATTCCGAAAAATGCGTCTATCCATACTAATATTATAAATGTGAAAGTGTTTGTTTGTCCTTCTTTCACGTCAAAACGGATTGGCGTGATTTTTTTGTGGAGATAGTTGATAGTTGGGAGGGCTGGAGAGTGACATAGGCTAATTTTTACCGCGGGAGATTATCTCATTGTCACGGGAAAAGACGTTATAATACAACCCAAAAAAATATTTATGATCAGAATTACTTGAAACTTGGTATTAATGCTCTTCAATACAATTAAATAAATACGTGTTTTAGCATTTATCGGAATTCTTCAATTTTGCCATTTCTCCCTCCAGATGTCGCGATCATTATGATCCTCAGTATTTATTGTAAAGTTCTAAAGCGTGGATGGATTTATTTTTATTTTATTGGGCAGTGCCAATGCAAAGCAAATGGATATCATTTGTTCCCAAAAGACAAAAAACTGAACAAATTGTGGGCTAAAGCAATAAGATGACCAAAATCGGTGAAATCACAATCTTTATATTTAAGGCTATGTGGACACCAATTTACAGAAAGCGATTTTAAAACTGTCAAATCTTCCACAGATGCGTATTTTTTTTATTGTTTGTACTTTTATTACTACTATTGGAACTTTTACAGATACATAATATATAAACTAACATAATTAATTATTTAAATTGCAGACTTTAATTTACAACGACGAAAGTTAAAGGGCAATGCGGTGCCGTCTGTCTTTCTTTGGTCTAAGGTTTTACCACCTTATGCAGCTATTAGGGAAGAAAGAGTACGAAACAGAAATCTGAAAAAGGACCTTTTCCCACAAGAATTTTCAGATCGTAGTAATAATGATTGCTTTTTTTTGTTTTGTTTGAGTTTGTTTCTTTTTAGTTTTCCCTTTTTGTTATTAATTATAATAATTTCGTAGATGTTGCAAAAGGCTGTGGTATAATATGGTCCATGTTGTGAGTTGTAACACCTTAAAATGTTAAATATTTTTCTAATTTTGTGTTAAGTTTTTAGATAGGATGTTATAATGTTTTAACAACTGTGTGTCCTATAAATAAATAAATAAATAAATATTCTATTAACGACAATAAACCAGTGTGGATAGATAATACACACCTTGCGAATGCACACTACGGTGCAAGTCGTGCACGCTCTGACGCCGCCGGCGGCTCGCCAGCACACTGCTTGGCCTAGAATGTTCTTCTGTGTTGTCACTCTGGAATCATTATATACGAAAATATTTATATTTTACTAGCGATCCATCCCCGCTTCGGTCGAGTTCGTCCCTAGGTACGTTTTAAATTAAAATGGATACAGTATGTTATCCTTAAGAGATAGACATATTATGCCATCGTGGACTTTTCTCTAGACTAGTTTACGCAGCGTTTTCGTTGAAAGCTCCCAGACGGCTTATTTTTTTCCGACACGTCCAACATAATATGTATATCATTATATTTTAGTCAATTTATACAAAAATTCAACAAGTTATATACGAAGGGAACCAATCTATCCGTTGGTGAAAACAGCATGAAAATCGGTGCAGTAGTTTTTGAGTTTATCGCGAACAGACACACAGACGCGGCGGAGGACTTTGTTTTATTATATGTAGTGATGAATGAAAATCTTTATTATTACTATTGTATAAAATTGGCTTTTGTAACAAATAGCAAGTATTAACTATCGTTTAAAAATAAAACTATCTTTTCGGATCTTTTCTAACTGACCGTGATTGGTGAAAGTCTCTCCTGTGATTGTAATTGCTATAAAACATTCTAAACGTCTACAGTCACAAATCAAAATAAGCCCGCGAAAAGTTTCGAAAATATAGTTTTTTTGAAATGTCAAATATAAATTCAATCAAATATAAATTTGAAATGTCAAATATTCGCATAAATCTAAGGTATTATAGTTTAAAAAGCTGAGAATTCAAGCCTTTTAAAAATTGTAAATGTACTCGTCAAAAGGAATCAAAAGGAGCCCAATTTCGATGACTTAACTAGTAGCCAAATCAAGTGAAAGCGTTGTCCAATGACAATGCCGAAACCAATGTTTGATATAATTAAAAAGTTCAAGTACAGTTACTTACCACCTTGTTACCTTACAGCTAGTTAGTTATAATTGACTCTATGCTAATAAAAGTGTATTAGTATTTAAAAAGAATTAGACTTAAATATATTTCTTATAATGTGTTTAAGTTTATACTTGTAAATTTAAAGCAAAATATGTGTCTTGTGATATAAGTTTTTGTATAATCCTAAGCAGATAGCTCAATAGTGAATAAGTTATGATATGATTTGTCCGACGACACGATATTTGTTATATTATTTGTGTATTTTCTCTGTAAGTGAATTTTGTAATTATTTTGAGAAAATAAATGTCTTAAACCACACTTAATTTGCTTTAGATAGAATAAATGTGAATCAAATATTAGACGCTACTGTGGTTAAATTATTATTATATAATAGATTAAATAACTTACGTGATCATGTTTTGATGCGAGACTTTCACGTCTGAAATGTAAACACATATATATTAAAAATAACATGAAAATATTTTTCATCGTGATATTTATTTCACTTTATGTTGTTTAATTAATTACTTTTAAATTTATTTATACACTAGCGACTCGCCCTTGCTCCGCTCGGCTTTGTCTCTACGTTTTAAGGTTAGCATAGATTTTTCAGAGATATTTTCCCGCAGCAAAAAATATCCTTAAGTTGACCCGGATAATCTGCTATCATTATACCAAATTTCATTAAAATCCGTCCAGTGGTTTTCTCCTGATGCGTTCTCAGACAGACAGATAGAAAAAAATTCTAAAAACTATAGATTCAGCCTCTGTATCGATAATAATGTCTATTTCAATAACATTTTCCAAAAAATATGTAATGTACAGATTCGGCTTAGTTATAATTTTATTATATGTTTAGTTGACAAGGTATGAACTCTAATTATAGTTAAAATATATTATACATCAATTTATGATGTATTTTACGTATCGAAATATATTAGATTTGCTTTGCATCGGCTGGCACCGACTTCGAAAATATCTGATTAGATATCTACTCTAAATGGAAACCCCCTTTGAGTTATTTTTACTTTTTAATGCCAGGAAGTCATTTATAATAGTAATCATTAATATTTTTTTGTTATTATTTAACAGTATTTTTACTTACCCTTTGCTCTGTCTGATGGGCGTACTTCTTGCCGAGCTATCGTCGTCCACGTCCATGAAGAGATCGTCGGGCTTACCGCGAGATTTAAACACGGCTTCTATTTTTTTGTGATCTGTAAATAAAATAGACATTATATATTAGGTATTTTGTAAGTTTTTCACAATTGGAATTAAAATATAAGTAAATATCGATTATCCAGTAATTTATGTTATCTAATACTTTCTTAGAATTACGAGAATGTTTGAAATTTTAAATAAAACTATCTTTACTTTAACTATCTTTGCTTGGGTTTTTTTCGCGGATTTATATTTAGATTTTTGGTTCTCGACGTTTCGAATGTTTTACAGCAATCACGGTCACCGGAGAGACTCTCTCTCGCAAAAATCTAAATAAATTTGCTAAAAAATTCGAAACGGTTCATTTATGTTACTCATTCCAATTCAATGTTTTACACACAACCTTAAAAATCTTAAGATGCGTCAGGCGCGAGTGCATCGAATTCGCATAGCGTAGACGAAGTTGGGAGTCTGATATTAAGTCTATCTTACGAAATTTGAAGGTGCTAACGGCACTAGACGCAGCATCCTACTACTAATTAAACGCGAAAGTTTGTATACATTATGTTTGTTACACCGTTATGCTGAAATGACTAAACAGATTCGGATGAATTTCAGCACACAAATAGACTATGGCCTGGAGTAACACATAGACCCTTAGAAGCGTACCCGAGTAAAGCGAGTGTAGGTCGCTAGTAATCTATACTAACATTATAAAGAGGTAAAGTTTGTGAGTTTGTGACGTTTTAGGGGTATTCTGGATCTACTGAATCGATTTAGATGAAATTTGGTAAAAGATAGTTTGAAACCCTGGAAAGGAAAAAGGACACTTTTTATCCCGAAAATCATCCCTTATGGGGTGAAAATGGGGATGAAAGTTTGTATGGGGAATCAAGCTAGGGACAAACCCGAGCGAAGCGAAGGTGAGTCGCTAGTCTATACATATAAAAAAATTGAAGAGTCTGTTTGTAATGTTAAAATAACAGCTTTTTAATAGATGCATATTTAAGTAAAATATGCTTATAAGAAAAAAAAAACTATTTTTAAAATGTTTGTCTATCTCTTACTTCTGGATAATATGGCTTTTATTATAGAAAAAGAATTAAGGTTACGCGTAAAAAAATTAAAACCCATGAAGCTATAAGCATGAAGGTAAGTCGCTAGTAATGATATAAATTTTGTTACCTTGAACACTATCCGAGAACATTCGTTTCGAATCGTGAATGCTTTGCCGGCGTCTTCTTGTAGACTCTGCGATATCTATTGACAGTCTGGGCTTGGCCTCTACATCTGTTTCTAATTCCGATATGCGAACCTAAAAGTTTAGATTGCATTCAGCTCTTTTTAACGTCCCACTGCTGGGCACGGGCCTCCCTTCAGTACGAGAGGGATCAGGCCACAGTCCACCACGCTGGCCAAGTGCGGACTTCACATGTCTTGAAAACTTGCTAGGTTCTCAGACATGCAGGTTTTCTTCACGATGTTTTCCTTCACCGTTAAGACAAGTGTTAATCATGTTGGATATGATTCGCACATGAAAATATCAGACGTATTCACTCGGGTTCTCAAGTTTAGATTATATCAATTGAATCTAAATTGTTCTATAAAGCATTTGTCTTTATCTATATCTGTGAGGTTTGCAATTGTAAGAAACGGACCAAACATGAAAACTATTTATTTATGTAGATTAAAAAAACAGTATACTACCTACTTCTTGTATATACACACATGTTATATAAGTACGAAACAAGGGCTTATAGCTTATATGCCAAAACAATTTAAATAAATTACCTCTAACAAATGCTTAGCTTTAGTCAATTGATCGATTTCTTCCCTGCAGGTTTTAAGATCCCCATCTAACTTCTTGTACTGTGTGTCTAAGGAGTTCAATTTTTCGTTTAATTCTTGTATCAATTTCTCCTTTTCAAGACATATTTTGTCATCATCTTCTTTCTGTTTTCTTAATCTGAAAAAATTTTTAAGTTACTAAAAATAAATTCGGTTTTAACTCAAATTTCCCATGTCATATCTATAGACGCTCTATCCCTTTCCACAAACCCCGCTATTATGACTACCAAAAACTATATATAATAAGCTACGTTTCTTTTTTTTAAATACTATACTGCCATAAGTATACACATTTATTTAATTTTAGAAACTTATTTCCACACTAGCGACTCACCCTCACTTCGCTCGGGTTCGTCCCTAGGTGGATTCCCCATACAAAATTTCATCCCCATTTTCACCTCCTTAAGGGATGATTTCCGGAATAAAAAATATTCTATGTCCTTTCCAGGGTGTCAAACTATCTTCTTGCCAAATTTTATCTAAATCGGTCCAGTAGTTTTTGAGTTTATTCTTTACAAACATACAAAAACATCTTTCCTCTTTACAATATTAGTGTAGACTGGCGACTCACTTCGCTTCGCTCGGGTTCGTCTCTAAGGTATGTATACAACTTCTCTATTTATATCGGATATTATTCAATTTTTCATTGGTTTAAATTTCTTTTCGTGGTAACCTATTTTTTTTTCTAAAAAAAAGTAGCCTAAGTTACTTCTTATTACATCAGCTATCTGCCAGTGAAAGTGAATGAAGTGAAAGTCCCGTCAAAATCGGTCCAGCCATTTCAGAGATTAGCCGGAACAAACAAATAGACAGACAAAAATTGTAAAAAATATTTTGGTATATGTAATGTGTATACATTCATATGCATTTAGTAAATAGCTGTTATTTTGACATTACAAACGGACACTTCAATTTTATTTATCTGTATATAATTATGTGGTCAGTACCTTTGTGTTAAACTTACTATTAGAATCTCAGTGCACGCAAAAACAAAGTTTAATATAAATTTTAATCATAACTTCTAAAAAATGGATTTAGTCTTACCTATTTATAATTCCGCTTTGAATTTGAGCAGTCTTTTCATGTGTTTTTATATTGTTCATTAAACGAGTACACTCTTTACACTTCTCTTGCAATTCATTCTGCAATAACTTATTTTGTTCTGACAAAGTTCTTGATTCAATTTTCAACGTTTCAACCAGCTCTGAGTTCTCTTTAATACACGTTCTTAGTATCTGTATGTCGGATGTTAGTTTTTCCATATCGATTTTGTTTTTATTCAATTTAGCACACGCGTCAGAGAATTCGCTTGCGCATATTTCTTTTTCTTTTAATATAGTCTGATTTACAGTTTTTAAATTGTCAATTTCTTGTTGCGATTTAGCTACAGATTGCAAGAGGTCAGTTACTTTAGTATCATTTTCCAAACTTGATTTTTCATTTAGAATATTAATTTTACTTTCTAGAGAAGCAATGACGTCGTCTTTTTCAACAACGGTGTTCTTATATATAGTAATTTCTTCTTTTAATTTATTTATTACATTAATATTAACACTATTTTCTTCCACTTTCTTTTCATGTATTTTATTTAGGTCTTCGTGCAAAGAAACTTGTGAAAGATATTGTTGTTCCTTTTCTTTTAAATCTGCAATTAATTTTTTGTTCTCTTTGTGAGCTTTATTTTGCTGTTGGTCTTTTAATTGAAGGTCAGCTTTTAATTGTTCTAATTGTAAAATGAGACTGTTCTTCTCCATTTCTAGTTGTTGTTCCTGATTATTTTTCCTTCCCTGTAGAGAAATAATGTCAAAAATCGCTTTAAGGATATCCAGAGTGGGAAAATCAAAGTCTATGGTTTGAGTTATGATCCTATTCTCTAACAGCTTTTCGTAGCCGTTTCTTACAAGCAATTTTAAATCTTTTTCTTTATTTACAATATCTAAGGTCACCGCAGTACTAATCTCATCAATGTTTTCTTTGTGCCACTTTACCAACTCAAGTTCTTTCTCCTTCTCTGTTAACTGCGATTTCAATGAAGCTAAGTTTTCATTAACTGAGTCAATACTCGCAGCCATACGCTGCACTTCCTCAATGAGATGCTGTTTTTCTGTAGATATTGTTTCAACTAAATTATTATACTTGTTGCAGATCCAGTCAAATATCACAGTACTTGTAAAGCCAAACTCTTTGTCGACTTTCCTTAAAATTTTATCACTAAAGTTAAAGATAAGATTTTCAGAGTCTGTGTCTTCATTTATGACACTTATATTATTTCGAATTTGAGAAACAACGTTAGCCATAGTTTGTAGGTAAGAATCTTTTTCCATTAAATCTGCATTTAGTCTCGTTTGTTCACTGTTTAGTTTAAAAACTTTATTTTCGAGTTCGCTCTTAGATTCTTCGAAATCCTTTAGTTTATTGACTAAATTTTCAATTTCATTTGCATGTTTAACGGTAAAACTATCATATAACATTTTCATGACATCTATTATTTTCGTATCTCCTTTGAGGCTTTCTTTATCAACACCCACTTTGTCTATATAGTAATTTATACAATCTATTTTATCTAATGCATACATGTTATTCTCTTGTTCTGTTGGCATGTGTTCACATTTGCTGTTTGCCGTTGATTTATTAAATGAACACACAAGAGCATCGGTTATACTTTCATCTAAATCCATGGCATGACTGATGGAAAGGTTGCTACGTTCCAAATGATTTTTGATTGTAGTCACTTCCTCTTTCAATTCAATACAATCCTCTCTGCCTGCGTGAAGTTCATTTTGTAAAGTGCATATTTTATTATATCTCGACGAACTGTCCGAATCGCTGTAGCTTCTATCCAATTTTGCATGTGTCTCTGCCATTTTGTTTTCCAAAGAAATAATCATTTCGTCTTTTACCATACATTCTTGACATATTTGTTCTTCATCTTTCTTGCATTTTAAGCGCGTAATTTCTTCTTCTAATTGAGTGAATTTATTTGTAAGGTCATTATTTATTTCTTTTAACAAGTCATGCTCTTTTTTAAGGTCATCTACTTCGGAAATACTTTCCATTACTTGATTCGACAGTGAATCATTTTCTTCTTGCAAAACTTTTAACTGATTATTCTTTTTAGCCAAAGAATCAGTGAGAACTTCAATCTCATTTTGCTTTTTGCAAAAATCTTCTTCTAATGAAGTTAATTTACGGACTAAAGATTCGGTATTAGGCATTTCTAGAGTGAGATTACGATATTTTTCCTCAAGTTCATCTCTCTGAGATTTTAGATCTGTTAAATTTTTAGACATAACCTCGATTTCAGCTTTATACTTTTCTTCTATTATCCTTACTTCATTTTTATCTTCACAATCACCGCACGAGTCTTTATTCTCATAATCGTTCGTTGCAATGGATAGTGAGTTGTTTAAACTATTGCTTATTTTAATTGGACTACTTTGAGCATCTGTGACAGATACTTTTACTTTATTTTTAGAATAATCTTCAACAAGATAGCGTAATTTGTCGTTTTCGTTCTTAAGAGATTCTAATGTTTCTATAATTTTGATGCATTCGGATGTTTCTGGGGTGATCTGAGGATGTGATATATTATATTTAGTTATATCATCAACATCTGTCTGAGTGGCTACTTCATTGACTGTACAAACTTGAGTTGCATCAAAACAAGTTTGATCGTTAGCTAATAAAGTGTTATCACAAGTTGTAAGTGTCAAGTTTGTATCTAACATTAAAAGTTCACCATCCATAGTAGACTCGTTTTTGAATGTAGAATGCAGTGACGCTGTTTCTAAAGCATTCGGTAGAGAATATCGCTTAAAACTGTCGTTACATTTGTTTAAACAACTTTCAGTTTTAAGAATAATCATTAGGTCTTGCAATTGTTTTTTAAATTCCGGTATATCCCTTTGACATACTGTGTGGAATCTACTATGATGGTGCTGTAGGAACTTCAATTGGGAACTTAACGACCTATTCTCTGCGTAAGTGGTTGCAGTGAGTGTGGACAAGTTTGTTCTGTGATTAACTATTTTTTTCTGTAATTCGTGTGTATGCTCTAAAAGTAATCGTACCTCCATCTGAACTTCCTCCTGTTCTTTGATATGGTTCTCATTGTCATTCTCCAATTCCACAATTCTATGCTTCAATTTAGTGTTATCAGCCTTTAAAATGGTTAAATCGGCCATAAGTTCGTCACAGCGGCAAGTGTTCATGTATTCATCATCCTTTAATTCACTACAAGAATGGGAACTCATAGATTTTTCATCTTCAAGGGGCTGAATTACATCTACTATTTTGTTGCAACATATTGTCAAAAGACTAGGGGGAGAGTTAAATTCGATATATGCATTTGATTTTCTAGAAAAGTCTTTCTGATCGTCTTTTAGTACTTGTTTTTGTAAGTTATTCACATATTTCTCGTGTAATTCTAACTCTGAACACTTTAATTTAAGCTCACTGTTTTCTGTTTCTAAGCAATTAATTTGCTCTTTCATAGAATATTCCAGGTGTATAAACTTATCTTTCCATTCTTTTGCCCTACTCTCTATAATTTCTATCTCACTGGACTTACTCATTAAGTCTTGTCGTAGCTGATCCAACAAATGCGCGCTTTCTTTCAAATCCTTTGTCATATTATTAGTTTCTCCGTGAATAACATTCAATTCATTAGATAATGAGACATTGTTGTTTTCCAAATTCGTAATATCTTGTATCAATTTGAGATTTTCCTCTGTCAGTTGTTTTATTTCACTTTTAGCTTCAGCTAATATTTCTTCAACGGTATTACATTCTTTGTCTTGACCTGATTTTATAATACTAACGTGGTTGGCTATTTTATCTAAAGTAAGAGCAATTTCTTCAAACATATTTTCTGGACCGTCACTTAATTGACAAGAAATACTGTTCTCAATGTTAAATTCGGAAGTCAATCGAGTCGCCTTCTCTAATATATTTTTTAACATTTCATCTCGATTATGGACTAATTTATCAATTTGTTGGGAACATTCGGAAGCTTTACTACATTTCGTTTGGAAATCACTTATAGTTCTCTCATGTTCTAATCTTAATGCATTAAGTTCTTTATCTTTGTTTTGAATACATTCATTAAAATAAGCTTGTGACGTTTTCATAGTTGTTATGAGATTCATTACTTTACATTTTAATTTTTCACATGTGTCTTTTTCTGCTGTCTTTACTATATTATCATTGTTTACTTCTGATACATTTTGGTACTCTGCATAAAAACTATCCACAGCATTATTAAGATCATGTATTTTTATTTGAATATTATTTAATTCTTCCTGTTGTTGATCTAACAATTGTTTAACGTTATTTTTTTCTGAAATAGCTTCTAAGGCAATGCTCTCGAAGGATGTTAAGTTATCACTTAACGTACTGAGCGCTGTTACTATATTATCCATAATTTCTGGAACTACTAAAATATCATCCGTAAACAATGATATTATTTTTTGTAATTTTTCTAATGTAGATTTGGCTTTAGCTATATTTTCCTGTGTTTCAATATCTTCTTTATTTAAGCTTGTGATAATATTTTCTTTAATTTTGATATCGTTTTCTAAATCAATTATTTTCTTGTTTGCAATTTCAATTTCTTTTCTCGAATTTTCTTTTTCACATGTAATTTCACGTTCTTTTTCTGCTAATTCTGATGTTAATTTTTCACTGTATTCTTTTAATCGATCGACTTCAAGCGCTCGCTCTCCATTTTGTTTCTCCAACAGTTCTTTATCTTTCTGGATACCTGACAATTGGATTTTTAATTGCAATTCCATATTTAATAAATCTTTTTTCTCTTTAACTAACTTATCAATGAGATCGGTTTTTTCGTTGTCTTGTGTTATTAGGCTATTAATTTCATCTTTAAGTAACGCTATCTCTTTTTTCTTATTATCTAACTCCGCAATAAAATCTATATTCGATACGTTTTCGGTAATCTTAGTTTTCAGATGTTTGATTTCCTCATCCCTCGACTTGAGTGCAGTTTTTAAAGACTGTAGAATGTTTTTCATATTTTCATGATTAGCAATAAACATTTCTTCATTTGCTATCATAGTTTCTATATCGCTATCATTCATTACATTCTGATCACTATTATCTTTGACCACTAATTTGAGTTGCAACTCTTGTATCACACTGTTGTACGATTCAATATCTGCATTAGCCGTTTCTAATAATGACTTTTGGTTTTCTATTGTATTATTTAGGTTATCAATAGAAGATTTATGTAGAGAGTTCTCGTGTTCAATATATGAGATTTTCTCTTTGTAACTTTGTATGGTATTTTGTAAATCTTTGTTAATATTTTCTAAGCTATCTATTCGTAATTTTTGTGCTTTTAAGTTGGCTTCTAAATCTAAAATGGATTGGTTCTTTTGTGTCGGTTGACTTTGTACGCCTTTGGAAGACTGAGCTAGTAATGTTTGTGTCGAGTCTATATTTGTAATACTATTGTCAAATTCGCTATCCACTAGTAAAATATCTCTGGACATATCCATAAAATTTAATTCTTTTTCTATGGCTTTTGACGATATTTTACCTAAAAAAAAATATAGAATAAAAATATTATGACAAATTCAAAATGCAGGAAATTTTTCATTATAATTATTAAGAAGGCTATTGTAATTGCGCAAAAATCAACGCTAGAGTTCTTAACTGTTGTGCTTATAAAATAAAATAAACTTAAAACACTTGAAAAAATCGTTAACTATACTATACTCTATTTTTTATGACTTATATACCTATTACTAGGGATTCACGCTCGAACCGCTTGGGCTCGTCCCTAAGTACCTTTAACTGTTAATATAGATTGTTCAGACATATTTTCCTGCAGTAATCCTATATTTTTAAAATTTCTGATTTCGTTTCTGATTTTTGATGTGTAAATTTCATCAAAATCTGTCCAGTGGTTTTCTCAAGATGTTTTCCCAGACAGACAGACAAAATTTCTAAAAACTATATATTCGGCCTCTGAATCAATAACAAAGGGTATTTCAATAAGTATTTCCAATAAATACTTAATGTACAGATTCGGCACAGTTTGAATTTTATTATGTTTATAGATAACCTGAAGTACAAGTGAATTAAAATAAAAAAAACATACCAATGACTTCGCGCTTCTTTTTTAATTCGTGTTCCTGTAGCAGTGACAAAAGTTCATCTTCTCTGCTTTTGGATTTCTTTTTCAGTGTCTCGTAACTGACTTCCCAATCAGTCAGCTTCGTGTTGTAATCTTTGCAAGCTTTTTCCAATTCCTCCTGCAATAGTCATAACTTTTGAGTATATTATGCAAAAATAAATACTATAATATGTATTTTATGTACAATAAACATGTACCAGGTTTTTTTTTGTCTGGGCTAGATGTCTGATGAGATTGTTTTGGTAATACACTTAACCCATAAAACATAAAATAAAACACTCGACATGAAAAGACGCCTAATATTTTTTATGGTTGATATATGAAAAATAAAAATATAAAGTGGCAATATCCACCAGACTACTATCATTTAATGTATAATCTCGTTAAATATCTCTATGTTCTTCAATCCATCACTGCGTAAAAGTAGGACAAACCAACAGACACACACTTTTGCATTTACAATATTAGTTAGGATGTTTGCATGTAAATGGAAAAAGCAGTAAACATAAGATTCTTATAGAGCAAAGAAAACGTAGGTAAAATACAATAAAATTTACTAAATTAATGCAAATACATATATTATATTAGCGGTGCCCGCGGTTATGCCCAAGTAATTTATTTATGTATAATTCTATCAATAAATAGCCTGTCATGTACATGTAAAAGAAATTTTAAATTCAGACTGATAGTTCCTAAAATTACCATGTTCAGACAAGCAAACATTAGTTTTATATATTAGTATAAAGAAGCAAAAGTACAAATATTACAAAAACACTTACTTTAGCAATTGTTATTTGTTTTATTTGCTTTTCAGCATTAGTTATGTTACTTTTTAATTTCTCCATTTCTTTATCTTTCTCCTCGCTAAGATTCCCCAGTTTGATCAATTCATCTTCGAGTTCAGCTATTTTTAACGATTTGCTTTCCAGTTTCTCCATCAATTCAACCTAATTATAAATATATGTATATGTATTAAATTATATCTTGCTTCTACTTAAAAAAAATGTTCAACACCTCAATAACATGAGTTATTTCATAACAAAATTAAAAATCCATTTGAATAGTTAAGCAAACTATTTTAGGGATTGATTAAATATTACAATTAAATTTAAATAAAGTTTAAAATTGATATTTAATTACAATAAAAATCGTGGTTATCTTACAATGTTAGGAGTGTAGATTTTTTCTCTTTCTGTTAATTCTACAATGTCCTGTAAATTTTTCTCAGCTTGTTTAGCGGTCTTTCTCAAAATGCAAGGTGGTGTTTTTGAAGAATCTAAAATATTAAAATCTATTTATTAATCAAATAAAAAAATCACGTAAATTCACCTAGTTTGCCATAGTAGCAGCGATTCTCAAATGGTGGTCCGCGGTACCCCGGGAATTCCGTGGAAAGGTAACAGGGGTTCTGAGTTCCGTCCAAGATTTAAATAAAACGTTGTCAGACATGTAGCCTAAATTTAATGCTATTTTAGACATACGAAAAAAAAATCATTCATCATTAAATAGTTAGGTAATGTTTTTTGTACAATAAATATTATTATAAGTAGGTATTCATATTTTTCATTTATGATTTGTTCTTTCAAGTCAAACAAGAAAGTATTCTAACTAGAACACAATCAGTTTAGTTATTATCAAAATGGGGATCTGTTAAAAAAATTATGATCAATTAAGTTTTGTGGCCAAAAAGAAATTGGTAACCACTGCCATAGAGTATGGTATTTAGGTGAGAAGCAATAAGCTAACACAATATTACAACATACATATATGAATCTTGTATCCGTATTGTTATGAAACTAATAAAAAGATAAAAAAAAATAAGTCTTATTTAATTTTAATGTGAAATAATGTTCATATAGATTTTATTACTTAGAATACTTACTGTAACATTTATGGTAAGGTGAACAGGTTTGAACGTCTGTAGAACTGTCGTCGTCGTCGCTATCTAAAACATAATAATATAAGTAAAATATTTTATGTTATAATAAAAACGGCTGAACAGATTTGGAGGAAACTTAATAAACAAATATACTATGACTTGGAGTAATACATAGGCCTCTGTCAGGCACCTAGGGTATTCACCCGAGCGAAGCGAGGGTAAGTTGCTAAGATTTTAAACATCGAATAAATATGTTGGGATATTAATACACAGCACCATCTACTTCCATGGTAAGCCACGAGGCTTGTGTTATGGATACCAGATAGTTGATACACTACACATATATAACTTTAAAAATATACACATTATAAATATAAACACCCATGACTTAAGTACGAACATTCGTGCTCATCACACAAATGAATGCATAGCGGGACTCGAATCCGCTGGCGCAGCAAGTATGAGCTGAGTGAAATGTGTCGTCAACATGGTGGTATATGTATGTTCGTGCGATAATGACCGCTTTTAATAAATATCTTTCTCAGTCTGCAATCATGAATTACGTCGACGCTAGATTTTCCTATCGCATTCAGCTTAAAGTGCTTTTTCATTATATATTTTATATCGAGTCATACACTCAACCAATCACCACTTACACCAGGTGTGAAATACACCTTCGTCTCTCAGTCATAATACACTACATACACCCTTTCCACTTCTTGCACACAACACTTGCGCTACCCCAATTATAATTCATTGTAATTCTGTTAAAAAGACAAAAATAAATCTTTGAGAACTACTTTATGTTATTCATTTTAAAATCAATGCAATTTGTAAATAAAAACATTTCTAAAACCATTTTACACATATTAAGTAATACTAGCGTTTTTACGCGGCTCTCCCACGTGATGATATCTGATCACGGTAGTTAATTTTACTGAGACTAGCCAACTGCGTAGAAGACGCGCAAACACAAGTGGGCTCTCTATGGGACAATACGGTTTATGTGCTCTCCGAGGCATCGGTCGGAAAATTTTTGCCAAAACCAATTAGCAGTATGTACGTACTCCGCTGACCCCGAGTAATTTAGGAAATAAGCAGGAATATGATGATGATTACAAAACATATATGTGAGGGCTCATTTAATTTGAATTAGCCTGAACCTCGTAAAATTTATTAATTAATAAAAAATTAAAACTAAAGAAAGTCACGACAAAATAAAAAAATAAAAAGAGGTACATACAAAGGGTCTGTAGTGTTCATATACGAGTTATTCCATATGCAAATGTCTGAAAATAAAAAAAATGGTTGCTGGCCTGTTTTAGATTTTGCTCTAACTTTGAGGGACTGTTCCTTAGGATATCTTGAATAGTAAAATTTTTATAGCTAAAATGGATTAAGCATAAAAATGTCATTTCTTGAAAGTCTAGATTCGGATAGGCGGAAACGGGTGCATATAAAAATCAAATAATCGTAAATTTTGTTCTTTGGGGTCCTAAGGAACAGCCCCTCAAAGTTAGAGCAATATCTAAAATTAGTTAACTTTGCCGATCAGACGTTTTCATATGGAATGACTTATATTCATGAAAAAAAATAGAACATAATAATATGTACATACCAAGTTCAATGACCTCGTCGCTAAAGTTGACCTTCTTGCTGCCGGGCGGCGTGACGGCGCGCTCCTCGCACACGCTGGCCAGGCTGCTCGCGCTCTGTATGGGCTGGAAGTCCGACACGCCCGGTATCACTAGTGGACTGCCAACAAAATGATACAAATATTTATATAAAAACAGGAACAAACCTATCTCACGGGAATCGTACATTTTTACAGGATAAAAAGTAGTATTCCAGACTATAATCTATCTCTGTGCCAAATTTCATCCAGATCCGTTCAGCCGTTCTGGCGTAAAACAGTAACAAACGTCCATACTCACAAACTTTCACATTTATAATATTTATAAAGATGTAGATTGAATGTTAAGATTATATTACTGAAAGGTACTATTTTCCATAAAAACAATGTTTCTGGATTAATTTGAGGATTTATTATGATCTTTAGTTTCCGACGCGACGCGACGTTTCGAATTCTTTACAGTTTACAGCAAACATGATAACGGGAGAAACAAAGGTTTTAGATTCAAATGTTTATATTCTCAAATAATCACATAATTCTAAGAAAGTTATGCTATTTACTAGGTATTACTGAATTTGCAAACTATGGTTAAAATATCAAATTCATTTAAAATAATATGCAACACATGCTGCATTGCATTGCATTTAATTTTACATGAAAAATATTTCAAATAATAAGTAAAATTCATAAATGCTTACCAACTAGCACACCAAATAAAAGAATTCTTTTTATTTAAATCATAAATGTCAAAGAGACTGACACTATTTTCTTCTATCACATTAATTGAAGAATGGCCAGTTTTAGCAGTATAAGTTTGGCTTTAAAAAGTTTTTTTTTGTTAAAATGTAATTTTCTAGTCAGGTTTAGATTTAAAAATATTCTATTTTAACTTAGGTATATTTTTTTGTGTAAGTAAAACTATATTTGAGTATTGTGAACTAATTTTCAAGATTCTTTTTGTTAATAAATAAATTAAAAGCGCAACCCATATAAATTATTTAATGAAAGTTTTTAACTTAACTTGTTCTTTTGTATAATATACACTAGGTTTTAGCTATTTTTATGATTTTATTTTTTAAAGAATAGAATCTCAAAAGCGATGTCTGAATAATTATTCCAAATAACAATCCTACAATTCCATATACTCTTAATAATATATAATACCTGATAATATTTTTATTACCTCCATTTATGTATGTATATTTGTACGTATGTATTTACGCATTTAAGTATGTATTTAAGATATGTACATTTATACGTAGCAAGTACAACGCCTACAATTTCATATGTCTAGGTTGCCTGGAAGTGATCGCTTATAGCGATAAAGCTGCCTGTGATCGTCTATATGTTTATTTTTTCTCGTGTATACATATTTCATTTGAAGTGCACAATAAAGTATATATGTATATCTATCTATCCATCTATTGCATTACAAAAGCCTGAGAGATTTTTAACGATATATATATTAAAAAATAAAAAGTGCGTGTGTGTGCTATTCACACAAGGTAGAAGTGAAACTTAAGAAAAGTAACCTACGAGAGAATGAGATGAATATAGACTATCAGGAGTAGGATAATTATAAGTATATTTTTTTTAATAATATTTTTACCAAGTTTAAAAAGTTATTTTACATTTTGACATAAATATACATTACATATTATTCAGTAATTAATTTTATTATTTTTTACTTCCTGCGTAATGTAGAATACATATCTCAAATAATATAATTATGTGTCTCTTTTTAATGTCGCATTTCCGTTTTATCGAGTTTCAAATCACAACGATTCTAAAGAAGTTTAACTTCAAAAATTAAATCTTTTAATTTGCAAAAGGGAAAAAAATAAGTGATAAACAACTTACTTGTATTTAAGGCTAGGAGTGCAGAACTTTGGCATAGCCGGTACCGGGTCTTCTTGAATCGGATGTAACGTGGATATTGTCATACGTCTTGGTGGAATCAATCTTCTCCTTGCACCGCTAATCAAATCCGTACTTGTTCTTTCGGCGAATCCATTTAAAATTAATTTTTGTAATTGCGTTATTTGCTTTTGTAGATTGAAGTTATCTTGCTAGAAATAAAAGTTGTAAAAACACATTAAATTCAAATAGTTGTAAGTATACTAATAAATGTCAAATTCTGAAAAACCAAAGAAGAAACAAAGTTTCAGCTCAATCACATAAACTATAACCATAAAGAATAACATCCACTAACATATTTTTATATGTATGTGTAGAAGTATTTTAATTATACACAATATTAATATAAAATAGCCCACTCACAATCATCATACATATCATCTACATATAACACGTCAAGTCATTTAAGCAAGAAGGAAGCAATAAATAGGTACGCATGGGCCCCGTGATTCAAGGCCCCCCAGCGGGCCACAAAAGATTATTTTATTTCAAAACATTTTTTTAAGGGCAGCTTTCGGGATTAAACTAAATTTTACTCTACTCGTGCTTTCGTGAGTGGTTTGAAACAAGTGAGAAGTTCGAAAACTATCTCTGCCATATTCAAGTATGAAGGTGACTTGAGATTAAAAAAGCATTGCAATTTCAGTTTTGTTCATTTATAATAAAACCCACTTCTCATTCAACACTCGGCAGTCACATTTGTTTTCATAATAGGCAAAGGAGGACTTCCGTTTTTTTGCATTGGGGCCCAAAAAGGCTAATTAGCTACTGGTACGCACACACACGTACGTACGCACGCACGCACACACATTCGTATAAATAATAATAATAGCTCGATTATTATTATAACATAATATGTACTTAAAACTAATGACTACTAACCTCAACATTCTTTTTGCCCTCAAGCTGTGTTTTTAATAGAGAGAGCTGCTTCGTGAGGGACTGGATCATGCTCGCGTCCGTGGCGACCGCATTCACCGCCGGGGTGTTCTTTATTGCCTTCGCTCTGTTCGCGAATCTGTAAAATGTTGTTTAACATTGTTACTTATGTTAATTTTAATATCCACATTAATCCTACTAATATTATAAATGTCAAAGTTCATGAGAATGGCTGATGTTATTCTCTCATGCCAGAACGGCTGAATGGATTTGGATGAAAGGCACAAAAATCACTACATAGTATAAAACAAAGTCGTTTCCCGCTGTCTGTCTGTCCTTATGTATGCTTAGATCTTTAAAACTACGCAACGGATTTTGATGAGTTTTTTTTAATAGATAGGGTGATTCAAAAGGAGGGTTTTAGTATATAATTTGTTAAGTTTTTGTATACATTGGCTAAAATATAACGATATTTGTTGGAGGTGTCGGAAAAAATAAGCCGTGGGAGCTTTTAACGAAAACGCTGCCTAAACCCTTTGAGATATAACAAAATAATATATGGTGGAATTGTGTATCTTATATAGGTTTACAGAAAAGTCCGTGATGGCATATGTCTATCTCTTAAAGATAACATACTACATCCATTTTAATTTAAAACGTACCTAGATTATATTCTGGAGAAGCACATAGGTTACACAGTGAAAGTCCCGTCAAAATCGATCTAGCCGTTTCGGAGAATAGCCGGAACAAACAGACAGACGAAAATTTTAAATAATGTGCTTTTCTTATAAATACCGAATATAATTCCATATGCATTTAGTGAAAAGCTGTTATTTTGTCATTACTAACGGACACTTCAATTTTATTTATCTGTTAAATTATATAAACAACATTTAACACTTACTGTAATGTGGATATTGTTTCTTCTACAGCGGCAGGAGTCACAGCACAAATAATACTAGTTTTCGCGTTACCACCTAACGAATTTTGAAGTAGTCGTGTCAACTTGCTATCACGATAGTTCACGTGCCTGAAAATAAATAAAAATCTATTTTATCATATGAAAGATTAATTGCCGATATAACCCAATTATATCAGAGTGTTATTTATCTAAAATTGTCAATGGAATTTAAGATATGAGGTGATATAGATAAAGAGGATTTATGCAAAATTTATTTACATTTGTCTGTGGTCTATGTGTGTCTAACAGATTGCCGCGGTGCAGAAAAGTTAAAAAAAAAAATTGTTTGTGGTGTTTCGTTTTAGACTAGTCACAATATAAAAAAAAAATTGTATGCAGTGGCGAAATATTTTCGATTTTTCTTAGGACATTAACACTAAAAGTTGGAAACTACGAAGTGTATGTAAATATTATGATTTTAATATACTAGGAATAGTGACGTATCTATTAGTTTCTTTTGTGATACACGATAATCTGCGGGAATCACTTATAGGGACAGAATGCACATGTAGGAATTTTCGTTAGTATTTCCCAAATTTAATTCTCATATGGCAACATATTAGCATATTTATTGCACATGTACATAATATGATAGAAAACTTTTAGAATTGTACAATGAATAAAAAAAACATGGCTAATGTCGATTCTCGAATAAGGTATAAGAATGCGCTATGACATTACTACGATTCTTATTCGGACAGGTTGTCAGACCAGTCGGATTTTCACCAATTGTGTTTTCAAATATGACAATTCAAGATAAAAGTCTGAAGTATCAAAGTGGTAACTTTCACAGATTCTGCGATAAATAACGATGTATAGATACAAAATTGCTAGCATATTCCTAAGTACTCACTTGTGACCTGTCAGAGGACTTTCCGAAAGCTGTTTAATGACTAATGCCAAAGCAGACAATGATCTGTTAATGTGGGTGCCTTCTTTGAATCTTATGCCGGTAGCGCCAGTTTGTCCGGAACGTTCCGAGCCCGCCAAGTCCACCAGGTTAAGCTGAGACACATTTACTGAACCTACTTCCTGTTCACCTTCTATATGATCACGAGATTCTATTGTCTGCAATTCATTTAAAAAAAATTAACACGTTATATAATTAATATTTTTTTAGATTTATGCAAATATTTGACATTTTAAATAAAACTACTTTTGGCGGATTTAATACTGTAAGGTACTTTGGTGCCATTTAGAATTTGTTTTGTAGGTAGGCACTGTCTGTAAAAAATATTAGTCTCCCCCATAACCATGATTGCTGGAAAGCATTCGAAACGTCGAGAACCAAAATTCAAAATCCGCAAAAAAATCCGAAAAGATTGTATTATATAAACGTTAAATAATTATTAATCTTTAGGTTTACTAGGTCTACTGCTTAATTTGTACAGATACAGAGATCCTGGGTTCGAGTCTCGAGTAGCGTTAGGAAAAGTTTTTCCGGGATAAAAAGTAGCCTATGTGTTATTCCAGACTATAATCTATCTCTGAGCCAAATTTCATCCAGATACGTTCAGCCGTTCTGGCGTGAAAGAGTAACAAACATCCATACATACTCACAAAATTTCACATTTATAATATTAAGTAATACGGATTATTAGAAAAATTATGTATTTTGTATGTAATTCTAGAGACTTACCGTCGCTTCGCTCGGGTGCGTTTCTCGATACCTAATAATAGCCTTTGTTAACCAAGGTCACATTCTCTTTGTTTACTACATCTAAATCTGTCCAGTCATTTCCGTGTTAAGGAGTGACTACTCACAAATATACACATTTTACACACACACAGACAGACGCACGCACGCACGCACTCACTCACGTACGTATAGTGTTTTTTGTTGCCTAACATCATGTAAATAGCAGGCATGTTTAGTATTACCTTATAAAGCAATTCCATTAAATACTTTATTTATATGAATTTTAAAATTAACATAATGTTGGTTTGTTTATTTATAGTAACTACTTACAATTTGAAATATAGAATGAGATCTGCTACTTTCTTCATTCATATTTGTGGATCCCGTTTGTCTATTAGCTTTGCCCTTAAAGAGTTAACAAAATGTAACATTAGTCAATTATAAAATACAGTTATTTATTTAATCTATTCTGAATTATACAAATCAAAAAGGTGTATAAAATATTAATTTAATATGGATTTATTTAATACCAAAATATATATATACAGTGGAACCTCGATAACTCAGATTTCAAGGGAAATGCTAAAATTTTTTAATTAATGAGTTTTCGATATAATGACATATACATGGCACAAACAATAAATACGCCTTAAGTTTTAGGGTACTGTACAAGCAACTATAAAAAATCTGTTAAGTCTTATGAGATAAGAACTGATTGATAGTTTTTTTAAAGCTTTTTAGTTTTTAGCAATGAGCCCAAACATAAACAATACACCCAGATGTCTTTCTTAGAAAGTTTGAATTCATTCTTTGCACATGTGTATAGGGTACAAACCATAGATTAGAAGCATCGAACATTCCTTTTGCATTTTATTGCAAAGAGTTCGGGATATTCAAAGGAAGACTTCATAATATTTTACCAACATCGAGTTACAGAGTCTGTGTTTTGAAGTTCGAGTTATAGAGTATAAATATGTACCACTAATACCTCACAGAGAAATAACATTTTGTTCGAGTTACAAATCTAAATAATTCGAGATACCACGTATTTAGGGTTTCAGCAGAAGGGAATGACTATTTTTTTTGTCTTTCTTACTGAGGATTACGACTTAATGAGGTTTGAATTATCGAGGTTCCACTGTATTTGATACTAAAATAATAATTGGTACATAATGAGTATTAAGCAGGTCAATGTTACAGTAGACAGTAAATAAACAACGAAACTAAGTATATTGCAAACTTCGCATATGCAATTTCTGAAGGTCAATGCAAAAGCAGTAGCGATTCAAACATAAATTAACATATTATACATATTAAGCATTTTGTATAACATGATGTAATTATACTATATAATGATATTAGTAAACAGTGAATCATTTTATAATAATATGAATTTAAGATTTTAAAAATATTTTAACCCAATATTTATTGTTCTCAACGTTAAAAATATTTAAAACTTATATTTATGCTATTGTTAAAATAAACAATGATTACAAAAGTTTAATTTTAAAAAAATCTTTTCTTATAATTGATAAAAGTCTATGTGTTTGGCTCAGTCTGTAGTGACCCTATTTGCTGTGCCTGCTGTCGCGGCTCAAGTCCCGCTGGGTGCATTCAGTTGTGTAAAAAGCACGAATGCTTATACCCAGTCATGGATGTTTATATTTATAATATGTATGTATTAACCGTCATATATATGTAGTGTATTAACTACCTGGTATCCATAACACAAGCTTCGTAGCTTACCATGGAACTAGATGGTGTTGTGTGTTAATGTCCTAATATATTTATTTATTATTAAATAAAAAAAATGATTAGATTATTTGTTTTAAAATTAGATATTATGTATTTCTTTATCCTCTAAAATATATGTAATATTTACCTCTCTCATAATTTCAAGCACTTCTTCAGGTGAAGTGGTAACCTTATAAGTGGCATCTACCTTTAGTCCTTGAACTGTATCTTTGATTGTTACCGTTTTCTTCATATCTAGCAAATCAATTAAGGTCTCATTATATATCTCTACATAAGATACTCTGAAAAAAAAACATAACTAACATAAGTCTAATACACTTATTGCTGAAATCCCATTACATACTATTAAGAAATTGTATTTTGTCAATATTTTAGTTTTATAAAAAAAATATTCATACAATTTCAATCTCTTTTTATAAAATATATTAAACCTAGCTTACTCAAAAACTTAAGCTTCAATAAATCTTATATCAGTACTGCAGCGAAGGTCAAGGGGCCCTCCCTTGGCCTTCGCTGCTTGGTTTATATATCTTATGCTTATGTGCTTGGTTTATATATCTTAATTTTAGCTTACTTCTTTCGTATCATAGTCAAGACTTAGGTATATAATAAAAATAATCATAAAGTATACGAGAACATTCCAAACAATTACCTGACTAAAAAGTCTCTATCTGGTACTTTTTTAATAATATCAAATAAATTAAGGACAGCTAGTGGTATTAATCCGGGTGCATCATCTGTCCCTGTCATGGTGTAAGTTTTGCCTGAAGATGTTTGGCCGTATGCGAAGATGGTTCCATTAAAACCAGCAGTTGCAGCCTCCACAATAGGTTTCGCAATATCATTGTACACATCGCTCGTTTTAGTATCTTTGTCATATACTTGGTCTGAAAAAGTGAATATAGAAAAAAATAGCAACCTTCACTATGACGTACAATAGGTACATATTTGGATAGCATTGCATTATGAAATAAAACAAACATTTAAAAGTGCACATCCCACTCACTGTACGAATGATAACTACGTATTAGAATATATTTACCGAAAGTAAAAGCTGGTCCACATTCTCTACCATTTTGGTCTATTTGATAAAGAGTATTATTGTTTACGCGCCATTGGTAGGAGAGCTTGTCTTCAATTTCACGAGGAATGAGAGGCCGGACTTTGACAACTACTTTAATATTATCACTCATCTTAAAATTCTATTCCCTTCTTAATGACTTAGTCTTTATCCTTATATTAAATTTCTTTAAAAGATAGTACCGGCTTTACTCAGAGAGAACATTTTATTAACTTTTCACATGAGCGTATCACAGTCCACAGACCGTCACCAAAATAACCAACGGATAATTTCAATTTTATTTAGGTGGCATAGACAACTATCACTTTCGCTAGTCACAGATTTTTATATAATTTGTTTATGGCTTAAGTTCAACACTTAACTTAAATATCCATCCATCCATCCATATTGAAATTTAAATTTTAGTGATATAAATTAGTTCTGCGTTTTTTCCGTACAATTTTTATTAGAAGTTTTATATTAGTAATAAAATCAACGTGAATATTATTTAATAGAAAAATTACCTTAAATTATCTGTACCAAAAGTCATTTCAACATTGTCAAACAGTCTAATGTCAAGTAACATTAATAATGTCATTTGTCACTTTTGCCCATGTGTAACTATTTGTGAGTTGTAAACTTTTGTTTTGGATATTATATTTGATGAACCATTAAATTGTGTATCAAAATGCAGCACGATGATGTAAGTGTAAAATACTTACTCTTATTCGTATTTATAATACAAATTTAATATATTTTTTAAATCGTACGATTGTTTTTAGGTTGTATGGGCCATTATCAACAAGACACATTGTTCTCATAAAGTAACGTAAGTACTTCGTACTCAATTAATTATTTAAATAGTGTTATTTTATTTCCATCTTTATATAAGTATAACGTTAAATATTCTTTTTTGTAGGACAAAAACTCAACACTTTTGTAGAAATGAATATAACCTCACAGGTTTGTGTAGTCGGTCTTCTTGTCCTCTTGCAAATAGTAAATACGCAACTATCAGAGAAGAAAATGGTATTATTTATTTATACATGAAGACTGCTGAAAGGTAATATTATTATGAAATATCATTTTTAGATTTTATTTATCACTTATATTTATAATATTACCATGTGTAATCTATATTTTAATTTGCTTTTTTAGGGTTATGTTTCCAGCTAAACAATGGGAAAAAGTGAAGCTTTCAAGGAATTTCGAAAAGGCTATTTATCAAATAAATGAAAATTTGCTTTACTGGCCTGCTTTTATAAAAGCAAAATGCAAACAAAGATTTGTAAAAATAACACAATACTTAATACGGATGAGGAAACTGAAATTAAGGAGGGTGTAAGTACCTTATCATTTTGGCTTCAGTAGATAAATATTTATTGATACTTACATTATTTTATATTATTTGTAAATATTTTCATCATTTATTGTTGTATATTGTATAAGTCATCATAATTTTATTAAATTTTAATATGATTAGTTATTCCTACTTTTAAATAAAATAAAACAATAAAATACAATAATTAAAAAAAAAATGTGCTGAATAATTACAGTGTAGTAAGTAGTAGAAAGAAAATGTTTAATAATTAAAACTGAAAAGCATTAATCATCATATATTTAGTGGAATTATTTTTCCTCACCTTTGACATAAAAAAATTGTAGGTTTTTATTTTATGTGCTTAGTTTTAAGTTCAAAGTTGTTTGAACATATTGCTTAAAAATTTGTATTTCATATTTTAGAAAAGAATTAGTTCCAATACAACGCAAAATAGAGAGACGTGAAAGAAGAAGAGAAGAGAAGGCACTTGTTGCTGCTAGGATTGATAATGCTATAGAAAAACAATTGTTAGAAAGGTTAAAGAAAGGGACTGTAAGTATACTTAATTATTATTTTTAAAAGGCAATTGCCATTCGTTAGTCTCGCTAAACCTCGAAAATAGCTGGACTGATTTGAATAATACTTTTTTTGTTTTGTTGCGGGTGTGTCAGTATAAAAAATATGGGAAAACCCAAAAAAAAAAACAGTTGGAAAATGAAAAAGTTCAGAACTGTTTATTTTGTATCTACGTATATATAAAATACTTATATAGTCTATCTATTCTATACTAACTGTTAGAACAAACCTCGGGTGAGCAATGCGTGGATGAGTCGCTAGTAGTAAATAAAGAAACTAAATATACATATTCTTTTAATTTAAAATGAACAAATATTCTTTTATAACTATTTTTTTGTTTATTAATCTCTTTTCAGTACAATGATATCTACAATTTCCCACAAATGGCATTTGATGCGGCTCTCAAAGCAGAAGAAATTTCTGGAGAAAGTGAAAGTGAGAAATCAGATGAAGAAGAAGAAGAGAGAGAGATGGAGCCAGAGCTTGAAAGAGAATTGGAAAAGCATATTGAAGAAGTTGATGAATTTGTTGAAGCTGACTCTGATATGGAAAGCGATGCAGTGAGTTATTTTACAAATATAAATATGTAAAATATGTTTGAAAAATTTAAACATGAAGAAATAATACATAGTTTTACATAAATAAAAGACAACAATTTGTTTTTTTTCATAGTTCTATTTAATTTAAATAATATTTAATTTATATGTATTTTAAAATTAATGATATATTTTTGTTATAAATTAATTTTTACATTATAGGAAAGTGAATCAGGAAGGAGAGAAAGTGCCGATGTTGGAAGTGATTTTGAATCTGAGACATCTGATATTGAGGTAAAAATTAAACATTACATTATTATATAATATATAACAGTAATAACTGTTTTCACCATTGCATAAAAAAAAAGTAAAAAAAAGTCTAAAATAAGAAGTTCTAATCTCACTTAAGATTTTTATCTGTGAATTACAATTACGTGACGTGTGTGATATCTGCCAATCCATACTCGGCCATCTTAGTGAACTAAGGCGCAATGCACCCCTCACATTCAGTGGCCATTCTGTGCTAAGTTGATGTAAAAATAAACAAATTATATATAAATAAATAAGTTATGCGTATAATTCCTAAATATTATAATTTTAGCTAAGCCACCATTATTAAATAAACCAAAATGATTTTTAACATTACCTGTTATGTTATAAAATACTTTATGTATTTTTCAGGAATTAACTGTAAAGGTGCCAAGTAAGAAACCTCGGGTGGAAATAGAATATGAAACAGAACCTGTAGCTAGTGTTTCAAGAAAGAAAATAAAGAATTGATTTTACATTCTTTTTCAATATGTTTTATTTTGAAATGAAAAAATCTTTACTTTTACTTGGAATTTAATTATTCATACATTGGGCCATTTTGGGCTCCTTTGATTAGTTTTTACGTATCCCATATAATACAATTGGTCAAAAGCGTATTAGTTTTTTTAAATTATAATTAATTTAAAAGTAAAACACTATATTTCTTAAATTCCGGACGTTTAGAATGCTTTACAGCAATTATAGTCTCTCCCGCGACAACGATTGCTGTAAAGCGCTCGAAACGTCGGGAGCCTAAAATAAAGAAAATCCGTGAAAAAATCTGAAATGTTAATTTTATTTAAAATGTCAAATATTCGCGTAAATCTGAGAGAATATTAGGCCCTGTCCGCACTGCGATATTTCACCGTGCTATTTTTACTATAGTAATGTATTATATTCCGCGATCGGAATTATACTTATTATCCACTGCGAATAAAATTTCGTACGATTTTTGTCTGTTCGATGTAATTTCCGACTGATAAGAACGTCTTAAAATGAATAACAGTTTTTTTTAATTTAGCTGTTAATACTGCAGCGTGACAGACCTATCAAAAGATGTTATGAAAAACACATACATTTATGGCCTTGAGAAATCCGCACCGCATCGCGTTTAATTTGCGTCAAATCATTTTTAGATTTTTTTCCTGCGTGAATTTTTAACTGCAAGTGCGGTTACTCCTATAAGATTAATTGTGTTACAGAATTACGTAAAAAAAACGTGCGGTGAAATATCGCAGTGCGGCCAGAGCATTATGCATTACACTAAAGGACACGTCTGAGGAGACGAGATAGTATATGTATGTCAATATATAAACTAGATATGTTAGAGGTAACATTCCAAGTTCTCTTGCATCCTATGGCATTAAGACATATTTAAAGTCTTTATGGAATATGCATCATAAGAGTGTTAAAATGTACATAGTAAAATAATTAATTGATTTTTGAAAGGTATGGCACAATAACACACTTGCACAAATGCACACTTACACAATGGCACACTGATTCGTAGTAGGTACCCTCAATGTGAGTTCACAGTGATACAAATCACACTTGTCCAGATTTTTTAAATTTGCATTTGGAGCGGCACTAGGGATTTGGTTGGAAACTTGGTGTTTAAATTTTATAAAGTCATATCGATCTAATTTTATTCAAATCATACATATATGAACTTTGTAATAAAATCTTCGTCGCTTTTAGTTTTAAGATCCTTCAATGACTGGAACTTAGTTTAGGGATGTTAACTTTTACTGTCACAAAAGATATCTAATTACGGTGAATGATTGGTTGTGGTGAATTATAAATTTTCTTAATTATTACTTTACGTCAAGTTTTCTGGAAATTAATTTGAGTACCTACATCAGTTTTTTTTAATAAATAACTCGCGTAGATATAATTTTTTCGGCGTTGGGAAATGCATTATCTAATATTATCTGTTCAACACCTGCTATGATTTACTAAAAAATTTTTTATTAGGGATGCCCCAAAGCAAACTGAATGTGGTCATTAATATTATAATTATAATGTTTTCAAGATTAATTAAGAAAACATGATTTAGTCACAACACTAACAGTGTTACTATGTTCGTAAGTTAATACACTCATACGTTAATTAAGAAAGTTGTTCTTTAGAATCGATGCCCTCAGTTGATCCTTCTCTTTGACTTATTGAAGTGAATTTAAGACGCAGTAAAATTCAGCAGGGACTTGATAATATCGTAAATACATATATTCGTTAAGGCAAATAATTTGTTTAAATTTATAAACTTCAATTGTTCGACCTAATTTTGATATGATGATGTTCTCCTGGCCGATTCCGGCCACGGCGGCCAATCTCATTGAGACTAGCTAACTGCGCAGGAGATATTATAGTGCACAAGTGTACGCGCAGACACAAGTGCACTCTCTATTCCTGTCACTCTCATACTTCGGTGGGACGACTGCTCGACACGGCCAGTGAGAGTTAGGGCGCAGGACCGACGGCTTTACGTGCTCTCCGAGGCACGGGGGTGAAACACCGCCAACTTCCCAACTCTAGGCTATTACTGAGGCTTACTATACAGAAAGACTCAATAACTAAACTTGGCCCGACTCGGGACTTGAGCCCTGGACCTCCGGGTGTGCAGCCGTACGTACATGCTAGCCACTACACCACCGACGCAGTTTGATATATTGGGTATACGGTAGAAAATGTACATACATACACAATTCTACACTGCACTTTTTCGACGTTCGCTGCATTAACGGATTGAAATAAAGCAATAAAATGTATGACAACGGTAAGTCGCTAGTAAAATAAAAAAGATGAAAATAGGAAAAACTTGACTGCGTAAAAATCGAACTAAAAAGAAGCGAAATACGAGTAGTATTATACAGTTGAAGACATAAAAATGAGAATGGAAAGATGATGATGAAAATGAAATGATGATGATGATGATGAAAATGAAATGAAAGATGTACCTATGTGGAGATCGCAGCGCTTCGCACTTTTTCAACCGTCGAAGTCGGTACCAGTGTACTTTTTAGTGTTTTTTAATGAAATCGGTTTTTTTTTATTTTTAAAATGTATGACAACGGTAAGTCGCTAGTAAAATAAAAAAGATGAAAATAGGAAAAACTTGACTGCGTAAAAATCGAACTAAAAAGAAGCGAAATACGAGTAGTATTATACAGTTGAAGACATAAAAATGAGAATGGAAAGATGATGATGAAAATGAAATGATGATGATGATGATGAAAATGAAATGAAAGATGTACCTATGTGGAGATCGCAGCGCTTCGCACTTTTTCAACCGTCGAAGTCGGTACCAGTGTACTTTTTAGTGTTTTTTTTAATGAAATCGGTTTTTTTAAATTCTTACTCTGCCTTCCCCACTAGGAAAGAAGCATGAAATTATGTTTCCTTTATTTTTGTTTGAAAAGTCAAAATAACAGCTTTTTACTAAATGCATATGGAATTATATACATTATATATCAGAAAAACACAATTTTTAAATTTTTTGTCAGTCTGTCTGTCTGTTTGTTCCGGCCAATCTCCGAAACAGCTGGGTCGATTTTGACGGGACTTTTACTGGCAGGTAGTTGATGTTATAAGGAGTAACTTAGGGTACTTTTATTTCAGTAAAATAATTAGGGTTCTGCTCAAAAAAATTAAAATGTTTTTAATGTAAACGATATGTACGCGACAAGTTTATATCATTACAGCTATATCTTTCCCAGTAAATTTTCAGAGAATTGAATAATTAATTAAGTTTTCAATAAATTATGCTCTCAATTACTGCTGCATTGTTTGGTAATTTACATTGTGATTTAACACGGCGATAAATTGCCGATTCAAAGAAAAAAATTGACGAGAATAATGTGGAGAATACATACCGGTGCTATTAAATCGTACCTATGTAAAGAAATGATAGAAAAACTTGTAAAATAGTACATAAAATAAATTGAATTTTCTAAATTATTAAAAAAAATAAACTTTGATTTTCTGATTCCTCTGTAATTAGTAAAAGCGATAAATAAAAGTAAGTTTAAACTTAACTGTAGCAAAGATAACAAAACATTTTTATTGCTACCACAAGACGTGCTTAACTCTAGAGTTTGTTTGTACTGGAACATAAAGCATTCGGAATCGGTGTGTGGTCCTCGGGGGAGACATTAGGTGAGCAGGCTACGTGGAAATAATGTATAATTACACACCCTTTACATTTACTTTTATACAAACGTAAGTGAACTTAGGTAACGCTATGGCTACTTACTGTAAAACCGTATGAAATGACTAATGACTGTGCAAGGTTTTCAAGTTTAAAACATTAATATAAACATTATTTATTACCTATTTTATTATTCGGTCTACTATTATAAATGCGACAATTTGTATGTACATATGTGTACATTTCTGCCTCACGCAGAAATAGGTGGGTTGGATAAAATTTAGCTCCCACATAGATTATCAAATACGCTACTTTTAGGCACTTATAAACGCATCCTAGTAGAGTGAATTCGCTAGTATCATAATAAAAGAGTAATTTTTTGTCCAGAAACAATGAAGATCATTTGGGCTACAATGACACGTTATTTTTTATTATAAAACTAGCATAGCCCGCGGCTCCGCTCGCGTTCAGATTACCAAAAACAAAATTCTTAGGTTTTACATATTAGTATACCCTTACATTGTAGTTTTTGCATTTTTTCTCAGAAATGAGATATTTTCCCAGGGTAAAAAGTATCCTATATGTTGACCCGGATAACCAACTACCACCATACCAAATTTCATCAAAATCTTTCCAGTGGGTTTTCTCTGATGCGGTAACAGACAGACAGACAAAAATTCTTAAAACTATAGATTCGGCCTTTGTATCGATAATAATGTTTATTTCAATAAGATTCTCCAAAAAATATTTAATGTGCAGATTCGGCTTAGTTACACTTTTATTATATTTATAGATTATTAATGTTGTAATTTATAAGTATTGTTTAGCGTTGGGCCAATGTTAAAAAACACTGAAACTTCATCAAGAATCATTAAAACAATCAATCTATGATACTTTTAAATGTTTTGCTTAACGGAGATATAGACAGTATACTCATTACTTATTATTACCTGTACAGATACTAAAAAATATTTAGCAATTTATTCACAAGGTTACTGTTTTTTTAGGGAACTCGGTAGTACACTATTAATAGTATTAATATTAATATTAGTATTAATGTAGTTGTTATATTTTTATTCCATGTCCATTTTTCGTAGAAAAAGCTGTATAAATAAACACAACCTCCAATTCATATAAAGCAATATTTCCTGATAGAAAAAGCATTTCTATTTGCGTTTCCTCGTACCTGCGACCGTTTGAATGTCTGCCATAAAACAAGAGGCTTTGTTCGGTTTGTAGACATCGCTTATTTATATGTGAATCCCCCATTAGCACCTCCCCTAGTGTCTGGTAGTTTGCGATTTATTATTTACATTTTTTGTTTGTTATGACAGTATTATGGTTTTATATACCATATTTAACACATATCGAAACTTAATGTATAATTAATTAGATTTTACTTCGAAGAAGTGGTTTTATTCAATAATAAAACTAAAATATTTTTTCACCATGTCGTGGTGGTGGGGAGTGGGGGCTCATTATGGTCCATCAGTCAAGCCTGCATTTCGTTGGGCGGTGTACCATGTGGGTTGCTCCTGGTACTTCTATGAAGACAGAGTGGACCGTGGGAGCCATCCCTTGGTTGTTGTGGTCTGCCGAGGTAGACCTGTCGTTGGGGCATCGTGGTTGAGTGCGTAAGCGATCCTGCGACGCTCCCTTAGGACGGGGGAGGTTCTGTTGGGTTTTAGTGGGTACAGGGTAGTAGAGGCTTTCCTAGCCGATGAGTCCCACATAACCATATTTTGTCTATATGCGTAAATACATTTCCCAACATTAAAATAAAAAAAAAATGGATCAAGTGCGAGTCGAATTCGCACACGAACGGTTCCGTACCATCATACTTGTACTTTTTATTAATATGACTTTTACTCTAAGTAGTAGTAGGTAGGTATAATAACTTCGATAATCGGTTACGATTTTTTTGTTATTGTAGCGGCAATAAAAATACATACTCTATGAAAATTTCAACTCTCTACCTATTACGGTTCATGAGATACAAGTCTCTGACAGACAAACGAACGGACAGCGGAGGCTTAGTAATAGGGTTCCGTTGGCACCCTTCGGGTACGGAACCTTAAAAAGGTACATTTTTGTCACAACGAGAGGCTTAAAACTGTCTATTAGTATGCATCTATAATATCTACATATTATTATATTATTTTTGGTAATAATAAAAAAAAAACGAAAACAACATTTATAACATTTTTAATGTTTTGTGAAATTTTGATAATAGTTTTTACACATAACGAAAAGATTTTGCTTTTCTTCAAAATCGTTATATATTGATCACCAAATTTAATTACCATTCTATTCTGCACAGACTAACTATCAAATGGCTTGATTGTAATGTAAATAGATTACATTTACCGTAATGAAGATCAATCTCCAGTTAATGTGCTATATAGATTTTAGCAGTACGACCTTCGCTGTAGAATATATTATGTACATTGTACACTGTAGATATAATTGTGTTCTAAGTATTAATTAGCACACCGTTATTGGTATAATGTGGAGCGAAATAACATTATTGAAGATAATTCATATACCGCGTAATTAAATAAATATCGATATGCTATACACTCAAACAGTAAGTAAATCTCGTGTGAAGAGTTCTTGAAAATATGCTTAATAAATAATTATTTTACCTTATTTTACATACATTTTGATTACCTTTAAATATTTGTTACTAATTAATCGAACCTACAACTCATCCTTTGCATGCATATATTTTAACCACTGTGTCAGACTTTCTACTTTTATTTTACAGGTAATTTTCCTAAAACAGGAAGTTTTATGAATATTTTTACGATAATAGGCTTAAAAATAGATGCTTAGTTATTTCCTAAACAGTAAACACCGTAAATTCCGACGCTTATGATAATACATCATACCGTGACAGTGTCCAAAGGAAGTGCCGACGTGGCCATCGGAAATTACACTTTTAATCTTTCGCCTCGACACATGTTACAGCTCTTATAAATTAAGCTTAGTGAGAAAAATTCGACGCCATTAGAGGATATTGCCAGCTCTTGTTTCCTTTTATTTTCTCCATGTATCTTAAAACAGTTCGCTCGTTAATTGTTCTTACAGTAACAAATAAAATTGTACCAAAGTTTTCTAGCAATGAGCTTTGGGGAATTATTGCTGTAAATAGTAGATTACTTAACCACCTAAAGTCTTTATAACTGCTTGTACGTTAATTTTGTTTCCGTTGTTTTCAACTCAAAAAGAGAAAGGAGTGTTATAAGTTTAACGTTATCTTTGTGTCTGTCTGTGGCATCTTCGCTCCTAAATGGATGGTTTTTTTCCGGATTTCGATGAATTTTTTTTCCAATTCTAGAGTATTTTTTATATATATGTTATATGTGTATCTACGTTGAATCGATTTTAGTTATTTGTTTCAATGAATAGGTAATAAATAACTTCAGGGACCACGCAATTATTTTACCCGAAAGTACTCCACCCACCCATTAGGGTATATTTATTAATTCAAAAAGTAATTGTAATAAGTAAATTAAATAAATTTCATATATTATATAGATATAGTTAAATAAATTTACATAGTTTATTAATCAAACGTCTAGTTTTTCTATATTCAGCTGAATATAACAATACACTTAATAATTTCAGAGGATATTTTTAAAATAAAATAAAATATTTTGAAAGATAAATAGATAAAGTTACGTTATATACAAAAGATTTTTTATTATACCTTATTTATTGCTCAAAATCTTACACTAAAAAAATTGTCCCATTCATGGTACCTTTCCCATACTGTCTGCTGTCTATTTGAATTACTTACATACTTATGTTTTATGGAATTAGTATAGGTTTACTTTCGGCCAAAACAGCCTATCTACCAGCTATTAACTTGACTTTGGACTAGAACTGAACTTTAGATTTAGCTTTAGTTCAGATTACTTTCAGATCATGGCATTTTAAATATCTATGACTTCATAAAATATAATTATATATTTTCAAAATACTGATAGACGCACATTTATATTATCTAACAAAAAATCTCTACATTTTATACACTTTACGTTTTAATTGTTTTTGCCCTGACTGTCTCATCAAAGCTCAGATCAATCTGCTGGATTTAAGGGGAACTGTAAAGTGGTGAAACGGTTCATATAGAAAAAGTAGAAAATTTCTCATTTCTAAGAAAAAATTCAAAAACTGCAATCTAAGACTATACTAATATGTAAAACCTAAGAATTTGGTTTTTGGTCATCTGTACGCGGGCGGAGCCGCGGGCAATGCTAGTTAAATATATTTTGAACATCTTATTACGAAGTCATAATTTAGAAAAATGTAATAATAAGATTTTCGTGTAGTAAATGCACGCAGTACAATACATCGTATCTCATTCGTCGGAGTAACAAGAGACTGCAGTGGAGCATTGACAGTGCGGGATTAATGAGGTTGTCACCTGCAGGCGTTCCACTGAAGAGTACGCGAACTGTGTATTTTTTGTTTTATATATTCTGTAATGTATGATTTTTATTTTGAATGTTTGTTTGAATTTATATGTATGTTTTTATATTTCTTCAAGCTAAAACGGTTGTCTAGATTTGGGTGAAGTTTAGTACACAGACGCTACATAGATAGACTAATGGCCGATTGCACCAACGTCACCTAAGTTTAAGGGATTCCCTAAGCATGGTTAGGGGCTGTTAGGAGACAGTTTCTGTTTCACCGACAGTTAGGGGTCACCTAAATATTAAAAGGCCCCCTAAATTTAGGTGCTCGAAATATGGGGTTAAGGACTATCGTAAAACGAAATTTAATTTAGGGGCTAGTTTAGGGGACTTTTAAGCTAGGGATCCCATACGTAGCTTAAGTGATGTTGGGGAAATCGGGCATAAGACCTAGAGTAGCAAATAGGCTATTGTTAGGCCTCTAGGGATGCACCCGAGTTAGGAGAAGTGAGAACGAGTCGCTAGTATTTTATAATTCGAGGTTTAAACTTTAATGTATTAAGATTTTTTGCTTTTAAAATCATGTATGTATGTTTTCATATATACCTATACGAAAACCTCAGCCTAATGAAATACTTAAACTTAATCTATGTATCGATATTCTACGGTATTTTCAATATGACTGGTCATAAATCAAACCAATGCTTTTAAAAATGTGAAAATATTTTTAAAACTGTTATCTCTTATGAGAAATGAAAAGTCTTAACTAATATTAAGAACCTATTTAAAATTAATTTCTTGAGCTTAGCTATTAAAGAAAAATAAGTTCTCAGAAGCGCTTGTGCATTTTGTCAGTGTTAAGGATTAGAACAAAGAGCAGTAGGATTTAGGACCTTTTGATGTTAATATTAATTTATTGTCTATCGTTTGTAATTTTTGTGTCATTATATTCATATTTTTTATTTATCCCAACCATACTTGATGAAGTAAAACCATACTCAACCAGGTATAAGAACCGCTTGGCAATTCACCCAAACCCGTTATCCAGTATGTTCTTACAGCCAAATCCGACTAGAACACTCAAGAGAGCCGATGTGCTACTTTACTAGGAGAGACAAAGCAGTGGCTCCACCTCGCTAGACCCCAACCTCTTACAACTCACCTGATTATAGTCTTGACGACTGACCGCAGGTCTAAGCATGGAAAAAATAAATTCATATCATTATAGGAGATTTTAGTTAAAATCTAATATCTAACGTTACCTATATTATATTAGTTAAAATAAAAATAATTATATCATTTATAAAATATGAAAATTACTATGTGTAAATTAGTAATAAGGATTATTTAACATGCATTACACCTCTGTGGTGTCGCTGTGGATCTCAGGTGGCGCTATTTACCGTTCTGAGTCCGGGAACACGTCGTAAAGCGTGCGTAAACTAGCTAATGAGTAATGTGAGAGGCACATTATTTACTTGCACGCCTGACAATATGGTACGAATGCTATTATGATAAAACAAACTGATGCTGAATATTAAATTGTGGCTTTTTAATATTTTTTTGAAAAAATATATGAAAAAGTATAAAAAATATAAAATTGTAAGAAATTGTGACATTTTTATATATTTTTTTTTTCAAAAAAATATATTAGAGAGAGAGAGAGAGAGAGATACATTGTTGGTCAGGATGTAGGACTACTGTACGGATTGGGCCAAGAATTTATTGGGGTCCAGTAAGAGCATGAAGTTAGTGGTGTCTCTACATAGAATATGTAAAACTATCGCACATGTGCTTGGTCATCCCCAGAGTCAGATCATCTGTGTTTCCCGTAGGAAATGGGCACATGGCTAGTCTCAGTGAGATTGGTTGCCGTAGCCGAATTCGGTTAAAGGGACATTCATTTGGGTTTAGAAATAATTAGATTTTGGAAATATATATTATAGACCAGCGACTCATTATCGCTTCGCTCGGGTTCGTCCCTAGGTTGATACCCCATACAAAATTTCATCTCCATTTTCATCCCTTTAAGGGATGATTTACGGGATAAATAGTATCCTATGTCCTTTCCAGGGTCTTAAACTATCTTCTTACCAAATTTCATCTAAATTGGTTCAGTAGATCCAGAGATTACCCCCTACAACGTCACAAACTCACAAACTCACAATTCACAAACTTAACCTCTTTATTATATTAGTATAGATAAATATTTACCATAATAAATTGACAACAGTATTAAGTTACGTAGTATTTACATTTAAACACGAAATTCAAAAAATTATCTACTATACCAATTTACAGTGTTTTTAAATGATGACAAACTGATAATTATGATGATAACAAAGTCAACTTATAACATATAGTATAACGCCAATAAAAACATTCTGTTACAACGTAAGAAGAAGATGCCTTTAAAGTAAAAATAAGCTAATGGATTCCATCGTTAAATATCAATTATTTTACAAACAAGCCAAATTTCTGCCAGCAATAATTTGTTTTCCCATTTGCAAAGTACCTAAAAACACAATAAATTTCAAACGGATAAAAGTTACTTTTGTATGTTTTTTGGATACATTAGAACGTATATAGAAGTTTTAACCGCTTTTAATGAAATTTTAGGCAAGTTAAACATTTTGTTTGAAAGTAATTAAAAGCAACATCACAGAGATGTAGCTAATAAAGGAGGGAATTTGGCTTGTCATTCTAGATACGTTTCATAAACAGTTTCATTTTCATATTGCCTATATTATTTTCATATTAACTTTAAAGTTAAAATGAAAGGGTTTAGTGATGTTCTTTAAATTGAGGCAATATGCATATTATTAATGAAATCTATACCTACATATAATAAAATTGTAACTAAGTCGAATCTGTACATTAAATATTTTATGGAAAATCTTATTGAAATAGACATTATTACCGATACAGAGGCCGAATCTAGAGATTTTAGAATTTCTGTCTGTCTGTCTGACTGTTACCGCATCACAGAAAAAATCACTGGAGGAATTTTGATGAAATTTGGTATGGTCATAGTTGGTTATCCAGGTCAATATATAGGATACTTTTTATCGCGGAAAAAATGAAAAACAAAAAAAAAATCAAAAACTGCAATGTAAGAGTATAATAATAATATGTAAAACCTAAGAATTTGGTTTTTTGTCATCTCAACGGGACGAAGCCGCGGGCAATGCTAGTTTATTATAAAACTAGTGACTTTTCCTCAGCGTCATACGGTTCATTTAAATCTGACAACCCAAAAATATTGATTCTCATACAAACTGTCTTTAGGCTTTTAAAAACACGATCTTAGGTATACCTATACCATATATAAGTAACTTTGCAAATATTATACAAAATACAACAATTTAAAAGCTAACAAGATCTGTGTAAATGTATCGAATGAACATTAATAGAAGCGGGTCGGCAGATCGGTTATCAATTACGCGCACAGTACAAACAAACGATGTCCGTGAATATTTGTTTCCCATTACATTAAATTAATGTAGCGGTCCACGATTGATGAAGTGGATTTATTCGGAGTGATTCGAAAGGGCTGCCTGTTAACGCCCGCGTCCCACTAAGATAAATAAAGGGAAATGCGATTGAACGTTGGCGATTAGACGATAATCCAACGACCACGCTTCATTTGTATTAGTTTAGATTATTGATTCAGGATTGGAGATGGTTATGCCGATTGAGATATTATTGGAGGTACTAGGGGTCTTTATTTATATACTCGTATATACCTTCAATAAAGTTCTTCTTCAATAAAGTAAATTGTTATTTTTTTTTGTTTATTCTCTAGGTTAATGGAGGTTTTTGTTTATTCCACAAGAATTTTCAAAGTTTGCCTCTTTAGAGTGTATTAAGATTTAAGACTATTTGTTTGAATATTACTAGTATCTAATGCTAGAAAAGAATAGGGACAAATTACAAACAGTTTTTAGGAAAGTTGGAAAAGTATTTGCTATCACTATTTTGTTTTTGCCTACAATGAATTGGTAAATTGAAAATAAATAATCAATGTTCTAATAAATTTTATCTTGACATTGCTGACGCAATATTACTTACCTGCTTGAAATATTTCCTTTGTAGAATTATACGAATCGGTTCTTGTATTGATTACAAGGCACTGGACTGATTTGTAGTCTCCCGGGAGGTGTTTGTTCACGAAATGTTTTTTTCGTTTTATTTATCGCAGTTACAAAAGCTAAAGCCTTTTATTTCACAAGATGCAAGAGATGTTTTAATTTAAAATGTGTTTTTGTATTATTATATGGTGTTAATAATATTATTTCGATTAGCTTTAAAGCTCTTTTGAGCTTTATAGGTCCATTTATTGCTAAATATATCGTGCAAGCTCTTACGTTGTCGACTTTGTCCTATAATCAGTAAAAGAATAATCTGGTGTAAATTAACACAATGATTACAGTCCAAATGACTTCGCCCTTGAATCATTTCTTATGGTTTTAATTTTCTAAGATGAAAGTGGTTGTTCTCAAGAGGTAAACATGGTTAAATAATTATATCTATTTTAGAATAACGTTTAGGTATATATCTATTCTGATGCATTTTCCAAACTTAAAACGATTATTTGGAATTACGAAAGAAGTATCCATATCATCTTGCAATTTTTTTAATATTATTAATATTAAATAAAACTATCTTTTCGCGGATTTATTTTGTTTTTTGGTTCCCAACGTTTTGAATGCTTTACAGCAATCATGGTCACGGGAGAGAAAGGAGTTAGACGTCTCAAAGGTATTATATAGTTGATACAGACAGCCTACCCACAATTAACAAAATGAATTCAAAAAAAATTGAAAAATGGTACCAAAGTGCCTTACAATATTTTTTACATGTTAATCAATTTTATAATATTATTTATTTAATTTTAGCTGTTATTATTATAATTTAATTATAAATTAATTACAATTAAAAAAAATATTAATTAGTAATTTATATTTAGTGTTGCCATTATTATATTTATAACCATAAAGAAAAAATAAAGGATTAATTGTTTAAGCCACTTAATTGTCCTATGTGTAATTTAAAAAAGTTAAAATTAATTAAGAATAAAAATTTCAATTTAGTTTGCTATTATTTTAAAAAAAAGGGAAAAGTAAACAAAACAGGACAAAATATGTAAGTAGTAAATATATAAGATATAAATAAGTATACATACGCTATATTAAGTTGCTAAAACTAATTAAGTATTCAATTAGAATCATGTTAAATGTAAATTTTCTGTAGCTTTTTACGCGAAATTCGTTTTGACGTAAAAGATAACTTCATTTGAATTAAAATTCACAAATTAATTGTTACAAAGAGATAATGACGTGATTATAATGTCCACAGTATAAATTATTTAAATTAAATTTATAGCTTGTCAGTCTCATAATGTTACCTATTCACGGACACTTTTAAACGCAAAATAGCCCTAAATGACTCTACCTAACCAGCGACTTCAATTTTTTAGTTGAAAATAGTCAACATAACGAAAAATTGTAGAATAATGGTCATGTATTACAAATATATATACTCTATATACATATGTAAGTAGCTAAAATTTATTCGCTTGAGGAATTTGGAGAAAAAGAGTATAATTAAACAAAGTATGATACGAGTAATCCTAAAAGATTTCATTTTTTCCCGTTTGAGGTATAAGTACGAGTATATAATAAAAATTACCATTATATATACAAGTCTAAACTACTTTGGCTTTGAAAAATTGCACTTGTTCTACTATAGTACTGTAAGTTATCTCGAGTAGAAAATGTAAGGTGAAACATTACACAATTCGTCTTATAAACTAATTTAACTTCAGAGGGCGAATGCAACAGCAAATTATTCTTTTTATCCCATGGCGATGTTACGTTATCTCAGTCATTGGGCCGGAAAATATCCTGCATAAGCTGCAAGAGAAAGCCCTACTAACCGGCTTTTGTATATAATATATAGATGTAACTGCCTCTGTGGTGTAGTGGCTAGCATGTACGGCTGCACACTCGGAGGTCCTGGGTTCGAGTCCCGGGTCGGGCCAAATTTAGTTATTGAGTCTTTCTGTATAGTAAATCTCAGTAACAGCCCGGAGTTACGAAGTTGGCGGTGTTTCACCCCCGTGCCTCGGAGAGCACGTAAAGCCGTCGGTCCTGCGCCTTAACTCTCACTGGTCGTGTCGAGCAGTCGTCCCACCGGAGTATGAGAGTGACCGGAATAGAGAGTGCACTTGTGCCTGCGCGTACACTTGTGCACTATAATATCTCCTGCGCAGTTGGCTAGTCTCAATGAGATAGGCCGCCGTGGCCGGAATCGGTCAGGAGCACATCATCATCATCATATATAGATGAAAATTGATTCAAAAAATTATACTATTTTGATGGTGACTTTACATAAAAACTGTGAGTGATACTAAAACAATCTTCACAATTAATTAAAATTATAAAATCAGTCTTTTTTAGAAGATAATTTTTGGTCTATGTTTTGTACAAGGTTTAATTAAGTACGGATAAGGTGAAGAAAAATTTATTAAAAGAATTCATTGTAGGTAACTGCCAAACTGTCCAATTCTTAGCGATTCTTTTATTAATTTAATGAAGCAGCTTGTCCAAAGTATTAATTGGATTTTGATAAGTAGGTAGCTCTCGTTTTCTTCTCAAATTCGTAATAAGGATACCTTTAAACTATTATTTGAAATTTGTACTATTGAATTTATTGATTTTTGACACCGAACACTTTCTTAGATTTACGCGAATATTTGACATTTTATATAAAACTATCTTTTCGGATTTTTTCGCGGATTTATTTAGATTTTTGGTTCCCGACGTTTCGAATGCTTTACAGCATTCATGGTCACGGTAGAGACTGAGATGTTACATGTCTCGAAGGTGTAGTTGTTACAGATATTTTATTTAAAATTTCGAGACCTATATAAATAAGAAACAGTTCCTATAAAGAAGATTAAGGTTTTTTTAGCTCCATCGTAAAAACAAAACTACAAACAACATAGTGTGGTTATTATTTTGTATTGGTACTAGGTACAAGCCCTGAAGTAAAACAGGGTCGTACACACCCTAAGGGTTTCAACCGCTATTTAATATAAAGTCCTCTTTTTAGTAAATATGTTGTGTGGTGGTATGGAATACACTTGATGCATAAATACAGTTCACACTTGACGAATTTTTATTGAAAAAGTGAGGTTTTTACTATTCATATGACTAATTAGAAATATTGCTAACAATTTAAAAAAAATTTTTTTTTGTTTTCTATTTTGAATTTACTTGTGTGCCTACTATGTATTTATAGTATAATAATAATATTATATTGCATCATATCGGCACCTTCCCTATTTGGTATAGATCTTAATGTTTTAATTAGTAATGTATATAGAGGCACGAGTAGTCGCTATTCGCACTTTGTCGCGAACCGTTGTATCTAATCTCCTACAATATAAATATATACTTCAAGGTGTTTTTATTCCCTTCCACACGGCATAAGTTTTCAAGCTATTTACTGAATGAATACAATTTCATGCCATACTACCAAGTGGCATATTGGTGACCCCGACGTGATTGATGTGATACGTAAATCTTGACTGCCTGCGAAGACATCAACCAACATGACGACTGAAGGAAAGGTTCCCTCCACCAGTGGTTCTTCCGAGCTAGCGACCGTGACAGTTTCGTCACGGATCCCCGAGTTCTGGTGCGATCAAGCTCGCTTGTGGTTCGTTCAAGTTGAGGCCATATTAACACCCCAAAAGTTATCGAACGAAGCTAAATTTAATCTCGTTGTGGCTAAATTGGGTAAAGACGTAATACAGCAAGTGAGTGACATCTTACTGCAGCCACCTGAAGCAAAAAAATATGAAGCATTAAAGGCAAGACTACTCGCGGTATATGAAGAATCGGAAAATCGTCAACTACAGAAGCTTTTGAGCGAAATAGAACTCGGTGACCAAAAGCCTTCTCAATTACTGAGACACATGCGAGATTTAGCGCGAGGAAAAATCCCTGATGAAACTCTAAGCATTATGTGGCAAGGACATCTACCATCCTCCGTGCGCGCCGTCCTCGCTGTTACGGATGTTAAGGACCTTGAAAATTTAGCAGCTATCGCGGACAAGATACTGGAGACAACTCGACCTCTTCATGTAGCGGAAGTTACAAGTACCAGCAAACCATCTGTGGCGAACGAAATTCCCACATTACAAGCCCAAATCGCACAACTAACTTTACAAGTAATGGAACTGAAAAATTCACAAAGATCGAGACAAAGGAACCGAAATCATAACTATTACAGTCGTTATCGCTCCCAGTCGCGTGCCCGTAATATGATCCGGCGCAATGCAAGTTCCGACGAGCTATGTTTTTATCATGCGCGTTTTCGCCATAGAGCTAACAAATGTTTAGAGCCGTGTGTATGGAAGAAGCAAAATCAGGAAAACTAAATTCGGTGCAGCCAGCGGCGGATGTCTGCACCATCTCGCCTTCCCACCGCCTGTGCGTGACCGACTTAAACAGTGGTTTACGTTTTTTGGTGGACACTGGAGCCAATGTATCTGTTATACCTGTTACTAAGAGACCATATACTAATCGGGTGTGTGATAATTATAATTTGTACGCTGCGAACGGAAGTGTTATACGAACTTATGGAACTAAAAACTTAGAGCTTAACTTAAAACTACGACGATCTTTTACTTGGAATTTCATAGTAGCCGACGTGAAGCAGCCTATCCTTGGTGCCGACTTTTTAAGCAACTATAAGCTTTTAGTGGACGTAAATGGACGGAAACTAATCGATTCAGTGACGAGTCTAAACGTTATTGGGTCTATAGTTCAGTGCAATGATGACGCAATCAAAACAATCGATGTCACGAGCCCATATTACGATTTATTATCAGCCTATCCCGATATCACAAAACCTGTTTGTTACAAAGAAGCTCCGAAACATAATGTTATGCACCATATTGAGACTACTGGCTCACCTGTATTTGCTCGTGCGCGACCGCTTCCTCCCGCCAAGTATCTAAAAGTCAAAAAGGAATTTGAATATATGCAGCAAATCGGTATATGTAGACCATCAAAGAGCTGTTGGTCCAGTCCTCTTCACGTGGTGGAAAAGAAGAATGGTGAAATACGACCGTGTGGCGATTACCACAGCTTAAACGCCATAACTAAACCAGATAGATATCCCATTCCAAGGATTCACGATTTCACTTACCTGCTCGCTGGAAAGAAGATATTTTCCCGAATCGATCTACACCGTGCTTATCATTTTATACAAACTGCTCCGGAGGACATCGAAAAGACTGCCATAATAACACCTTTTGGCCTTTTTGAGTTTCCTCGTATGACTTTCGGCTTGAGGAACGCTGCACAGACGTTCCAACGATTCATGAACCATGTAGTTTTTCAAGATCTGGATTTTTTATTCAATTTTGTCGATGACACTGTCATATTTTCGAACTCAGAATCCGAACACAGGATGCACTTGTAAACAGTATTCCAGCGCCTAAATAAATATGGTGTAACCATCAATTTGGCTAAATGTGACCTGGGAAAATCAGAGATAGAATTTCTAGGATATCATGTATCAGCAGAAGGCATAAAACCTTTAAACAATCGAGTGAAGGTCATATCAGAATATCCTAAACCGGAAACTGTGGCACAATTACGTCGATTTTTAGGTATGATTAATTTTTACCGAAGTCATTTACCGAATGCAGCTTCATACCAGTCTATTTTAAATGCCTATTTACATAACACAAAACGCAATGACAAGACAAAAATCGTATGGGATAATGAGGCTGAAAATGCTTTCGAGCAGTGCAAAAAAAGCCTAAAAGAAGCTGTTATGTTATCGCATCCCGTTGTCGGTGCACCCCTGGGTATCATGACTGACGCAAGTAGTACCTGCGCAGGCGCAGTCCTGCAACAGAAAATCAGTCAAGAATGGAAACCGCAAAATTTTTTTTCATGCATATTTAGCGAGGCACAGCAGCGTTACAGTGCCTACGACAGGGAATTATTATCTATATATATGGCAGTAAAACATTTCCGACACATGATTGAAGGCCAAGAAGTTATCGTCTATACGGATCACAAACCGCTCGTCTATGCCCTACACAAAAAAGCTACGAGCAGTAGTGATACACCCCGGCGACTCCGTCACCTAGATTTTATAAGTCAATTCTGTACATCGATCGAGTACATTCAAGGATCTCAAAATGTAGTTGCAGATACACTATCGAGAATTGAACAGATAGACATGCCATCACCACTTGATTACGCCGAAATATCTAAAGCACAACAAAATGACCGAGAATTAAAAGAATTATTAAAAGCAAAAAATTTAAATTTTAAAACATTTAATTACCCATATTGCAAGGAGCCGATTTATTGTGAGATATCTAAACAAAACGCTCGTCCGTACCTACCGAAAGAGTATCGTGTTACAGCTTTCGAAGCAATTCACGGTATAAGTCACAGCGGAACACGTGCTACGAGAAAAATGATTACAGAGAGATATTTTTGGAAATCCATGAATACAGATATCAACAAATGGACTAAGGCATGCATAGATTGCCAAAAATCTAAAATTCAACGCCATACGAAATCTCCGCTCAGCTCATTTCCAAATAGTAATCGTTTCGAACATCTGCACATAGATATTGTAGGACCACTACAATACTGTCAAGGCTACAGATATATGCTGACCATTATAGATAGAGCGACAGGATGGCCGGAAATTAAACCATTAAAAGACATCACTGCTGAAAGTGTTTCAAGGGCCCTATACACCCATTGGATCACAAGATTCGGATGTCCCTCAAAAATCACTACCGACCAAGGCCGCCAGTTCGAGTCGCATCTGTTCACAAATCTTGCAAGACTTTTAGGCATATATAAAATTCATACATGTAGTTTTCATCCGCAAGCTAATGGTAAGATCGAGCGACTACATAGAAGTCTTAAATCGGCATTAATGGCACGTGGGAATACCGAAAATTGGGTAAACGAATTACCTACAGTTTTATTAGGTTTGAGAGCTAGCCTTCGGGATGACACCGGAATATCTGCAGCTGAATTAGTTTATGGTACACCTATAAAGCTTCCAGGAGACTTTTTTGAGCCGTCAAAGCAAATTTCTCCCGAAAGTGAAATGTTTCTACACAATTTAAGAGAGCGAATACGAAAGTTAGCCGCCGTACCAAGGAGACAATACAAGCAAGATAAAATATTTGTACATCCAGCTTTAGAATCATGTACACACGTATTCATTCGGTGTGACCATATTACAAAGCCTTTAACACCTCCATATACAGGACCGTATAAAATCATAGAACGAGGGGATAAGCATTTTAGAGTAATGATTTCAGATAATATAAAAACAATTTCAATAGATAGATTAAAGCCTGCATTTTCAATCCCCAATGACTCAGAAATACAATACGCTCCGCCAAATAAGTACAAGGAATGCACAACAAATCACGAAGCACATAGCAACGACTTAGATGGTCATGTAAATCATAACAGCATGTCATATCGAACTCGATCCGGGCGAATTATAAAGCCGACAGTGCATTTTACGCCCGAATAACATAGTCAATAATTGCATTACTTATTAATAATTCGTCGAGAAGTGAACACTCTCAACCATTTATTTCCATTTATTATACTAATTCATAACCTATTTTAATTTCGAAATGGGAAAACCTCAGAGCAAAGAGGAAGTTATAATTGCCCAAAATGGTGCTGCAAATCAAGCGAGCACCAGCATGCTGCATGAGAAGACGCATGACAAGCTGGACACATTACTAGCCGTCGTGTCAGTTGCCATCTTCATTGTGCTTTGCTACCTAACTTGGAAATTCTGTAATAACCGATTTACCAAGTTCCTGAGACAAGAGATGTCTGCTTTACGTGCGAGTCGTCGATCGCGCGATCCCCAGCACGCAGTACCTGCGTACTCCGTGGCCTGATAAAGGCTATTACGCATGTAGTTGGTGTTTCCCGAAAGGCAAGTGCAGTGGAAGTGAAAGAAATATAAAATGTGCGTGATTTTCTTAGTTAACAGTGCAAATCGTATGTAAATGTAATTAATATTATATACAAATTATTAGTAATATTATATACAAATTTTATACACCTTTTCATTATATAAAATTTATTTTCATTATATAAAATTAACTTTTTATTAAAGCATAGTAGTTGGTAATATTTTTTGTAATTATATAGTGTTTTTATCATTTTTTTAAAGAGGGGAAGTATTGTGCCTACTATGTATTTATAGTATAATAATAATATTATATTGCATCATATCGGCACCTTCCCTATTTGGTATAGATCTTAATGTTTTAATTAGTAATGTTATATAGAGGCACGAGTAGTCGCTATTCGCACTTTGTCGCGAACCGTTCTATCTAACCTCCTACAATATAAATATATACTTCAAGGTGTTTTTATTCCCTTCCACACGGCATAAGTTTTCAAGCTATTTACTGAATGAACACAATTTCATGCCATACTACCAAGTGGCGTACTTGAAATACTGCTAATGAGTAAATGTTATCTCATTTATTTAACAAGATCTATGAAAAAATAATAATATTTAAATGAAAGGACGCACTTAGGTGTCCTACATAAAAATTATTTGTCGTTTTTTATTTTACCAACTAATTTTAATAAGTACTTAAATATAAGATAACAACGACTTTCTTCAAGACAAGTTTCTATCATTTTAATATATAATTTACATCATAAACGTCTAAATTCGTTATGCAATTATCCATAATGTTTCTTTACATTGTTATTCAGAGAGATTAGCTTAGCACAACATGACTACTAAATAATACGGGCTTTAGAAATGTTCCAGATAAACATTATCGTTTGTTTCTATATATTTCGCTCGTGCCGCAATTAACGAGTTGAATAATTAATTTAACATGACGCAACGTTCCGCCTCGAGATACGTCCTAAGACTGTCATTTAAATGGAAACTTTGGAATCATAATATACAGTCTTTTATGGAAACTGGAAAGTGTTATCTATATATATAATAAAATTGTAGCTGTGCCGAATCTGTACATTAAATATTTTTTGGAAAATCTTATTGAAATAAACATTATTATCGATACAGAGGCCGAATCTATAGTGTTTAGAATTTTTGTCTGTCTGTCTGTCTATCTATTACCGCATCACAGAAAAACTACTGGATGGATTTTGATGAAATTTGGTATGGTGATAGCTGGTTATCCGGGTCAACATATAGGACTTTTTACCGCGGGAAAATATCTCATTTCTGAGAAAAAATACAAAAACTGCAATGTAAGAGTATACTAATATATAAAACCTAAGAATTTGGTTTTTGGCCATCTGAACGCGAGCGGAGCCGCGGGCAATGCTAGTTTTAAATATTTGTTACATATGTATATTTCAGTAAGATGGAAAGAAATACATTTTTTATATTTTGTGTATTGTTATTGAAAGGACATATTTTTCAGAAAACAAAGTTTAAAAAACATATTTATACGTAAAAAAAACGATTTTCTAAAACATTTGTAAGTATATATATTTACTAGTAGTTTAACTGTAGGTAGGTTTATTGGAAATCATTTAATCAACTCTATTAATTGTATTTCAAGCTTACAAATTTCTACATAAAGCAACACTAGCTCTTAACTAAAAGTCAATGACTATATACAGAGATTTTGTCGGCATACTGCTTATATAGTAATTATAATTTAGGTCACTGTGTTTAATCGTATTTTTATAAGCTTCAATAATTACATTTAATTTTTAAATTTAAAACTTCCCTTTGACGTCAACATAAAAAGCTACTCGAATTTACATTGAACAGAGTCTACAAATTGAATACTTAATTATATTTAATGCAGAAATATTATTAATTTATGCTTGATCATTCATGATCGGACGTGATAGTATACCATTGAGATGGCTATCACAAAATAATGAATATACTCGTATTTCGCCCGATCATTATCATTTAAAACCTATTATATTACAATTTCAAATATAAAACAGGTTTAATTATATCCACCCACCAAAGAATAATTAACGTATTAATGAATTGGCAAGGAAAATACGCGGAGGCAATGAGTCGAGAGCTATGCCGAATATTTCGTATCACTTGAGCGATTGGGATCGCGCAATATCGGAATACCGACGCGACGGCATTCGCTCACTAGTTCTACTTGCCTGTTATTATCACCCTTAATTACACCCTTCCTCTAACCTGACCCTATAGATCAACGTGACTTCACGATAAGTAACTCGTATAAAATACGTAACATTGTCTTATAATTTCAAGTGTATTATAGTTTTACCTGAAAATTTAATGCTTAAATACTAAACCTGTAAGTTTGTTTAAAATATTCTTTAAATATATTTACTTCTATAAATCAAACTTAAATACGCGTCCAGTATAAATCATTTATTATCCATAAGCTGACTGAAACCACTAAATCTAATTAGGTACATGAAATTTAGGGGTCCTGTAGTAATCTGTCATATGCTGTGAATTAAAGTTGTAACTAACAATAAGTTTGATCTAATTTATATTTAAGTCTAAGCAAAAAAAGTGCGTGTGTGTGCTATTTACACATGGTAGAAGTGAAACTTCAGAAAAGTAACCTACGAGAGAATGAGATGAATATAGAGTATCAGGGGTAAGATATATATATATACATACTCCCAATGATTTCCTTCACCTAAAACTATTTATATAAGGAACGTTTTCCAAGCGAGCGCTTTTACCTATACAGTTTATTGGTTATAAATTAAATATTCAGTTATTTATGCAGCTATAGTTAAGTACACGCAGATTATATATAATTTATTTATATATTTATTTAAAAGAAGTACGTATGTTCTTAGTATGAATAGGTAATATTTTTGAATATTCTTAGTATGAATAAATTTTTTCTTCTTCTTTTATTAACTGTAAAGAATAAAGCGTAAGATAATGCTGTTAATAAAACTTAGGTATTTGCTCGTTTTAAAAATTTATTTATCTAATATTCATGAAACGATTGTAGTCGACTCACGTTCAAGTACAGTGTTATAACTATGGCTGTTTCGTGAATACTTAAATGTTTATGGAGACAGAATTGTTACTTTAGTAGATGTTATGCAATAAGTATATATTTTGAGAATTTTGATAGTCTCTAGCTACTGCAAACTACAACATAGTAGATATCACACTTTATACCCTATGGTACTCTCGGGTGTAGGGGAGGGTGGGGTTATTTCGGACACATAAGGAAACACTTCAATAAAACGTAAAGTATGAAAGCTAATGAGTCTGTCTTTATTAACTTTTAAACTTTGGTTCTTACCTTACAAAATGAACATAAAAAATTATTAGTATCAAATCAACAATTATATTTTTTCTCAAAAAACCTATAGTGTTTATTAAGAAAACACATATGTTAGCGCGTGATAGAAGGACAGACTCACAAAAAGGCTTTACTTTTACAGATATAATATTATAAAATATATCCCAAAATTTCCTTTAATTGTACCGAAGACAATTAAAACTATACACATACAGATTATTCACATTAATTCATAAGCAATATCCGAACGATGTCAGTTTTGAGTAATTTCCCTAAAACTACTCCACTGTTGGTTTATATAGTGTTCAAATACAAAGGCACATCTTAGTAGTTTATTTTCTCGACAGAGCTAGCGACTCCCTGAGGCGTGATGGTGTAATACCCTATGACGAAGTATGGATATAAAGACAAAGCTTCATACGAGCAACCGTAGGTACACTACTAGATAAGGCGACTGTGTGTTTGTGATATACTTATTACTGTTCAGTTCACGTATGGTACTGCCCGTTGACAAAACTGCTTTTTTCTAGCTCGTGCTGTTGACAATATTGGTACGAGCGCGTCACGTTCAAAGGAAAACGCACTCACCAACACTTCAAATAGTAATATACCTGTAGTTGAGCGATGTTGCTTTATCTCTCATATTTCCTCTTATGGTAACACCAACAGTTTTCTTACAACGGACTTGCGTAAAATTTCTTGTTAGATTTTTGAACATTTTGGATCTAACTCAAGTGTCGAACCTAGAACCTTGTGTGCCGCAGCTGTACAAATTAGCCACTACACCAACGAGGCAGGATTAGTAATTGACATACAAAGTTATGAACAGTACTGAAACGCCTGTGAGTGACAATGTTATTAATTTAGCACTGTCAGCAATATTTCTTTTTTATTAAGACTCTACTAAAGTTATTTAGATCCCTCTCTTTTTCTATAATTTATTAACCGAGTTCTAAAAGGCAGAGGAAGTTACATGTTTAGCAGGTATTTTTTTTACATAATTCGTTGGCTTACTATTACAAGGTTCTATGTTAATTTTAATGAAGTTTAGTAATTTTTACATAGAACTTCGTTATTTTGTTATCGTAAAAAAAAACAACATAGAACTATGTAAAATTGAATATTTTGTAGTTAAAGTGCCGCTATCTAGTAGTTTGTTTTTGCAAAACTGTAGCTAATGACACATAGAACCTTGTAGCATTAATAACTAAATAAGTACTAAAATTGTAACATAGAACCTTGTAATAGTGAGCCAACGATTATGTACACCGATAACTTCTTAAGATCTTTAGGCCGATATGAATATTTTTTTATTTGGTGTACCTACTCGCGCGGTGGTCCTATACGAATATGGTAATAATCTAATGATGAAATTCGGATTTAGGCGATGGAACCCCTTCACAAAGTGGAGTAAATTGACTGTATTTCAAAATAATTTTGGCTCGTGTGAATTAAGTTCAAAGTATAAAAAAGCCTTTTTATTTCTTATTAAAAATTGAAATGATATTTCTAGCGTAAGAAATATTTAGCCAATAAAAGTAATGTAAATATGTTTATGTTTATAGTATCAACACAAACCGACACAACAGTCTTTAAATTAACACATTTCAAATTTTTTGACAATAGATTTCGTAAAAAACGTTGCATCTACTAACTAGATAAGTTGCCAAAAAAATCTATTTGCAGTAAACAAATTCCGCACCACTTTCCCTGAACGATACTCGCCATTGAATCGAATTTTGCCGCTATTAGATCTTTTCTCGCATTTTATCAAATTGCTAATAATAATGATCGAATAAATGAATGAATGTTGAATGAACGAATAAAGGAATAAATTAATTATATATATAAAAACATAAATATAAAATGAATAGATTCTTATTTAGAGAAAATATTTATATAGATAGGCCATGTATATTATTTGTATGTATGTATAATTTGCATGCTGAGTATCTGTAGGTAGGTATATGTGCTGGTCTGTAAGTAGATATGTCGTGGGGATATCCCCGATGTGCGTTCATCTTTTCATGGTGTGTGGGGTGAAGGGGTGAGGGGGGGGGGAAGGTTCTCAATAGCGTCCGGCAATCCAGCCGAGCGGGACCGGACTTATTCCGTTGGGTTTTAGTGTATAGTTATATTGGCTTTTCTGGCCGGTGACTCCTACATCAAGTATGTTTAAAGACACTGAAAAGCTTTTTAAACCAAATGTAATTGAATAATCAACATGAATTTCCAGCGCTTGAAAGGAATTCGGGTGATATAAGCACAATTCCTCTCTATCTATATTTTACACTTATATTATGTAATACTAGCATTGCCCGCAGCTCCGCCCGTGTTCAGATGACGAAAAACCAAATTCTTAGGTTTTACATATTAGTATACCTACTCTTACATTGCAGTTTTTGTATTTTTTCTCAGAAATGAGATATTTTCCCGCGGTAAAAAGTATCCTATAGCTATATGTTGACCCGAATAACCAGCTATCGCCATACCTCATCAAAATCTCAATTGTGGTTTATCTGTGATGCGGTAACAGACAGACAGACAGACAAAAATTCTAAAAACTATAGATTCGGCCTTTGTATCGATAATAATGTTTATTTCTTTCTTAGATTTACGCGAATGTTTGACATTCGGTCACGGGAGAGACTGACCATGGATGCTGTAAAGCATTCGAAACGTCGGGAACCAAAAATCAAAATAAATCCGCGAAATAATCCGAAAAGATAGTTTTATTTAATAATGTTTATTTTAATAAGATTCTCCAAAAAATATATAATGTACAGATTCAGCTTAGTTACAGTTTTATTATATGTATAGATTGACTCTAATAAGTACCATGCTCTGTCCTCAAATCGAATGGCAGCGTTAATGAAGCAGTCTTAATTATAATATTCCATTTAAATTACATTGAGGCTTTTCTCTAAACATATTTCATATAAAAAGCTTTTTGTTAATGTTTATTGTATTTATTAAGTTGATAACTTAGTTAACTGAATAAAGAAAAGTATTCAAAGCTCTTAAAGAATATTTTTTCTTGGCGGTCTTGTAAATTAAGTTACGGATTTTAATAAGTCTTGTTCGAAGAACTGTTTTCTCAACAAATATTTGATTGACCATTCATTGTTAATTAGAAATTTCGCCACTGGTTTTTAGCAATTCAAATTTCTTCAATATTGTAAATATAATACGATAATTTCTAAAGATTGTTTTATATTTTCATTAATATTTATTAATGCGAAAGTGTGTTTGTTGGTTGCTGGTCTGTATTTCCTTTATGTAACTTGGCAACGGATCGATGTTATTTTGTATTTATTTATTTATTTTGATAGAATTGTTGCTCTTGGATCTCTGTAACCTTATCTTCATGGAATATAATCTCGTATAGTTAATCTTTTAGCATATCGTTAATGTTCTTTACATGATGTGTATACTATCACTATATCTTAGTGGAAGAAAACAAAACTGGAGTATTTTATGAGCATAGCTATATATAATCTATATATTATTGTTTAACTGCCTTGGTGGTGTAGTGGCTAGCATGTAGGGCTGCATACCCGGAGGTCCTGGGTTCGAGGCCCGGGTCGGGCCAAGTTTAGTTATTGAGTCTTTCTGTATAGTAAGTCTCAGTAACAGCCCAAGTTGGGAAGTTGGCGGTGTTTCACCCCCATGCCTCGGAGAGCACGTAAAGCCGTCGGTCCTGCGCCTTAACTCTCACCGGGCGTGTCGAGTGGTCGTCCCACTGGAGTATGAGAGTGATAGTAATAGGGAGTGCACTTGTGTCTGCGCGTACACTTGTGCACTATAATATCTCCTGCGCAGTTGGCTAATCTCAATGAGATTGGCCGCCGTAGCCGGAATCGGCTAGGAGAACATCATCATATTATTGTATACACATATAATTCCTTGTTATATCCTGTGTGGGAATCGGAGAAAATAGTGTAAGCGCTATAATTTCTACACACCCCTTTCTTTTCTATTCAGCATTCTGGAAGCACTATGTATGTACTTAAGGAGCTTTTTTTTATGTTTCATTCCATGTACTCTTAATTGAGAGTTGAAAAAAAAAAGTTTGTGGGATATTTTAAAATAGGTCTTAATAAATCAATAGGATTTACAAAATAAACGTGTTTTTTTAAAAATAAGATAACAATTTGATATTATTATATACGAGTAGGTTTTGAAATACTTTGAACAAAAAATATTTTAGTCAAGATATGTTGAGTAGTTGTTAGTTTATCGGCCACATAATTCAGTATGTTTTTCTCAGAAATACAACTTTTTATTGCTATCAATGAATGTTGCAGACGGGTAATATTATATTTTACTTTTGACCTACTAAATTACATAAGTTAAATCATAAAATAAAAATATTTGATGCTACGAAGCCTTCTGTACGCGACCCGAATTAGTACTTATCTGACTTTAGTTATTTATTATACGAATAATATTGTTTTTTATCTAAAACCTGTTCCTTCGTCTATTCCGTCCCTTTAACCAATTATTTTCGAATAATCTTTATTTAACAGCTACCAACAAATACGCTCAATATTTAGTTCTCTTCAAGTTCAGTGATTTGGTCTTTCAAATTAGCTGTTGAAATAAGTCATTTTATATTGATAGAAAACAATTATCTATACATATAATAAAATTCTAACCAAGCCGAATCTGTACATTGAATATTTTTTGGAAAATCTTATTAAAATAGACTTTATTATCGATACAGAGGCCGAATCTATAGTTTTTAGAATTTTTATCTGTCTGTCTGTTACCGCATCACGAGAAAACCACTGGACAGATTTTGATGAAATTTGGTATAATGATAGCTGGTCATCCGGGTCAACATATAGGATACTTTTTACCGCGGGAAAATGTCTCATTTCTGAGAAAAATACAAAAACTGCAATGTAAGAGTTTACTAATATGTAAAACCTAAGAATTTGGTTTTAGGTCATCTGAACGCGGGCGGAGCCGCGGGCAATGCTAGTAAATCTATATAAAACCTATTTCATTTACAACATTTGATTTTCCCTAAAGAAACATTTCCGTTTGGGCATGTAACTCTTGTAACTTCGTAAGATCAATAAGCCGAAGTGAAATTTATTGAGAGCCATCATTACCGCGTCCGACAACTGCCAAACTGTCCAACTTCGCAGCGATTCTTTTATTAATCGAATGAGGTAGCACCGGAAGTACTTAATTAAATTTCGATAAATAGGTAATTGTGCTGTTATTTGTAAGCGGAAATTTATGGTATGAAGTGTTAAATCATTCTTGAAAGGATTTTACAGTGTTTCTAAATCAATATCTTACTATTTGAAGCATATAGTATGTGAAATAATATTATATAGTTTGACGGTAACACGCACTTGAATGGCTTATGTTTATGTTACAGAGGGCATATTAAATCATTGGAACAAATAAATATCGGATGAACTCATGCTAAAACATATCAGATAGGTACCCTTAAGAGGCAGAATAAAGCTCTGGCACCTGAGTTCGTTGCTATTTTATACTAACTGTAATTATTTTATTGTTAAGGGTGTTTTTAAGTATAACCATATCAAAAAAAATTAATTTACAATTTTCGAAGATATCTCCTTCTTTATTTTTTATCATTTTATTATTTTATCTTTCTTTATTTTTAACATTTTATTATAGAACTAGCGAAATCCCCTCGCTTCTGCTCGGGTGCGTTACTTACTGTCTTTTTTTACATAGATATATTTTTTTTTATTGTTTTATTTCAAACTGCTTAGGCAGCGGCCAGCGCATGCCGATAAAGGAACACAACGGTCAGTTATTGAATTTTGGTAATAAGAGATATCTAAAAGTTAACTTTAAAGCATTTTTTAGATTTATAATAGAACCAACTTCTTTCTTAACATTATAATATGATGATTATTATTAAATTTTTCATTGGTTTTAATTTTTTTCGTGGGAACCTATTTTTTTTTCTAAAATAAAAGTAGCCGAACTCCTTATTACATCAGCTATCTGCCAGTGAAAGTCCCGTCAAAATCGGTCCAGCGATTTCAGAGATTAGCCGGAACAAACAGACAGCCGGACAAACAAAAATTGTAAAAAATTTTGTTTTGGTATATGTACCGTGTATATGCATTTAGTAAAAACCTGTTATTTTGACATTACAAACAGACACTTCAATTTTATTTATCTGTATAGATAATACTTACTATTCAAACGACTAGAGGAAAGAATTTAAATTACAAACAAAAGCAATATTTACAGTTTTGTAGTAAGAATATCGAAAGTTCGAAACTTATAGATTAAATCGCGGAACACTTATAGATTATTATAATTTGGCCACGGTCTTATTCCACCCCTAAGGTTAGTTCTTCAAGTTAGTTAATTAACTTAGTTGTAAGTAGGTTTGAATTCGGGCCGCTAATTAAAACTTTGTTAAATTAATATGAGTCACGTACGCGTGGCACGGCTTTCTTATATGAGACGATTTCGTTTGACGTAGTTTGATTTGAGACTCTTTTAATAACTTTGACTCTTCAAATATTAAACTAACAATCAGATGGAGTGATTAAAAATATGTTATTTAGTTTTAATTATTTTTCTTATTATTCTAATATCGATGATTGATATAATAATTTACTTATTTTATTGTACTACATACTAGTAACAGGTTGTCTTTAAACTAAATATAATATTAAAATACATATAATCTGAAAAAAGTATTTTTAGGATGTACTAGCAGAACCCGCGGCTTCGCTCTAAAACTGCAAAAAAACTCTTTCTGTAAAGGTAGGTTTCATAGAAACTTTCATGATTCATCCCCTTATGGGATGAAATGCTAAAACGCATATTTACTTATTTGTATTGAAGAGCATTAACACAAAGTTTCAACTCATTCTGATCATAAATAATTTTTTGGGTTGTATTATACCGTGTTTTACCGTGAGAATGAGATAATCTCCCGCGGTAAAAAGTCGCCTATGTCACTCCCATGCCCTCAACGAACGTTAAAGAAGGACAAACAAACAAAAAAACAAACAAACACACTCTCACATTTATAATTTTAGTATGGATAATTAAAACGAAAATTAAATTTATAATTTTATGTGTTTTGAGCCTACATTGTTTAGTAAAGCATTTGGAGCGTATTGAACAGTTGAAATAAGGCCAAACCACTGCATATTGTCTTCTATTGGTTATTCCTTCTGAAGCGGTAGATTACACCAAACAGCCGATATAACTTCGCGTTTCCAATACCAAGTGGCTAGAAATGAAAGCGTTTATGGGTCGTAAATAGAAAATTACAGGATCCCTCGACTGAGGGTCATTTACACCGGACGTTCACTGTTAATATTGAACGAAGTCAGTTTTTTTCATTCTCAGCCACACTTTTACTGTAAATATCTAAGTCATCAATGTGAAGTGTAAAAGTATTAAGTTTTATGTAATAACATGAGTTCGGGTGGACTGTGTTTGTACGTCGTCGTAGCAAGCTGACAATAACTAGCGACAATATATGTCTGGGGGGCTCCCAGGCTTAATATTAACAGTGCCATCTTTGTTTTATAATTGCACAAAAACTACTAGTTACTCGATAAAGGTACGCGATTTTTTTACTTCGAAAATGAAACTGAATAGAAATAAATCCCCTTAGTACTATCATACTATGAAATGGTCTAAAAAGGTTTATGATTTTTCTTGCTTAGAAGCTAAGAATGCAGGGTAATTAAAGAAACATCAAACACATTTATATTAATTTAATGTATGAGTAATGTTAAAGTCGAGTAGGTGCTGATTGTTGAGTAATATTTCTAATGCATAGATAAAAAATTAAAAACAATAGCAGTTATCTTCTTGGCAGAACCCACCGACGTAATTATTTTCTGCACAAATTATATTGCAGGCAATATCATCACATGTTCCTAAAGCATTCAGTTTACCAGATTCTGAAAAAAAAAACACATTAAACTTTATGGCTATTGGATGTTATCTATTTAAAAAATAATATTGTGATTGTTTTAAAGAATGTCGTGTTTGTTTGGAAATAGAGTGTATGCACGTGTGTATGTTTGTTTGCCCGTACAAAATTATTTATTTAATTTTTTTATTATTATTTAATTAATATTTCCGATTTATATAATTTTATATATATCTTTATTCATTAAGAACTTTCTTTCTCTTCTGTCTTTTATTAGTTTTCTAGGTTAAATATTTACTTGAATTTGATGTTTTTTTTCGAAGTGAAAGATTTTAGTCCATCTAATAATGCTAGTTAAAAAAGTGCTTGTAGAGGAAACAAAATGTTTTTTGGCTTATTATATGACCATAAACTCCGTTTTAACATACCTTTAAGTGCATAATAAAATCAATTATATATTAATCAAAAACGCAGTCAAACAAAGTATTAAACGAAACTTGTCTATGTTTTTAATGGACTAGTTTGACTGTATTACATGAATTTATTTACTAATATTCGTATACGATCCAGCTGTTTATGAATTACTAGCAACTCACCCTCGCTTCGCTCGGGTTCGTCCCTAGCTTGATTCCCCGTACAAACTTTCATCCCCATTTTCACTCCCTTAAAGAATGATTTCCGGAATAAAAAGTATCCTATATCCTTTCTAAGGTCTCAAACTATCTTCTGACCAAACATGTAAATCGGTTCAGTAGATCCATAGATTGCCCCCTACAACGTCACAAACTCATAATATCACAAACTTTACCTCTTTATAATAATATTAGTATACATAAGCGATAAGACAAAGGTAAGCCTACAGATAGAAATAAAAAGACTAGAAAGTCTATAGACTAAATAGATCAAGCTTTTATTGTATTCAAAATATCCCTCAAACACATTTTTTTTCATAATATTAAATGTACACTTTTGGTAAATTAAATAACATAACATTAATCATGTATTTTATTATTTAAAATTGTTATTTTTTTTCTTATAATATTACAATAATTATTAAAAATGTTGTTTTAATTCAATATTAATTATTAAAAAAAACATCTGTGTAGGTATATAGTTTAATTTAAATGCAAAAACAAGCTCCAGAACGGCAGATTCCACTGATATAGTTTAGGCTCCGACATATAAAGTAACACGTAACATTATTACAGGTTTTAAGTGATTTTGTGTCGTCTTCTGCGAATAAATAAAGGAACTATGAATTTATTCAAGCACAATCAATTATTTAAAATTGCGAATTGAAGGATTGATGTGATTTTTTGGATGGAGTTATCACCTGTGCATCCACACGATATAGACTCGGTACAAACTTTTATCGTAAGACACCTACAGACTGCAAAAGTACACGCATACGAGTTTAAGTCGACAAAATATTTGTGCGGACTTTTTATTACCTCTAACTTTTATTTTTTTCAGTTTTTTGCATATCTCCGACTTTTCCAATACACCGACATGTGTCTGCACTGCTATGTTACATTTTTGTATGTATTGTCTGTACTAAGTCTTATTGCGTGGACGGACCATAACTTGTAGAGTTGAAATCATTTTAAGGCGGAAACATATCTCATTCCCAGTACCTAATGAATACTTCATAATAATATAATAAAAAAGTTCCTAAAGTGCAATATTATAATTTATATAATAAGATTTGTGTACGCAATGCTCCTTGCTCCTTAACCTTGCGAATTTGAAATATTACAATTACTTTTTAACTAAAAAAAAATTTTTTTTTTAATCTCGGACCACTATTGTGGTATATATACCTATGTATAGCCTATAATTTTACAAATAGAATTATGAAAATTGATTCATAATTGGCTAAAATATAGCATACAAAACAATACAATCGAGTTACAAGCTTTTTAAAGACAGCTAAAAAATGACTTAGTATACTCTAGTATAGTTAGCCCAGACAGATTAGTTATAGTTATTAGACAGATTGGTTCTGTTGGGTTTGTGTGTTGCGTACTGGCTGTTCTAGTTCGGTGAGTCCTGACATGTATGTTTGCATGTATGGCAAAGGAAAATCTATTTCCCAAAGTTAAAAAAGAGGTAGTCACATGTATATTAATTATAATATTTTATATAAAATAGTTACCTTTAGCATAACATTTACAATGGTTACCAAAGCAATTGCCTCCCTTGTATCCACGAACATGGCACGATATTTTACATGAATTAACATTGCATTCATTAATTTCATTATTTGCGGGGATATCATTTTTATTGTCTTTCTCAGTGACAATTAATTCATCTAAAAAAAAATTATATAATTATATGAATTCTGTTAAAATGTTGTAAAGAAATTTAAAAATTATTAAGGTCATGTCATGGCGATTAGTGAGTTGAGCTTAGTTTTTCTTGTTTCTTATTACCTCTTAATATGCCGGATTGTATATGGCAACAAAAATTATTTCATAGTGGAAAAGTTATAATTTTAGTAATAAATAATATGAAAACCTTAATAATATAGTTTTAGGTTTGTTCAGAAGTCGGAAAATTTAAAATAAGCACAGGTAAAGCAAGCAACAAATTTTAGTTTCAGAATTGAAATTATTACAGGTGTTCCTATAATTACTTTAAATATTACCATTCATCATGTCACCTACATTGTATCAACTAACAATATGGTATTATATTAATCTAGTTTAGTGTAATTCCTGAAGGAAATTGACGAATATATTTGTCATAAAACTCTGGAAAAGTTTTCGCCTCTACCTCCGCTAGTGGAAGTATTACGACTCGATCAAAATAGCTTACATTTTATTTATGTTATATATTTTTTAACATAAAATCCTTAGTAATATTTTGTGTTTCTGTTTTTACTTGTTATGTTTCATGGTGAAAGTGTTGTTTAAATCAATATTCATACACAATGTGGAATGTGTATTCTTTTGCTGTAGTCTAGTTCACAATTTGAAAAGTGTTAATTATATATTTATATGTTAGTACATCTAAATACAGCACCATTTAGTTCCATGGTGCTATGAGTCTTGTATTATGAATATCAGACAGTTGATACACTACACTTATATAACTTTAAATACATATACATTATAAATATGAACACCCATGACTGGAATACAAACATTCGTGCTCATCACACAAATGAATGCTCACGTCGGGACTCGAATCCGCGACCTGCTGCAGCAAATAGGGTCACTATAAACTGAGCCAAACGTGTCGTCAAATTTTACGAATGTAAATAGGGTCTCTAAAATCGTGCTAAGTCTTATTAAATTCGTTATCATATCGAAAATTAAACTACTGCAAGGTATTGGTTTAGTGTGCAATGTTGTAATCGAAAAAATGTAAAACTTTGTATGTGTGTATGTTTTTACACTTTCACGTAAAAACGCCTGGATGGTTTTAAGTGAAATATAGTACACAGATATCATAACATGGACTAACACTTAGGCTACTGTTTTGCACTTAGGGACGCAATCTAGGTCATTATTCTATAATAAAATTATCAATAGACTTTGTGAAGTCATTGAATAATTAAATAACTTTTATTCTAATTAAACATACCATCGTCTTCGAGTGCTATTCTGCACCGGCAGCGGCTTCCGTTGCACACTCCGCTTAGCTTAAATCCGAGACGACGGCAAAGTTGGTCGCATTCTCCGTTATCACAACTGTTTATTTCATTTATATTTTTTCCCCCTATTCCTGTAATATATAAGACCAAATAAATAATATAAAGTCTTAGTGAGTTTAAGGTATAATATGTATTTTAAAATTATATCTAGTTAAATATTACATTTGTATAAAAATTATGGCGCAAAAAATACTTTTGTCCTCACGTGTAGACCGTCCAGTTTCTCTCTAATTTTTTGTAAAATATGTGTGAAATCTGTATGAATTAGTTATTGGCTAATAATATTATTTTTTAAATATTCATACATAATAAGTAAAGAAATAGTAGAAGTGAGTTTGTTTATAGATAAAATTGAATAACTGTTAGCTCTCTACTGTTTGCCATAGTAACAATATAAATTATTAATTGAACTGTAATTATAGTAAAAATATCCTCCCGAATGATTTCGGCCACCGCGGCCAATCTCTTTGAGACTAGCCAACTGCGTAGGAGATATTATAGTACACGAGTGTGCGCATAGACACAAGTGCACTCTCTATTCTTGCCACTCTTGTATTCTGGTGGGACGACTACTTAACACGACCAGTGAGAGTTAACCCGCAGGACCGACGGCTTTACGTGCTCTCCGTGGCATGGGGCTGAAACACATTCAATTTCCTAACCCCGGACTGTTACTGAGACTTACTATACAGAAAGACTCAATAACTAAATTGGCCCGACCCGGGACTCGAACCCAGGACCTCTGGATGTACAGCCGTACATGCTAGCCACTACACCATCAAGGTAGTTAGTAATTGAAATGTACATATTATTTTATAAATAAAAACACTGATGAGATCTTTTCAGTCAGGTTAATTCTTTACTTTAGCTTAAAATTATGCCCTCATAAAGCACTGAAATATATTTTAATCAAAAGACAGTCAGTATATTCCTTTAATATATATTTTTTTCTACATTATCAGTACTAATTAGTACTAACATCGCCTTCGCTAAAGATTATGCATTCACAGCGACTTGCGAAACAATAGCCGCCTTTGAAACCAATATGACGACACTGTTCATCGCATTTTCGCAGGTTACAAATATCCAAATCATTCTCTAATGTTATTTCTACAAAAGATATATCAGAACAATAGGCACACTTTTAATAAAACGCTTAGCTAAAATATTTATAGCTTACCATTTTGAAGGTAACTAAGACAATTGCAGTTATTTTCGGAACATATACCTCCTCTAAAACCAAGTAGTTGGCATAACTGGTTGCATGCTGCACTATCACAGCTCTTTAAGTTATTGACGTCATTTTCATTAGTCAGTTCTGAAATATAAAATTACAGTACATATTTATATAATTTGACGAAATTATTTAAAAAGTTCAAACAATCATATGTTTCTGCCACCCTAAATATCACAATTTTAAAACGAAATAAACACTTGGTAAGCAAAATAAAATCTTAAAAAAAATTGCTTCTAGGTGGATAGAGAGAGAGAGAGAGAGAGAGAGAGAGAGAGAGAGAGAGAGAGAGAAAGAGAGAGAGATTTCTAAATTCATATATTAGAAAATATCTTTCTTTTGAATTTTGAGAAAACGCTTAGCTAAAATATTTATAGCTTACCATTTTGAAGGTAACTAAAACAATTGCAGTTATTTTCGGAACATATACCTCCTCTAAAACCAAATAGTTGGCATAACTGGTTGCACGCTGCACTATCACAGCTCTGTAAGTTATTGACGTCATTTTCATTAGTCAGTTCTGAAATATAAAATTACAGTACATATTTTTATAATTTGACGAAATTATTTAAAAAGTTCATACAATCATATGTTTCTGCCACCCTAAATATCACAATTTTAAAACGAAATAAACACTTGGTAAGCAAAATAAAATCTTAAAAAAATTGCTTCTAGATAGATAGAGAGAGAGAGAGAGAGAGATTTTTAAATTCATATATTATAATATATGAGCATGCATGTACGTTATTTAGTACTTTCTTGTCTTGTATTCAAGTCAGGTATATGTATGTTTAGTGCTTCCACAATACACATATTATGCAATATGTAGTATAATATTACTATTATACTTGTAAATGTAGTTTTACTAATAATATTATATCTAAGTTAAATTACAGGAAGCTAAGTGTTAAATTTCCTTATTGCACCTACAAACATTATTTCTTACATAGTTGGATTGATTGGTAGAAAATTCTGTAGATAAATAATAAAGTAAATAAAATACTTTATACGTATTCTTATTTGTATGTTAAATGAATATTTATATAATTATGTTAATTATTTTATTTATTATATTATTTATATAATTATGTTAATTATTTTAAATAAGTAAATGTCAAGTTTTATCTCCCTAATATTCTAAAAAGATTTTACCAAGAAACCTATTTGTAAATAAAGCAAACGGGACAATGGGACACATTCCAGCCAAATTGGTAATGCTATTTACTATATTAATTCGGTAAAAATTCCTACTCGTCCTCGGGCTGAAACGCCAGAGATCGTTAACCGCCAGTTCGTAGTCTTTTTTAAAACAATGAAATAAAATTGTGTAAGCGGCGGATTTTCCTTATTACGTATTTCGGAAGCCAGATTTTAATTGAGAAAATATTGCCTTAAAGTCGTTTGTGTTAAGAAATCTTGGGCCCGAGAATAATGTTAGAAGAATATATGAATTTTAACTTCCTCTTTATCAATTCAGTTCATTAGCCGAGTAGTATTAATTACGCTGCCTTAATTTAGCGTTTGTGTTAAAAGTTACCACGGAATGAATTGAATGCTTAACGTCAGAAATGTTAATTTGCTTTTTATTAAGGTATAGATATATACTATCACTAGCGACTTATTCTCGCTTCGCTCGGGTGCGTCCCAAAGTGTCTTTTGTATTAATAATTAATATTACGTACTAGGTAGCGGCGCTTTTTGGCAAATTTTATTACTAACTAGCGACTCACATTCGCTTCGCTCGGGTTCGTCCCTAGGTTGCTTCCCCATACAAACTTTCACACCCTTAAGGGATGATTTCCGGGATAAAAACTATCCTATGTCCTTCCCAGGGTCTCAAACTATTTTCTTACCAAATTTAATTCCATCCTTAAGTGGGGGGATAAAAGTTTGTATTGGGAAGCAAGTCAGGGATAAACCCGAGCGAAGCGAGGTAGAATCGTAGTTGATTATATAAATGAACAATAGCAATGTCTGCATGAATTTATTGTTTTTATATTACAGCGGTAACTAAGAATCTTCTTAGGTATATATGAGTCCACGTTTAATATTCGCAGAGAGTACCGAACAGTTGTCTCTTATATTAGTTTTTAAATAAATAAATACGTAAATGAGACGAATGGAGGACAGCCAGTATCAGTACTTATAAATGCGAAATTTTGTTAGTGTATTTGCTACTTCTTTAATTTGGAATAGATCCTAGAAATACCTTTTTGAACGTTATGAAATTAGACTAAGGAATAATAAAGACAGAACATCTGAGAATGTCATAGAACATGAAGCCAGACAATCTTCTTCTTCTTCTCGTGTCGATGGCAAGTTTTAAATGGAGTCAGCCCAAAACTCAGCCACGATCGTTGCTTTGTCAGTGGCGTCCATAAGCTCCTGTAAGTTGCAAGTAACAGGGCAAGCGGGGCATGCCAGTAAGTGCCTCATCGTTTGTGGAACAGTACCACATCTACAATCCAGGCCGCCCGCTGAAAATCCCCACCTGGATAAGTTTTCCTTGCTTCGGCCAACCTGAGTCCGGAGTCTGTTGAGAGACTTCCAGGTCTGCCAAGGCAAACTATGTCCAGGCGCAAGATTCTCAGATGGTGGAACGAATGGGCTTGGCAAAGGACCATAACTGTCCCGCCACATCCTGCATCTTGCCTGTGGTCGTTCATCTCCAAGTGGTAAGACACACTTCATAAAACTTTTACGGCTTTTTAGCCTTTGTGGCACCAGGATGATGTCGTGCATGAGGTGTCGCGTGTCTTGATCCATTTTGGTCCTTTCAATGGAGCTCACCACTGCTCTACGCACTTTTGGAGGCGCAATTCCTGCCAGTGGGTACAGCATTGGTGTCGGAGTCGGTTTCAAACAGCCAGTAATAATACGACACGTTTCGTTTAGTGCTGTATCCACTAGTTTTGCGTGAGAAGAGCGGCACCACACGGGGCACGCATATTCACCAGCAGCGAAGGAAACGGCCAACCCAGTAGTTCGCAAAACATCAGGCGAGGCACCCCACTTAGAAGTGACTAGGCGACGCAGGATTTGATTCCGGCTATGGACTTTCTGCTTGATGTTCTCGCAGTTTTTACGCCAGACAATAATGTGTTATGTAAGTGACAATTTGTGACAAGTAAATAAATGTTAATCAAACAATCACTGAAAATAAACTTTATTCAAATAGACTTATTACAAGCATTTTTGAACCGTAAGTTTTACATTTTAAATTTAATGTCAGTATGTAAGTCCGTGGTGAATCTACCACCGGCTCGGAAGGCAGTTCTGCTAAGAAAAGTCGACGAGAAACTTAACTATAGTTTTATTTTTATTATTCATATTTTTTTTCCAAAAATTGTATATCAACGTAATCAATACATATATAAAATTTCCCCTTAATCTTTAAAAAAAGTAAACGATTTGTATGGCAAAATCGAGATTAGCAATATAAACAGCAAATCACGCTACTATTTTTGACTTTAACATAAATTATATAAGTAGAGTAGCATTGCCCGCGGCTCCGTCAGCGTTCAGATGATCAAACACCAAATTCTTAGGTTTTACATATTAGTATACTCTTACATTGCAGTTTTTGTATTTTTTCTCAAAAATGAGATATTTTCCTGCGGTAAAAAGTATCCTATATGTTGACCCGGATAACCAGCTACCATCATACCAAATTTCACCAAAATCTCTTCAGTTGTTTTTCCGTGATGCGGTAACAGACACAGACAGACAGACAAAAAATCGAAAAACTATAGATTCGGCCTCTGTGTCGATAATAATGTTTATTTCAATAAGATTTTCCAAAAAAATATCTAATGTACAGATTCGGCTTAGTTACAATTTTATTACATGTATAGATACAGTATTAATTTTAAAAAAAGCTATATTTATAAAGTGATTCCATGAGTGAAGAAATGAAGTTAGTTTCGGAGTGAGATTACATTTCTACATCATAATGATACCATTGCTTAAACGAAATGATCTCGATTTAAGTAAGATAAGCCAAAATGAAGACGATTTAGCCGCATTATTGTGTTACATTGAATTGCTTGGCTTTAATAAAACGAAACGATTTCACTGTACGCTGATAACATAAATTATTTAAATTTTCTCTATTTTCTAATTATTAAAACGATAAATGTCTCATTTTCAACCAATAAATGATATATTTTAAGTCTATACTATATTATTATAAAAAGACAGAGTTTGTGTGTTTGTTTATTTGTTTGTTTGTTTGTTTGTTTGTTTGTTTGTTTGTTAGAACGCGCTAATCTCGGGAACGACTAATCCGACTTGAAAAAATCTTTTTTCAAGTCGGATTAGTCGTCAATATATCCAACGGACCGCAGTAGTATTCATTAACGTCAACAAATCGGGAAGACTTCCATACATCACAACATTATCGTAAAACTGATGTTTATAATAAAAAAAAATTAACGGCGGTGAAACTGCAGAGCATAGCCAGTATCTAATAAGCCGCGAGATGAATTTACATATTGGAAGTTAATTAATTTTTCCTTCAGTTGTTATTAGATTTTCCTTATTTACATTTAATTAATAATATTCATTTCATTATAAAACAAATATTATCACAAAGAAGTATGAATGACAAAAATATATTTGCATGAATATAATGTTTGTCGTGTAATATCAATATCGCGAGCGGCGCAGCTGTTATTTATAGCACATTATAATAAGAATGATATATTCCCGAAGAATGTCTAAAATAAATTGGAGCTTTTGTTTACTTCAATTTAATTTTCAGATTACTGCTTAAGATCGTAACTCTTATATCATCAGAAATTTAATTTCGATATCGGTTTGTTGAACAAATATTGTTGTGATTTCTGCAAACAACCTTGGTATTCTTTGCGCTGGAGTACCTTCTCGGTGGAGGTCAAATTAGATTGAATTTATCTAGAAATTATAAAATAAACTTCAATAATAGTATCTAAGTAATTGAAAATTTTCCTATACATTGTTAAAGTGTGCTCCTTTTGTAAAACTGCTAAGGCTTTCTATTCCCTTTTAGTATTCGAATATCATGACAAATATTTATTCAACGAAAATACGATATAAATTATAATTGGCATCGTTATATTTAAAGCTTATCTAGCTGTGAGATAGCTGGCATAGGTTTTATTAGAATATTTTCTGCTTTGAGACGGTTTAAAAGACCCTTGCTTTGTCAGGTCTTCCATAGTAATATCATAGCGGCGCTCATTTAGTTCCTCTGTCAAAGTTATTTTGCTGCATATTGCTCAATAATGCAACAGAAAAACATTGCATTTCATCCAGATATTACAATTTGTAGTGACAATTTTTATAGACATCATTGAACAATTCTTAATATTTAAATTTACTAATTTAAATATTTATGAATTATTTAAATTAGATTAAGATATTTCTATGAATGAAATGATATATCTTCAATTTATAAATTCGAATTTCCTTTCTATTATATAAAATATTTTTATAAGAAATCGCAAATATACGATGACATCGTCTATATTATTTTTTTCAGTAATTTTACGTAATGGCAATAAAATAAAATAAAAACATATTAAATACATAAATAAATGTTAATTATTTTGGCAATGTTATAAAATATAACTTGGTGAGTTTGAAAGGAACATAAATTTCTCTAAAATGTACAGTTATTAAGCAAATGATTTATGTTTAAAGTTATCGCATTTACACCGGCTATTGACGCGCGCCGTCTTGGAATTCGAGCCGGTGGCAGTTGATCGCGTTCGTGGTAATTACAGCTACCACACTAATGCCGGTCTCTAATTCCAGAATACGTATATTTTGACATAATAATTTATCAATCTTAACTAAATTAATGTTTTTAATGACATAGTTAAAGGATTACTTGTTAAATACGGTTTTGGCTATGATTAGAAAAATATGGCTAGGATATGATGATACATTCTTTCAAATACTTTTTTATTTTATAAAAATTTTTGTTTATATAATACTTTCTTAGATTTACGTGAATATTTGACATTAGAAATAAAACTATCTTTTAGAGTCTCTCCCGTGACCATGAATGCTGTAAAGCATTTGAAACGTCGGGAACAAAAAATCCAAATATATCCGCGAAAAAATCCGAAAAGATAGTTTTATTTAAAAATGTTATTATTATAATCTTAAAAAGTAAAAAATAGCAAGTTTTTGACAAACCTCCATTATTCAGCATCCTAATATTAGCTCGATGGTATTTAATGATTGTATTATAACCCGATTTAGGTTATTTACAAAGTTTCTAATCAATACAACAATTAGGAGTCGGTTAAAAAACAACAAATATCGACAATATTTATTACATGGTTGGAAGTGAGCTAATAAAAGCATGTTAAAAACATCAAAAAGGTCAATCCGAATGAAATGAACTGAAACGTAATACAGTCGTTTAACTACGCTTTTAGGCAAGGTATGTTTTAATTTGAATCTGATATTATTTTATGAATTACTACCGGCTCCTCTAGAGCAGCACAAACAGATCTATCCCACGGGAACTGTTCATTTTTCCGGGATAAAAAGTAACTTGTTGTTTGACCAGCATTATAAGGTATCCGCATGCCAAATTTTACTAAATTAGGTGCATAAGCTGTTGTGTACTACGCTGTATAAGTTACTATAGTTTTTAACTATCCCAAAGGTACCATCATGCAAAATGTCATTTAAATCGGTCCAACAATTTCGGAGATTAGCCCGTACAAGCAGACAAACAGGCAGAGAAACAAAAAAAAAATGAAAGAAACATGGATTTGTTCTATTTCTCATCTTACATTCCCCTGACTTCGTTTTTAGCATTTCTTTCCTATGTACAGACATGCAACCTCTACAGTTTTATTATATGCATAGATTATGACTCTACATAGACTCTGTATATTATAGCTTTGAAGTAAATATTAGTTAGAATATAAGTAACAATCACCTTTAAACTTATCACACTTGCAGTGGCTATTCACACAGCTTCCGCCAAAGAAACCCATGCGACGACATAACTGGTCACATGTACTATCATTACAGTCAGCTATGTTTTCAGCAGTTGGCTCTTTTGCTTCTGTTATATGAAAGAAGGTCGTTGTACATGACTTTGTTGTTACAAATTTAAAATAATAATTAATTCAACCTTTTTAAAATCACACTCCTGAGCATTGGCCTCTTAGCAAGGCATATCATGCTATAGATCACCTCGCTGGCCTGTGTACTGTAGGATGGTAGATTTCATATGTCTTTTGAAAACTAGCTAGGTTTTCTCAAATATGAAAGTTTTCTCATAATGTAAGCCTTTATTCATTGTAAGTTTCGTGGTAATCATATTAATAACGATTCGCACATGATAATATCTTATCTAATTATGGGTCTTGAACCCGTTTCACTTGAGTTTCCAAGTTAGTGTGTCAGGAACCTAACACTGGGCTACCTAACTGTGTACTATTTTATATTATAACCAATAGTTTAAACATTATGTCGCAAGTAACAATAAATAAAAAAAAAACCAGTCACAAAATTGGTGTGGAGTATAAATGTGATGATAAAAACTTGAAAAATATTGTATCAAATAGTCTTCTCAATTATAATAATGTAGACATAGTAGACATCATAATAAATTATTAAGAAGCGAATTATTCTTCGCTCGGGTACTTCCCTAGGAATACGTTCAAATTGAACTTCGTTCAATTTGAACGTATTTCAACGTATTTCTTCGTTCAATTTTAACGCTTGAATTTCGTTCAAATCCATTCAACCGACTCAGGAGTCAGGATGAAGATGTAACTAACATACACACATACGAACTTTCGCAATTACAAAATTATATAGCCGTGAATTCAATTGGACTTTTTTTTAACTAAAACATTACTTACAAATCATAAATTACTAATAATCAACTGATAACAATTGAAGTACTGACCTCCTTTATAGCATTTGCAGTGATCATCCACGCACAGTCCTCCGGGGAATTCTAAGAGGCGGCACAATTGGTCGCACTGCCTAAAGTTGCAACTCCTCGCATTCTCAATTTTATTAGATTCCATATCTGCCATAAACAATATCTTAAGGCTTATGACTTTCATTAAATATCATTAGCTTATGAAATATGTTTTTTATCATGATTTACAATTATATATTAGTACCTGGGCGATTGAGTTTTGCTCGGAGTTCTTTTTTGTTAAGTATACCTATCGTATTTTTTAGATAAAAATAATCGAAAAACTTCAATAAATACAAAAAAAAACCAAATGTAAACATTTTGTATCCGAGTGGGATTCGAAATTGAACACCTGCGATTGTTTATCTTGCGCCTTGGCCGCTCAACCACGATGCTTATGCCCGAGCGTGCGAAATTTGCGACCATACTTTGAGTGGAATAATGCGAAGAAAATCGCATAAAAACTCGAAAACGTCAGAGCCGTTTCCGAGATCGCCAGTATAAATAAATAAAAAAAAATATATACAAGAATTATTCGTTCAAAATATATTAGATTATCTATTAAGAAAGTATTAATACAGAATATAGGCTAAGTTTCTTATATTATGCGTCAAGTAAGATTTTGATTATAAACACTAAGCATCGACATACTTATCAAGATCGATAATTAACTTTTACAGGGCTTTTTATCTTTTCGCTTATTTTTCTTATCTAGCCTAATTTAAAAAGAAATAACGCACCTTCATCATAAATATTAACAGTCACCGCCGCGCTCACAGCACAGAACAGGGCTATAAACACAATCCACTCTAAGTGAAACATCGCAACAACATATATAATTTTATCCCGTGAATTTCGAATTGAAACTAAATTTAGAACATGCCGACCTTTTATATGAGACGATAGAGCCGGGACTTAACCGCTCTTATGAATCATGACCATTGACCATTGTACTCCTGTTTGTATACAATGTACAATGTACATATTATAAAAGCGTACTGTTCTTGCCATCAACTACATATTAGGAATACAGGAAATAGTGATGGTATTTTTTAATAAATGAATGATCTGACTTATATTTTTACTGGCGAAATAAAAGTAGCCTAAGTTACTCCTTACAACATCAACTACCTGTCAGTGAAAGTCTCGTCAAAATCGGCCCAACCGTTTCGGAGATTAGCCGGAACAAACATACAGACAGACAGACAAAAAATTGTGTTTTCTTATAAATACCTTATATTATTCCATATTATGCATTTAGTAAAATTTTAACATTAAAGTAATTTTGACATTACAAACAGACACTTAAATTTTATTTATCTGTATAGATACGTGTGTGTTTATACATATCTCAAAAGCTAAGCTGATAAGGATGAAATTTGGCAGAAAAGTAACTTGAATTGTGTATATAAAATAAAGCTTTTGGTGTGATGGAGCATAGATGTTAATATATTTATATGTATAATATGTATAGGTTTTAACAAAACATTACATGAATTTTGAACACAGTAACATTAGTAATCGAATTAACCCCGCGTGATAGCAAAAGGAATTTTGTTAACTTTTCACAGGATACTTTAAGAGCTGATGTTCTAAATTTACCTGGATATATGAGCCTAGAAATATTTTATAAAATGTATAGAATTTGCTTAGCTATCTCACCTATAGGTATAACTAGTTTTTAACTCAATATTGTGTAGAATTTAGAGACTGATTTTTTAAAGCTATTTACCATCTTATAAAAGTTTTAACTATAAATGGCTTAAGTATTTTATGTATATAATATTGTTATTAATATGACATCACGGAATGCCTAAAAGCTGTTTATAGTAACATTACTCATAATAGCGATTAAATAGATAGTTATATGTATCCTTTTTTCGTTAAATTCCACGCTAACGAAGTGGCGGGTAATCTCATCGGTTGAATTACTTTTGTTGCCGTTTTTAGTATACTAGCAGTACCCGCGGCTTCGCCCGCGTTCAAACTTCCAATATACACATCAGTTTTACAATAATATATGGATGTTTGCCCGATCTTTTGATATTTATGATTATAGCTCTGCTCCCTTCGGTAGTATAGCCTTGATATAAGCCTTCCTCAATAAACGGGCTATCTAATGCAAAAATATTTTTTCAAATCGGATTAGTAGTTCCTGAGATTAACGCGCTCAAACAAACAAACAAACAAACAAACAAACTCTGTCTCTTTATAATATTGGTATAGATAGACGGAGTACTGTTATAGATGCTTGACAGATTTTGATTAACTTTACGAACTTACCAAGTTAGGTACCAAGGGACGTAATGTAACAGTGAACTAATACTAGTAGTACCTAAATGATATAATTATAAATTTATGCATTAGTTTACACATGTTTTAACCAGGCTTAATGAATTCGTAAGTGTATACGTACGTGAGTAGGAACGTAATAATTTGTTTTGACACTGGTGGCAGCTTTATCCTTGCCTGCGCGGAAATTGAAAGCTTCAATAACGGCCTGATAAAATGAAATAAAAGAATAAATTAAAATAAATGTTTTTAAAGTAGGTCAATAAGTAAAGATATAATAGAAACCCATGGAAACCACATCAATCGTTATTCGTAGTAAAAACTGCGTTATAAAAAATTGAGAATTTGATTTGTTATACAAGCGCGACTGTTTCCTTCCATTGGGGACAATTATTCCAACTACGAAGCACTTCTATTACGTTTATAATTAAAATTGCAATCATAAATCTTTCCTGCCAGATGGCGCCAGAAATTAACAATAAAAGCTGTTTTAATTACGTTAAGAGATGAAAGCATGACGAGTGTGATTAATTATGGTACAACCTCACCTGCAATTATTTAACCTTTTAAAAAATCATTTTGAATGTGTCTTAAGTTTGGAGGTATATCCATACTTACTAATATTATAAATGTGAAAGTGTGTTTGTTTGTCCTTCTTTCACGTCGAAACGGAGTGACGGATTGGCATGATTTTTTGTGTGAAGATAGTTGGAGGGCTGGAGAGTGACATAGGCTACTTTTACCACGGGAGGTTATCTAATTCCCATGGGAATATACGTTATAATACAATCCAAAAAAATATTTATGATCAGACTTGAAACATGGTATTAATTCTCTTTAATAAAATTAAATAAATACGTGTTTTAGCATTTTTTGAAATTCATCCTATATGGGAGTAAAATGGATGGGGGGATGAAAATTTGTATGAAACTACTTTTTATTCATAAATTTTGCAATATATAACTAAAAAAGCAAACTTTGATGAAATTTCTCAAGCAATATAAAACTATGATAATCTGAAAGCAATAACGATTTCTTACACAAATGCATATTAACTTTGTTTTGTTTACAATTATATAATATATTTTATATGTATTGTTTATTGTACATTAAAATTGTTATATAAAAATGCAGACATAATGTCGGGAAAGGTCGACTTATCTCTAGAAGAGATCTCTTCCAGCCAACCCATGGATGTTCCGAAGTGACAAATAGCGATCTATTTATAGTGATATATTTATTTAAATATTAAATAAAATGTATTTTTTGGGTTAAGTGGTTTAGTTTTGAGTACTTTCTCGACGTTTCAAATGGTTCTTTTTACAGATATGTAGAAACATTGTATATGGTCATGGGAGAGATCAAGATTTCTGACGAAACGAAAGTTATTATAGATGGTGTTTACCCAAAAAATGATGCAATAATCTGGAACAAAAAGAGCTCTAGCTAAACAATCTTAAAATTTTCAAAAATGACTGAAAATAAAAACGAAAGAACTTTAAGAATTTGAAATGAGAATATTATTTTCAAATTATGTTTATTCCAATAACTTTGTTCTATGAAAATTAGATTCAAATTATTTTCTTCAACAACAAAGCACATTTTATTGCTTAACCAATATTAACTGAATGCTTGTTAACTGATAAATAAACTCATTTCTGCGACTTAATGTAACACTTTCCGTATCGGTCAGTTGAGTGTCATTATTAAGTAAAGGTGGTTGATAACGGATACTAGAATTGTTAAGTGCGTGAATATGAATTTCTTCTTTTTAAACGTTCTTATCGTGCTAACAATCTTTATGAGCATTGGATTACAAGGTATTTTCAAGAATCTAAACATACATAGATATACAGTACCTATAAATTTAATACATATCAAATTTAATACATATGTACAAACTACATAAACTTTGCTTTTTATTTTGGGTCAAAATATTTATTTTAATAGGCACAATATTATTATAAGCTAATACCTAAATATAAAGTAAATAAGTAAAAAAACTAATATAAAGTATAATAAGTAAACAAAATGTGTTCACTATATTTAATTGAATTGCTTCTTATAGAGGTTAGGTACCAAATGATTTATTGCCACACACAAGTTATATACGCACACATATGTACCTAATTGTTTATGACATTTGATAAATAAATAAACACTTAAAAAATATATTACTCTATCTATTCTCACGAAACAGGTGTGACACCATAATGCTTGGTAAATATGATATCTATATACAAATACATATAAAATAAAACTAGCAGAAGCCGCGGCTTCGCTCGCGCTAAAACTTCAAAAAAATCTCTAAAGGTAGGTTTCACACAAACATTTCATTTCATTTTTCATGCCATATTGTACCCCCTTCTTGGATGAATTTTGAAAAATGCTAAAACACATATTTATTTAATTGTATTGAAGAATATTAATTCCTAACTTTCAAGTAATTCTGATCACAAATATTTTTTTGGATGGTATTATAGCTTGTTTTCCCGTGGGAATTAGATAATCTCCCGCGGTCAAAAGTAGCCTATTTCACTCTCCAACCCTCCAACTATCTCACACAAAAAATCACGCCAATCCGTCACTCCATTTCGACGTGAAAAAAGACAAACAAACATACAAACAAACAAACACACTTTCACATTTATAATATTAGTATGGATATGGATGACATTTAAATTCTATTCAAATCACGTGGCCTGAATATATAATTTGAAGATTTCATAATTTAATTTTTAGATATATTAATAGATTATAGAAAATGAACTAAGGGGCTGCCTATTTATTAATTTAATTCGATTTTATAGAAGAAAAAGATTAATTGTACTTTATCAATTTTGGTCGTTCCATCGACTTAGTAAATCATGTGGTGCTAAAAGCTAGCTAGGAGGTTTTCCTAAGTATAGTTAGCGGTTTTTCCTTAACTTAATATATTTTTATGATAAATATGTATATATGTAAGTTATTATTATCTAATATACATGTTAGTACAATATCAATAGTTACTCGAGAGAAAATCATTTCTTCAACATACCGCGAGTACTACGCATTACTGTATCGTATTATAAGAATTTAATAGATATACATATATATGTATACTATATGAGTATGTATAAAACAGTAATAGCCTTGGCAAATAGTTTCTAAGGAATACAAGAGAAATAAGTATTGAGAATATGAGAAAGGTTAGAACAGCAGTTTTTAAATTTTTGCCTGAACTTGCCTGTTGAGTGTCTGCCATATCCAAATGGCAAGTATTTCTGAATAAATGAATCAATCTGTTAACATTTTACTTTAAAGAGTGAGATTTCAGATAACGCTTAAATTAATGATTAATACCATTAAATTTTTTAAATAAAACTATTTTATCGGAAATAGAAAATATAGAATAAGATATGAATATGTATCGGCTGGTAATAAGATCGGGATAATTGAAATTCTATTGTGGCTTTCGTTCAGCAGTGAACGATGATAAGTTGAAAAAAAAAGTTTCAGCTTCAATGAATAACAAACATACATATACATATAACCTTTTGCATTTATAATGTAAATACCTGTATATTAACAAAATAAATAGGAAAATCGATTTACAAATGGAGAAGATATCCTATTTGTTTGAATTTACAATTAAATTCTAAATTTAAATACTTCGTCGTTTTTTTATCTGAAATTGTTTATTATAAAATTAATCTAATAGCAATATCGATACGTAATTGGTTAATGTGTATATGAGTCACCTGTTCACTGGTTATCGACTGCACGTCAATCATTGGCACGTGAGTGACATGTTGGATGGATAGATATTAGTTTTTATTTTATAGTGATATATTAAGCATATCTAGTTAGAAAATACTTGATTGCTTTAACTGTTCATTAATTGGTCATTATTTAATGACAGATATTTCTTGTGATAATATAAAGTGATAAGCGTTTGTTTCTCTTTAATCTAATTCACATTTTATTACAAGTACGAGAATAGGTAATATTAATAGTTTTGTGAAATTTTTTTATATCCTATCAACGACTTACGAGTACCTTTGCTTCGCTCGAGTTAGTTTTAAGGTGTCTAATAGAACCTTCTTATCCTGTGTATATGTATGATAGGCAGTGGTAGCCCCGTGGTAACGCGCTCGCTTGGGAAACCTAGTGAAGCGGGTTCGAATCCCGGGTCTCACAACTCTGATATTTTCACTTGCGAATCATTTCTAACATAATTAGCACTTGCCTTACGGCGAAGGAAAACATTGTGAGAAAACCTGCATGTCTGAGAGAACCTAGCAAGTTTTCGAAAGACATGTGAAGTTTGCCGGCCCGCACTTGGCCAGCGTGGTGGACTATGGCCTGATCCCCCTCCTACTGAAGGGAGGCCCGTGCCCAGCAGTGGGACGTTAAAAAGGGCTGAATACATACATCCTATGTACTGTATTATATTTATACCAGGACATAACACAAACACGTGTATAAACTTTCGCATTTAAAATGGTAGTCCGATCCGTATCTTTATAAATACTTCGGGGAATATTTAAAATATCTTATATCTCGGAACTGGAGATGGGCCGTAACACAAACATTGACATTATGGAGATTACTTTATGGACATTATATAGATATGGAGACACTAACAAATGAGAATTTTATGAAAACATCTAGCCTAAGTGGGGCGGAATATTTTTTTAAAGATATTTTAAAGTTTGTGTATATACAATATACATATATTTATTTACCCGGATAAAACTACGGTGTTGCTAGGTACTTTTATCGCACTAAAAAAGAAAATGCTTTAAATAAAACGCCTAACATGTGCAATAACAGTGTAATTTTTCTAATGATTAGCATGTTTATCAGTGTCAATGACTTAACCCAAGACTGTTGAAACTCGTTCTTTTTTATATGGTAAAGACAAGAATTTTTCATTAGTAACTTTTAGAGATTTTAAAGGCTAGCGTGTAAGGCTGTAGATCGTGAGTTCGAACCCTAGGTCGGGTTAAAATACTTATTGGATTTTATTTAATGAAATACTTAGTGCAAGCCCGAAGTGGGGAAGTCAACGGTGTGTAAACCGTGATCACACGTGCCTCGGAGAACTGATTGAGCTCTTGATCTTGCACCTTATAATGATAAGGTTCAAGAAATTCTAAAGAGAATAAAATATCAAACATTCGCGTAAATTTAAGAAAGCATTAAAAATATTTGTTACAATTTACGCGGTTAATTAATCTAACCTAACGTATAAGTGTCGGCGGAACTCAGAAGGGCCAAACGTATCATTTCAATCGCTTTGAATACGATCCCCTAGTATTGTTCGTACATGATTTAATAGAAGTTACGCTTAATTTCTACATTGTATTAGCAATCCCTTTTGGCAAAGGTACCTAAATTGAAGACGTGTATTTACCTGATGGTAATATTCAAACTGTTTTATTGAGGCTTCTCTATTGTAAACGAGCCTGAAGGGCAGAGGCTAATCTGTATTACCGATCTTGTGAACCAATTCGTAAACTTATCCAGAAAGCACTTATACGCATATGTACCTACTACCTACATATATAGCAAATGAGAGAAATAGTTATAAATCTAACTCGCTTTGGGAAATAATGTAAGTTTAAAAAAATTAAAATATATATATATAATGTGAAAATTTGTTTGTGTGTGCGTATGTTTGGTTAATCCTTCACGCTGAGACTGTTGGATAAAACTGGATAGAGTAAATCATATGCTGTTAGGCACATAGGAACACACCGAGTGTAGGCAGGGTAAGTCACTAGTTTGGCGTAAGCGATAAAATGTAAATAAAATATGAATAAACCTTAAACTAACCCTAAAAAAGGCAGTGGTAGCCCAGTGGTAACGCGCTCGCTTGGGAAACCGAGTGAAGCGGGTTCAAATCCCGGGTCTCGCACTTCTGATATTTTCATGTGCGAATCATTTCTAACATGATTACCACTTGCCTTACGGTGAAAGAAAAATATCGTGAGGAAACCTGCATGTGTGAGAGAACCTAGCAAGTTTTCGAAAGACATGTGAAGTCCGCCAACACGCACTTGGCCAGCGTGGTGGACTATGGCCTGATCCCCCTCGTATTGAAGGGAGGCCCATGCCCAGCAGTGGGACGTTAAAAAGGGCTGAATTCAAACCTTAAAAGCAATGTTCTTCGAAATTATATTAGAGCTGCTTCTTGCTACCTGGATTAAGAGCAGTTATTTACTGAAAATGAGGGGGAGAGGCGCTACTGAGCAACTGTCAACTTAGGCTCTGTGTTTTTCTTGCGAAATTAAATATAAAAAAAACGCGAAATTACAGTGAAACTACTATCAAAAAAGAACTTTAGTGTGCATTGTTTAAGATCAAAGTAAAATAAAAACAATAGACTACTAAATAGTGCAAAAAACGAACTTACGTAACCAGTGACTTTTTTTGGCTAAACAGTGAAAATAATGAAGTTTAGTCAACTTTGCGAATCGTAAAACTACTAGTGGCTGTGAAATAATTAATCATTGACCAGAAAAACTCTGTATAGTGACTTAGTGAAAATTCTACAAAACATAACCTAACAGAAAAAAATAAAAATATAATAAAATCTCCGAAGTTATCGTATACTAACGCCATCTATTGACGAGTACCGGTATCTGTCCAGCGAGACTAAAGCAACCTACGTACAAAGTTCCGGTAATAGCCAAGAGAGGTCACTACTAAAAGAATTATTCATCGATACTGTCTTGCTGCCAAGTTCCGAAGAGCATCAATAGGGGTCACTACTTTGACGATAAACATAGTACCAATACTTTTTTAAAAAAAAAAGAAAAGAATTATTTTTCTTAACAATGGAGCAGGTAATGACCGCACTTCTTTCTATCCAAAAAGAACTCGATGAGCAGAAAAAACTCATACACAAAAAAGGGGAAGAAGTGGCAGAGAAGGTAACAGCAAATATAAATAAAATATTAGAAGAAAAATTAATAATCTTAGAAGAAAAACACGAAAACCTTAAGTCGAGGGTGGAAAATCAAGAGAAAAGATTATACTATATGGAGAGACAATCAAGACAGCGCAATCTAGTCTTCTTTGGCTTGGAAGAACACGAAAAATCCTACTCAAATTTAGAAAATATTATAGTAGACTTTGTTCACAAATACTTCCCAATACAAATAGACCATAGAGATTTACAAGCGATCAGAAGAATAGGGAAGAGGACTGGAAAACCACGACCGATAGTGATTACGTTCACAACACTTGGCAAGAAGATCGACATTTTAAAAGGCAAAGGAGCTCTAAAAGAAACACCGTATTATATAAAAGAAGACTACCCCCAATCAGTCCTACAAAAAAGAAGAGAGCTACAGGAACAAGTTAAAGCGGAAAGAGAGAAGGGCAATACAGCCATTATTAAATACGACAAGCTTATTCTACTAAATAATTCATCCAAAGAACCGAAAAACAATAAAAGAAACCTATCAAAATCTCCAGAGAATAACACAAACAACCATACCGAGAAGATATATCAAGCAACCAAAAAGAACAAAACCTTGGCCGCCCACAGAGTACAAAGGTCTTCAAGTCTTTCCGAAGGCGTAGAAAAAACAAGCATACTAAACTATCTAACAAATAAAAACAATAATAACAAAACAAACACACAAGCCAACACCACAAATATATAGCAACGAACCAGACAGCCTCTCCCAGAAAACAACAAACAAACTGAAAAAGCTACATCAACACATAACACACATCTTCCAAGCCGGCTGGTCTCCGTGGAAGAGTACGACCACAACCCTCCAGGAAAACCACAAAAACAAAAAACCACTAAACTGAACAAAGACTCTAAGAATTGTATAAAAATTGGAACTTATAATGTCAGGTCTCTGTCATCAATACACCGGTACTTAGAACTCAATAATGCACTGAAAGATATAAACTGCGACATACTAGGACTATCAGAAACAAGAAAAATGGGTTGCCACATAGAAGAGGATTCAGACTATGTTTTCTGCTATATAGGAGAAACAAAGGGATTGTATGGAGTCGGATTTTTAGTAAAAAAGTCATGGAAAAATAATTTAACTAACTTTACTGGCATTTCGGAGCGAGTAGCGTTATTACAAATGAAATTTGGCAGACTAAACATATCTATAATCCAGGCATACGCACCTACGGAAAGATCTGACAATACAGAAATACAAAAATTCTACGATGATCTGAAAAAAGCTCACACACTAGCTGATGAGAAAATCATAATATTAGGAGACTTCAATGCAAAAATAGGGCAACCAAGAAAAGAAGAAAAACTCGTCATGGGACAGTATGGGCTAGGTCAAAGAAACGAAAGAGGCGAACGATTGCTAGAATATGCATTTGAATATAGACTAGCAATAATAAACACTTATTTCAAAAAAAGACCTAGCAGAAGATGGACTTGGAAGTCACCAGACGAAAGTGTTAAAAACGAAATTGACTACATCATGACAAATGTCCCAAGATTAATCCAAAATTATGACGTTCTCAACAACGTAAAGTTCAGAACAGACCACAGACTAATTAGAGCAACAGTCCTATTGAGCCAATCAAAAAAAAAGTAGAAAAGGTTTTAAACCACCTCTAAAAATACCGAAAACTGAAGAGGAAACAAGACATTACATTGATAGCCTCAAATTGAACATCGAAAACCAACCAGTAGATACCAGAAACGTACAATCTTACTATGATGCGATAGAAGGAACTGTAACAAAGAGTTTAACTAGCCAAAAAAATAATAAAAAAGAAAAACGACATAAAATATTTAGTGAAGAAACAATAGCCTTAATTAACAAACGCAGCGAACTAACTATAAGAAAGAATAAGGATGCCAATACAAAGAAAGAACTAAGCAAATTATATAAGGAAACTAGCAAAGCAATCCAAAGAGACTATAGTAAGCACAGACAAAGGATAATAACAGAAAATCTAAACAAATTCAGGAGCACAAAGAAAGCATTTAAAGAATTAAACTTACGAAAAACTTGGATACAAAAATTAGAAGGCCAACATAAAGAAACTAAAACGAGACAAGAAATCATACAGCAGGCAACTTCTTTCTACCAAGAACTATACAAAAACAAAGATAACACCATCGAGGAAACCAACGAATCACACTATTGTGATAACATGGAAATAATCAGACCGATAGAAGAAAAAGATATATACGCCCAGCTGAAACAACTAAAATCAGATAAAAGTCCTGGTCCCGATGGAATAACCAATGAAGCTTTGAAAATAGGTGCACCAGTTTTACTTAGACCTCTCACAGAATTATTCAATCTCATACTAGAAGCTGAAACCGTACCAATCCAATGGTGCACGTCAGACATCATACTACTTTATAAAAAAGGAAACCCTCTAGATATCAACAACTACAGACCAATTAGTTTACTGGCAAACATATATAAAGTCTTCTCATCTATAATCCTTAAACGCATAACACAAGAGATTGAAAATGCACAACCAATAGAACAAGCTGGCTTTCGCTCTGGGTTTAGCACATTAGACCATATACAGGCACTGGAACAAGTTATAGAAAAATACGTAAAGTTTAATAAGCCACTCTATCTAGGTTTTATCGACTACAGTAAAGCATTTGACAGTATAAGCCACAATTCTATATGGAAATCACTACAAAATTTAAACATAAATTCGAAATATATAAATATTATAAAATACATATACAACAACAGCATAAGTAATGTCATGTTAGAATCTAGAGGCGATGCAATTAAAATTGAAAGAGGAGTCAGACAGGGGGACCCCCTGTCACCTAAATTATTTATTGCGGTTTTGGAAGATGTATTTCGAAACACAAACTGGAAAACTAGAGGCATAAAAATAAACAACAGCTATCTCAGCCATCTCAGATTCGCGGATGACATAGTCATACTATCTGAAACAGCAAATGAATTACAAGATATGCTCCGCTGTCTTGCTCAAGCAAGCTCGAAAGTAGGATTAGAGATGAATGCGACAAAAACCAAAATCATGACAAACAGCATAGAACGGCCCATTAATGTAAAAGAAAAATATATAGAATATGTCCACAGTTACATCTACCTAGGCAAACAAATATCATTTTTGAAAACGCACAATGAAGATGAAATTGAAAGAAGAACAAACATAGCCTGGAAGAAATTTTGGTCACTCAAAGAAATTTTAAAAGGAGACTACTCGATACACCTTAAGAAAACGGTACTAGACACCTGTATACTGCCTTGTCTACTGTATGGCTGCCAAACTTGGATATACACAACAAAAGCAAAACAAAGGATTACAACAACACAAAGAGCTATGGAGAGAAGTATCCTTAACATAAGAAAAATACAAAAAGTCAGGAGCAAAGTAATCAGACAGAAAACAAAGATAACAGATGCCCTCACACAAGCTCTAAAATTGAAATGGCAGTGGGCAGGTCATGTATCGAGATACACAGACAACAGGTGGACAATTAATACTACAAGGTGGGAAGGGCCAATTGGCAAAAGAAGGGTAGGGAGACCGAAAAGACAATGGGCTGACGATATAACCGAATTAATAGGAAAAGACTGGCAAACTATCGGCAAGGACAGAGATAAGTGGAAAGGACTGGAGGAGGCCTTCACCCGAGGAGGGGTTCTTATCCAATAGCAAAAACTAACTATTACTAACATTTAGACAATAAGCAAAACATTAATAACTAACTAAACACTAACAAACAAATACCAACATTTGAAATGGAAATTAAGGATAAGGAAATACAGGCTTTTTTATTTTTTATTTTATTTTTTATTTTATTTTTATTATTTACTGAAAATGACATACAGAAGGTATCTTTAATTGCTAACTGTAAATAAATATTTTATTATTAATTTTTATTCTTTAGCTATTTGCTAATTGCTATCCAGTGAACTATTTCGATATATTTTTTTATTTCTTTCATAAAGTAAACATGCGCCCTACTTCCGTAATACAATACCACCGATTTCTGTGAAAACTCCCTTGTATAGGTATTATCTTCCAAGTAGGTCAACTATAACAAATAGCAATCTTGTATCCAATTCTACTATTTTAGCGGGTGTATTTTTTAGTCCTTTCTTCTTTGAGAGAGTCTTTTTAGAAATTACTCGTATAAGTAAGTATACGCTATACACCTAGTTACATAATAATTTATGTTTATGCATTTGACTCTAAGTTATATAAGTTATACTCTATACTTAAGTTGACTAATTATAAAAGTTTTGATTAGTATTGTAAAGTACAGTAAAATTTGTTGCTCGATAGAATTATATAAAAAAATAGAAATCTATAATATACTTATATTAAAAAAATCCGATATGATACATCGCAGTACCTATAAGTGCTTTCATATTAAGAGTTCTGTAATTACCTATAAATATTTTAATTTGTTTCTAGGTTTAAATTTTATTCTTTTGTAATTAGCAGCAGCAATAGCCCAATGGTAACGTGTTCTCTTGCTCCCCCTTCTCCCCTCTCCCCGTCCCCATATTAGCTTTCGAAAGACATTTTGAAATCTACCAAAAATCACATGGGTTGTTGGACTATTGCCTTATAGAGACTAGGTCCGTGCCTAACAATTGGCCATTAAATGGAATGAATTATTGTATAATTTATATCGCTTAAGCGCAAAACCACTTGATTGATATACTACGTTAAAAATTTATACCATATGATACTCTGACAGCTAAATCTTGATTTTTGTTATAGTGTGTAATAAAGACAAACTAATAAACAAAGTTTGCATATTCTGTAGCTATCCCGCTCTATGGCTACTTTTTATTACTAGTTTTATTTTCAACCGACTTTAAAAAGGAGGAGGTTCTCAATTTGCCTGAATTTTTCGACTATTTTTGTTTTGTTTCAAAGTGGATACTTCTAAATTGGTCCCATTTAAATTTGAAAATAAAAAAAATTATGTAATTGTTTTTTTAATTATTTTTCAGTAGGAGAAGGTGCTCAAATAGAAAGAAGACCGTGTCGACAAGACTGTACAAGTGTATGTAACATAAGAGGTAGAGCGGACGGCTACTGCTTACGAGGACATTGTTTATGTCAAAAAATCAGCTATAAAAATTTTCCTTGATTAATTAATATGTTTTATGCTTGATAAGTTATATAAAGTATTAAAATAAATGTATTTGAAAGATCCAATAAAACTTTTTCATTTTTTTTAAATCTTTCCAAAAAAAAATCGAAGTCTCCTTATTGTTTAACAACTTTTAAATTTTTGATGATAAAAATATGTTTTGTTTATTTTTAAAGTTCGTACAAATAAATGTTTGAAGTTGCAAAGCTTTCTTTGAATGACATAGCTTCGCCGTAGCACAAAGCAGCTATTGATACAACTCAATAAGAAATCCGAGCAACTACCAACATCTTACAATGGTTGGGAAATAGCTAGTTTTCAAAAGTATTATTATACTCCAATGAGTGTTACATAAAATTCATTGTAATAATAACTGATATTTGTCTTTTATCGTCATTTTTAGTACTAAGAAGTACTTAGATTAATCATAATAAAGTTGAAACAAATGCAGTGATTATTATACAGGGTCATTTTTAATTTACTGAAAACCTTTTGGGAATATACTGTTTAGATCATAACATCTGTAAGAAAAAAATATATTTCTTAAATTTTACAAAAATAAAAGTATTTTTATTGCTCCTTCTAAACGGTAATAGTCTAGCAAATAACAAAAGAAATCGCGTGACCGGTGGAGGGGGAGGGGTGGAGGGGTGTAGGAAGTGGCCCTTACTCATTTAAACTTGGCCAAATGCTAGAACTTTACGGTTTAGAAGGTGCAATAAAAATATTTTTATTTTTGTATGAAAATAAAAATTTAAGAAATATATTTTTTTCTTGTTACAGATGTTGTTGTTATGATGTAAATAGTATATTCCCAAAAGGTTTTCAGTAAATTAAAAATGACACTGTATACTAGCGACTCACACTCGCTTCGCTCGCCTTCGTCCCTAGGTACGTTTTAACGGTTAGTATGAAATACAAATCTTTGAATATCTCGGCTTTTCTGTACTATAATATGCATGTATTATACATTTAAACCTTTCTTTTAAATCACTCTATCTATTGCTGAAAACTGCATCAAAATAGTTAAAAAAATCTAAGCGAACAAACAGCGGAAGCGACTTCATTTTATACTATGTAAAGATACATAGTGTCATATCCTCGCTTCGGTCTGTTCGTTCATAGGTAAATAGACGTTACAGATAGGCATACTTATTTCACATTAAATGACTATTTCCTTACATAAAACCAAATCAATTAAACATTGCATTTTCCTATAGAAGGCAGATATAATTCTACCAGTAAAAGTAATTTAGGTCACTCTCCATCCCTCTGGCTGTTTTCTGTTCCTCTGGTTTGGCGTGAAAGAATAACAAACAAATATTAAGATGTGTGCCGTAATAATATTTAACTATACTACTTGATCACTGTGATGCAGGTGTGGAATCAGCACCTTCTTATCTCGCAACTTGCTTAACATATTGCAGTTCTCCGGCCAGATGCTGCTTGTCACAGATTCCTTGTGCCCTCTGAAACAAAGATTTTCCCACGGTAGATAGCTAAATATATATATCATCATAAATACCATTCAGGTAGGTATGGTTGAATGGGTCTTCTTTCTATACACAATGACAATGACAAGGTCTGGATTTAACCTTAGCGCCGCTCCAGGGCATAGTAAAAAACGCCGCCATATTATCTCATTATATCTTTTGAATAAAATGTTAAAAGTGAACATCTTTTTAATTATACATTTTTTGAAAAATGCAAAAAAAAAAAAAAATTATAAATGATACCAATTTTTCGAAAAATGTACCTACTAGTTAATCTTTTTGTATTATTCATTTTTTGTAAAATAAAAAAGCATTTTTGATAATGCGAAGAAATTTTTTTCCCGCCGCCCCTAAAAATTTGCCGCCCTGGCCACTAGCCGCGAGTGCTCCCAGTGTAAATCTAGGGCTAACTGTATAACTGAAACTAGCCAACTACACAGGAATATTACAGTGCACAAGAGTAGGTATGCGAAACACAAGTGCGCTCTGTATTTCTTTCACCCCCAAAATCCAGTAGGACGACAACTCGACACGAACTGTAAGACATCAGGCTCAAGACCGATGGCTTTATTGTGCTTTCCGAGGTTCTTTTTATTTTTTAAAAAGAAACGTAGCTATTTTATAAATTAAAATAAATAGTCTAAATGTACAAAGTCACATATTACTTACTTAGGGGATTCACATCTTATCGTATCTTTGTTAATATCACTTACTAGTATAATATATAAGCTGATTCGTGATCGTGATCCTGTAAAGCATTCGAAACGTCGGGAAACAAAAATCCAAATAAATCCGCGACAAAATCCGAAAAGATAGTTTTATTTGAAATGATTATTAAATATTCATATATGTATTTTATTTTACTAAATATATTTTTAAGAAATATTAATTGTTAAGATGCTCACATTGGTAAGTAAAAAGTCTCTGTTATTAAAATTCTAAATATTTATATGTAAGTGTTATATATTCTCTTTAAAATTGTGTCAATTGATTTTTAAATAATTGATAACATCGAACAAACCGTTTATTGACGTCGAAGCTTAAAAATGCATTTAATATTTCAGACGAAATTTCATCATCGAATGAAACAAGCTTTCGAGCCTACATGAGCGGTGTCGATATGGGGATAGTTAACGTAGAAAAATATCCATTCGATGCATTCCTTAGAGACGAACAAATGGTTTTCAGAGATCTTTACAAGGAATATTCTTTTATCAATGACAGCCTCCCACTTAATTACGAACAATGGCTCGTAATAAACAACTATGGTATATTATTGATACACAAGAGTCTATTTTCAAAGGAAGAATAAGTAAACGAAGTACAGTGGATAATAAGCGTCGTTTTGTCAATACAGTAAAAAGACGAGATATTCTTGTAACTGGTCGTGGTATTGGGGGGTTGGTGGGGCACGTGGCTATTATAACTTCAGATAATTGGGTACTTGAAATGAAAGGGAGGCCAGGATGGCAAAATGGAATAAAAAGTAACAATCGACAAATTAATAAATATGATTGGTTTGAGGAACATAAATCCGATTGGACGACCGTGTATAGCTGTCCAGATGGAAACGTAGCAAGAGATGCTGCGAGTTGGGCAGATCGCAAGTATTATAATCCACAAAATGGTGCCAAGAAAGTCATACATGTGACCTACAAAATAAATACGGATATGCGATCTACGAATCCAAGCTATTGTTCAAAGCTTATAATACAAGCATACTATTTTGGAACTGGTAAGCGGAAAGTCATTCAGGATGCTATTTTTGACCGGATAATCGTGCCCACAACAATTCCTATGTACTTCCGGAGCAGTTATAAGTTAATTAACAAAGGAAAATTTTAATCTTAGTAAATGTTTCCGGCGAAATTTGATTTGTATGATAGTTGCTAGCTACAAACGTGTATATACATATGTAAATAATGTATTTATTTATTTCGATATTATTTACTTTGTGAAGTAGTAAAGGAAATGTAGGCTAAGTAAGTTAGCAATCGATGTGGGACACTTGCTTTAAAGTGCCAAAACGACTGTTGAAAAAACTTATTAAAATTAAAAAGAAACCATGAATAGAATATATCATTTACTATAGCCAATAAACATCTTTTATAAATAATCCACCTTAACATCTATACATATAATAACAGTATCTTAGCGAAATCTGTACATGATTATTTTTTAAAAATAATGACTAACATATTTTGTACAGAATATAGACCCCAAAACAATAATTATTAAATTTTTTAGCTGTTTGTCTGTACATCTGAATCCGTTTTACGCAAAAAAACACTGAACCGGTTTTAAATAAATTTTGTATCGTGATAACTTATTACTTGAGACAACATTTAGTACACATTTTACTACAGGTAAATCTTTTGTTTCCAATCCCAAAACACAACAATTGGTTTGAGTCATCCTTAGAAATTGACATGGCTATTGGCTAAACTAATGCTAAGCATGTTAGGTCTAAAGTCCGGAGTATCAAGCATGACTCTATCTCCTAAGGTATACTCGGAATAACTATTTATATTTAAAACGTACCTAGGGACGCATCCGAGCGAAAAGATGGTAAGTGGCTAGTATTATTTAAATAAGTCTAAACTTTTGTAAGTATGATAATTAATAACTTTTGACATATTTTAGATTCAATAACCGTACATCGGATTTTGCTGTAAATGTTTTGTAATAATAATAATATTTTATACAAATGTTTGTACAATTAAATGTTTTGTTAACGGGTTGCTATTTTAAATAAAGCTATCTTTTCGAATTATTTCGCGGATTTATTTTGATTTTTAGTTCCCGACGTTTCGAATACTTTTTAGCGATCATGGTCACGGGAGAGACTAAGGTTTTAGATGTCTCAAAGGCGTTATATACTTGTTACAGATCGTGCATACCCACAAATTTTACAAAATTACAATTTTTACAATTTTTTCAAAAATTTGGGTTACTATTTCATGAAGCATGAAAAAAAATTATAAAATACTAGCGACTAACACTCGCTTCGCTCGAATTCGTCTCTAGGTGTCCTTTTGCCCTATAGGTATACGTATTAACCGCCTCGATAGTCTAGTAGCTAGCATGTACGGCTGCAGATCTGGAGGTCCTGGGTTCGAGTCTCGAATTGAGTCAAGTTTAACTTCTGAGTTTTTCTATTAAGATATTCTTAATACAAGCCGGGAGTTGGGAAGTTGGCGTTGATTCACCCTCGTGCCTTGGAGAGCACGTAAAACCGTCGGTCCTGCGCCGACACTCTCACCGGTCGTGTCGATATATCATCCAATAGAACTTTGAGAGTAAAAGGAATAGAAAGCGCACTTGTATTGTACGGCAGTGGCGGTACACTTGTACGCTATAGGTAATATCTGCTGCGCATCTGGCTAGACTCATTATCAGTGAGATTGGCCGCTAGGCGCCGTGGCCGAAATCGGCCAGGAGGACGTTAGATAATATGTGTATATATAATATATATACTTTATTTTAAATCGTTTAACCAGACTTATTTGTAACTTATAAAACATACAAGCTTTACCTCTTCATAATACTTGTATTAGTATTGACTAGTGCAGATCGACTAGTATGGAACAACACTGTAATAACGATTGACAAAATTTTATTGTGCGTTGATTTTTATAGGATATTTTATAGTACTATTTATGATATATGAAATTATACATAAGCAACATTTCTATTCATTCACTTGATAGAAGAGACAATTTCGTACAATATGATCTCATTTAAGTTAGGGGTCAATTTAGTGGCTTCCTGTTAATTAGTAGTTAATTCTAGTTCCTACATCCAATTCTTAATTAGAGATATCGTAAAAATAATGTCATTCAAATTTCTTTGTGATGTTCTTTCTGATCTTTCGATTATTACTTTATACTTATTATATATGAATGTTTTCTTGGAAATCTATATATATAATAAAAGTGTAACTGATCACTGTCTGTACATGGAAGACAGCTTAACTGATATGTGTTCGGTTTTAACTAATGCATTGTGGTAAGCTTCACTTAACATTTGGTATTTGTTTTATTTAAACCGGTTAATAAATAAAAAAATATGTCTATTTATAGAATCACCTAGGGATGAACCCGAACGAAGCGAGGTTGAGTCGCTAGTATAAATTTTATTTTGTATACACTTTGTTCGCAAGGATTGACAATGTCATGAAACAAATTTTATGAAAGAAGTTAAATTAAAACTTTTTAATTACGAAAGAAAAGTAAGTGGTGTAAATAGGATGATTTTTTATATAAAATAAGTAAAATGATTATATATTCCGTATAAAATAGAACCAAGTTCAAAGTGAAGAGACCATTTATGTGTATTTTTTATGTTTTAAATAATATTATACAATAATAACATATATAATAATATTATATATGTTATTTTTATTTAGTATATCTAAATATTCAACTGAATTTATAAGTAAGTCAAAATATCGATATTATATTTTTGTTGAAAATATTTTTTAATATTAAACCTTTATTGCAAAAGAAATTCTTTATCGAACGTGACGAGCTTCTGCCAGCCTTTATAAGAGGCGTTGACATGGGAATAATTGACGTGGAAAAGTACCCATACGAAACTCAGAGGGGACGAGCAAAATGTATTTATAATCTTTATTGGGAATATATATCCAAAAATATAATATATATTTTTTTCTTACCTATATTATGAAAAACATTAGCTTAAAATTTAGAATAATCTTGTAGTTAAGTGCGATTTTGAATAATAATTCCAAATACACAGCTGTGGTAAAGTAAGGAGTGCATGTTTGTTTTGAGTCATATTGAAGCAGATTCAAATCTTGCATTTTTGGCATTTCGATATTATTTAGAAGACCATAGTAAATTTCGAAAGAAGTATAAAATCATCAAAACCGTGCAATGGTTGATTGGGCAACAACAAAGGTTTAATCAGTGTTCAACAATGGGATATTGTTCCCGATCGTATAATACCTTATAACATGAAATGAGGAATTCTTGTATATAAATTTATTTCGTGTATCTCGGAAATGGCTTTAACAATTTGGATCAAATTTTGCACTTAGATAAGGTTTTGCTTTTTAAGTCTATTTTTCTGTCTTTTCTAAAAAAAACACAATATTTCCCAAAAAAAATCTACTAATTTTAAAATCTCTTTCTATGCTCTCCTGTTGACAATATCTTATAGAGCCATCTCGTGATTTTTGTTGTACTTGCATTTTCGACAATGTATGATAACCTTAATCAACGAGCGCCTACGCCTACGAAAAATAACAGATAATTTGTAGACAGTGTATATTATATGCTAATCATTTTTAAATTCAAATAAACGCTAACAATTATAAACCTATTATCACATTATGTTGCATTTAGTACGCCGATAAGAGGATTACGTAGATTTGTTGATAAATAAAACACAAATAGCATTAAATCAATTACCTTTGTTTAGGTTATAGTTGGCATGTCCTACAATCTATACATATAATAAAATTCTAATTAAGCCGAATCTGTACATTAAATATTTATTTATTTATTTATCATTGACAAACATACAAGGTACAATTAATAAACTTTAGTTAAACACTTCTAAAGAAAAATCTTAAGCCAATAAAGATTCCATTAAAAACAAACGAAGAGAACTAAAATTAGCAGCAATAAATCGTATAAAAAGCAAGAATACTAAACATTAATACAATTTATGTTTTTTTTAATATGTGAGCGATTTTTTTGAACCCATCACTGAACAAATCGATGTCATGATATATTGTCTGTCTGCTTGTCTGCCTGCCTGCCTGTCTGTCTGTCTGTCTGTCTGTCTGTCTGTCTGTCTGTCTGTCTGTCTGTCTGCCTGTCTGCCTGTCTGCCTGCCTGCCTGCCTGTCTGTCTGTCTGTTCGTCCGTCTGTCCGTCCATCCGTCCGTCTGTCTGTCTGTTACCGCATAACAGAAAAACCACTAGAGGGATTCTGATGAAATTTGGTATGGTGATAGCTGGTTATCCGGGTCAACATATAGGATACTTTTTACCGCGGGAAAATATCTCATTTCTGAGAAAAAATACAAAAACTAAGAATTTGCTTTTTGGTCATCTGAACGTGGGCGGAGCCGCGGGCAATGCTAGTTATACATATTGCAAGATCTTACAATAAATGAATTGTCACAATACTTTGTTCTGGAGACAGCGGTGGAGAAAGTAGGCTGAGATCGAGTGCCATGACTGGGACAATTAAATAATATGTTATTTAGTAGGTATGGAGAGACAACTAAATGATTAATTATTTTGTAAACAAAAAGCTGATCTCTTTTTTCTCTACGCTTTTCTATGGAAGTAGCAATACTAAAAGAAGCAGAAACAAATCTATTTTTTTAATATTTTAAAAAAAATATTTTGTATTTTTTTATTTATCGATCAATATATTTCTTATATTGTGGATTCCAATCTGTAGTTGTTGTATTCCAGATTAGCCCTAACATATGCATTGTATAGCAATATTATTGTATTTTTGGATAATCGATAATTATATCTATTTCAATAGAAATAGATATAATTATCGATACAGAGGACGAATCTATAGTTTTTAGAATTTTGCTGGTTATCCGGGTCAATATATATGATACTTTTACTGTGGGAAAATATTTCCCTACGACACTAAACGTTAAAACATTATTTATAAAGCTTACATGTAAAGTTATTTTATAAAGCTTACATGTATGTAGATATGAAGGTATACTGTTGAAGGTTTTAAAAGTTTATATTTCATACTTGTAATTAAATATTCTGCTTGCGGCTGCAAAATAAATTCCATTTTCTAAAGTCTGATGCACGATACGAGAAACAAAAGGGGTTTTTAATTTTTTTATCTAGGTACCTATATATCAATGCGGTGTAAGCTTGACTGAAGTATTAAATATATTTTTTAGTTAGTAATGTGGAGAAAAGTAGTTTTAATAGTGAACCAAAATATTATTCTAGATTGCTTTTCTTATTTATTTTTCTATAGCGCAGCTGGAAGCTGGGCATAAGCTACTTACTGAATGTGGATACACTAACTGTATCTTTGAATTCATTTCAGAATTTAGAATATATTAAAAGTGCGGTATTTGTAAACATGTATTTTTTTTAAATATTCAAAATGCGGTCATTAGGCTGTGTGACTTAGGCTGTATATAGATACATAGTTGAATATCTATACATATAATAAAATTGTAACTAAGCCGAATCTGTACATTAAATATTTTTTGGAAAATCTTATTGAAATAGACATTAATTAGAATACAGAGGCCGAATCTATACTTTTTAGAATTATTGTCTGTCTGTCTGTCTATTACCGCATCACGGAAAAACCACTGGAGGTATTTTGATTAAATTTTGTATGATGATAGCTGGTTATCCGGGTCAACATATAGGATACTTTTTACTGTGGGAAAATATCTCATCTCTGAGAAATCTGTACTAAACGTTAAAACGTAGGTAAGTAGAGGCGAACCCGAGCGGAGCGAGGGTGAATCGCTAGTTGTAAAATAAAACCGTTATTAACAATATGGTGATGTGGTTATTGTATACAACGCGGCTAGGCATTTCGTACCATTTATACGTGCACGATTTTCTACTCATATTGATTCAGGTTTTCATTGAATATGATGAACGAGTACGCTTTGTACACAATATCTATTATATTTTCATAGTATTATTTTACTATATTACTGGTTTTTGGTTGCAATTTCGTGTTGCATTTATTTTTATTTAGTGCAGGTTTAAGTTTAGCACTTGACTTTTGTTATCATACTCCGTAATATTATATTATAAATCTAATCTATTATATTGTTACGTTCTATGAGTTCGGGGGTCGGAAATTAAAGCACGTCTTTGGCACTATCGATGTTTTATTACTCCTGATTAACAAGAGTGACTTTTAAAGGTTCACTAACACACGCAGAATATAGACAGTTCTGGTAAAATCAGTCACTGGACACTAATTTCTACCATTAGATACACTTCCATTATAACTTCACTTAATTTTTCTTCATTTTTCTCTTTTTTGTACTTCTTCGCAATCTTCACTTGACTTCGAAATTCAACTGAACTCCCGACACATTGCCGGCCTTTTTATATGCATAAACAAAGAACATTCTAGTATTCAAAAATTCAAAAAAAAATTTGTCATTTAGAATGTTTTGTTTCTCTCTCACTCTTTTACACGGCAAATTATAATTAACTGTTCTTGTCTAAATTCAAGTAATTTCTATGCTTCTCTCGAAATGTTTTGACAACTGTCTTAGACGCATAAAGCACGCTTCAGACGTGTCTTTTTAAATATTATTTTTGCCTAATAACGTTACACACTCTCCAAATATTATAATCCGTATTCCGCTATCTTATAAGGAATACCACTGTGACTTCATGGCTAATATTTTCAACGATATGCCTCTATATATAAAGAAAAATTGAAAATATTATTCATAAACATTTATATATTTGTTAAAAGAGTATATAAATATTAACATATTATTTTATTGAAAGCTTTATGGTAGTTTCGTGTAGCTCAATTGTATTGCATTACACATCGTATTACAATTTCACGTTGTTAACTACGCGTATGTCTATTTAATAATCGCCGTTTCAACAATTAACATTGGATATCTAGAATTTAATCCTACTGTTGTTAATACAATAAAATTCGACGGACCTAACTGTCGTATTTTAAACTTTACACAGTTAAAAAAAGTAACATTTATTGCACATTTTAATCTTTTTTTTATATAATAAATTAACAATTGAATAATTTATTAGGAATTCAAAATCTTAAAGTTTTATAATACATAAGTAGTTATATAATAAATAAATAAGTTCACTTGTAAATCATTACACTATAGGCCTACGCATACCACGTTTTATAAACGCGTTGACGATGCCGCGAATCTTTAATAAAAAACTACAGGCTTATAGTATTAATTGCGTATTTAAACAAAACAATCTAATTATTTTACTGCTATATTATAATTATAATACATTATAATTATTAGGCTACAGATAGAGAAAATTTTACTATAATTTATTCTGAACATTAGTTCCTTTAAATTATTTCATATATTAATGGCGCTATCGTACGCATTGACATCCTGTCATGGTGCAATATCCTCCATTCCTGTACCCTTTTTGCCTGCACTTTGCAATGCATTCATAGAATACACAGCCAGGGGGAGGTTTCACATTTATAGTGGCTCTACTTATTTGTCTCTTTTGTGTGTTGTGGAAAGTATCTGTGAATACAAGAGTATGTAAATATGTCTGAATAATTAAAATAAATTCCATTTTATGTTGTAAAAATAAAAATTTTAGTTTTCAAATATATATTAGGTTAAAGCAATAGTGCTTTATTGCTTTATACTCTAGTAATAATACTAACAGTAGGAGTCACTTTGCTCTGAAGCTACAAAGGCTGCAACTAATAAGATAGCCAGTACCAAGCACGTCTTCATGATAGAATTACACAATTTCACTGTGAAATGATTGAACTGAGAGATGTATTTATACATGCCTTATACCAGCATGCATCGTACCGGTATTCATATTTTAACAGTATTTGAGAAAATATCTCAGCAAATACATCGCTCTGTAAAATATCCATTGCTGTTTAGTTACGTCGATGTAAAGCTATAATCAGTAGGAATAAGGTAATGGATGTAGAGTTAATATTTGTTGAAATTGTATATTAGAGAGTTGGAAGACGAGTAAATATTGGACGCAGAGGGAATACCCGAAGTCAATTTCGCTAGCACAGAATTGCAAGTGATAAATTTATATCCGCGTTGAACAAATTGAGACCGTAGTATTCGGTGTGTAAAGTTGGGAGTCGTTTGTCGACGTCGCTTTTGTTTTGTTAGAAATGTGTTTGAATTACTTCAGTGATAAGATTAAAGATGAAATGTTATTGTTTACTCACATTCCACTTTTGCGGAATCTCGTACTCGATTTAGCTAGTAACTAGTTCATGTGGACTACAGCTCCGTAACTGCTCCCATTGTGATTTGTCATCTTCGAATATTCACGCAAAATATTATTATATTTATATATAGTTACTATTTTTTTATTAATTCTTCTGTTCGTGTGTTTGTCACCTTATTCCTCCTAAAGGGCTGGACTGTTTTGGGTGAAATTTTTCGTATGCGAATGTAAAACATGATATTATAACATTACCTACTCATACTCTGACCTATTCAGCCGATTAAATGTGCCAAATGATAAGATATATTTATTAATTTGATAAATAATAATTATTCATTACGTAATTTCAAAAAAGTTATTAAAATAGTAATTAAATTATAATAATAACAACAAAAAACTATTAATTTCAAATTGTTAAACAATAGCAACCTTAATTACTTAGTATTATTTCGAATTTGAATTGTAAGATGTTTAGTGCCATTTCTCATTTTTCCAAATAATGTATAGTTTTGTGAATCGTCTACAATATCTACTCAATGCAGTAATACTGTCTACAAAAAAAATAATCAATAACATATAATTAGCGCTACGCTTATATATTGTAAGAAACTACACTTAAATATAAAACTTCCTCCTTTTTCGGTCGGTTAAAATATATTAGAATAATTTGACTCCGTATTGAATATTTTAATATTAAATTTCTTTGAAGTCGAAATACTCATATTATATAAAAGAATTTCAAGTAGGTACTTTAATTCTATAAATACAGTAAACCTAAAAGAGTGTTTTTGCTCATTATCTCACAATAATATAAACAGTTAAATTTAATTCGTTTCTTTCTATATATTTACCTAACTTTCTTTGAAGTCTAAACGTATTAAATTCATTGCAAAGTTTTTTAACCTGAGTTTTCTGTAACAAGTTCATATTGTTATCAACATAATATTATCAGGTTCATATAACAGGGGACTCACTGGTGCTGTTCAGAAACAACTGTGCCATTATTTGGTTACCGAGAATTACAAGATTATGAATTAATCATTGTTAAATAAATACGAGACTTCTAGCAAATTGATAAGCTGCAACCGAAAACTTATTTAGTATTTGTCTCCAGTTTTACTCATGTCAATAAACCTGGCTTTTATTACCTACTCCGAAAAAGTGTTCATTCTATTATCTAAAGGATTTTTAGAATAAGTTCATTTTTTTTGTAGCAGTAATAGATTAACATGTATATTTAAATATATATTAATCTTTATATTATAAAAAAAATTATATTATATTATAATTTATATTATAAAAAAAATGCAGTGGTAGCCCAGTGGTAACGCGCTCGCTTGAGAAACCGAGTGAAGCGAGTTCAAATCCCGGGTCTCGCACCTCTGATATTTTCATGTGCGAATCATTTTCAACATGATTACCACTTGTCTTGACGGTGAAGGAAAACATCGTGAGAAAACCTGCATGTCTGAGAGAACCTAGCAAGTTTACAAAAGACATGTGAAGTCCGCCAACCCGCACTTGGCCAGCGTGGTGGAGTATGGCCTGATTGCCCTCGTACTGAAGGGAGGCCCGTGACCAGCAGTGGGACGTTAAAAAAGGGCTGAATACACATATATTTAAATATAGTTTCTGCAAATACAAGTTCCCTCTCTATTTCTTCACTTTTAGTACTAAAGTTAAAAAAGGTTAAAAGATTAATATATAGAATAATATATATGTATATATGTTATCGTTAATATATAATTAATAAAAATAATAATGTAGCTCTTATTAAATTATAACATTTAAACTCTTTTTAACATTGAAAATGATTCGCACGTGCTTAATTTCATAGCTGGGAACCCGGGCTTGAACCTAATCACTGGGTTACCGAGCAAACGCGTTAACTAGTTAATCTATGTAAAACTAACTCAGTTAACCAAAATGCCAAAAAATCTTCTCAAATAAACCAATTATTTTTTGTAGCCTTGAACGTGAAAAGTATTTAAAATCATTTCATAAAAAAATTGTATTCTTTATTGTGGTTTCGGCTAGGTTATTTATTTTTTATATATTTCTGTTAGTAAGTAATATTACTTAATTTAAAAAAATACTTGATGACTCACAGCTTAGAAAAGCCAATATAGCCACTAAAATCCTACAGAAACTTCTCAAAATCCTCATTTAGACAGGGAAGTTTCTATATGATTTTAAAGCCACAGAATCACTTCCGTAGTCAACTATGTATAACGCCCTGACATAATTTCTTTCGCGATGGCAGATGCATTGTCCCCTGTCACGTATACAGCAGGTAGTAATCTGGAGCCTTATCGGCTAAGAAAGCCTAAAACTACCCACTAAAACCCAACGGAATTCCTCGTCTTAATGAGATGCCACAGGATGACTTATACCTCTTCCAATCTGCTATCACAGCAGTACCAGAGCAACTCGTCAGGTACACCTCCCAATGCACATCTTGGTCTTGGTTTGACGCCCTGTATATTATAGATGTATTATAAATGTGAAAGTGTATTTGTTTGTTTGTTTGTTTGTTTGTTTGTTTGTTTGTTTGTTTGTTTGTTTGTTTGTTTGTTTGTTTGTTTGCCCTTCTTTCACATCGAACGGAGTGATAGATTGGCGTGACTTTTTGTGTGGAGATAGTTGGAGGGCTGGAGAGTGACATAAGGTACTTTTTACCGCGGGAGATTATTTCATTTCCACGGGAAAACACATTATAATACAATCCAAAAAATATTTATGATTAGAATTACTTGAAACTATATATAAATAATTAATGCTCTTCAATAAAATTAAATAAATACGTGTTTTAGTATTTTTCGAAATTCATCCTATAAGGGAGTAAAATAGGGTATGTAAGTTTGTATGAAAACTACCTTTTTACAGTTTTTTTTTGTAATTTTAGAGCGAGCAAAGCCGCAGTTTTTGCTAGTATTTATAAATACATCATTTTGTATTCTTATTTAAATAGTTTATTCAGAATTGTTTGCTTTTAATTGAAATGGCCGTAGTTTTATTTAATGAAACAACGTGTAATTGTTCAAATGCTAGCAAAGTTCCACCGAAGCGTTCTCAGAATTTTATAAAGAAATAATATATTTTTTTAATCTACTTCATCAATTTCGTCATGTAAATTAAGTTAGGCCTTATCGTGAATAAGCTTTTTAAATCTTCTTGATAAATTGTTTGCAATGACGGTTCAGTTCTCTTATTTAATAATACAATTATTTAAATTATTTATAGCAGTTTTAAATTAAAAAAGCAGCAAAGAAAATAAAAATTCAAACGATACACGTCATGGTTCATGTTCTGCTTACGCAGTAAAAATATATATATTAAACTTTTAATATCTTAGTTTTATTTAATATATTAATTATGACCTCCCGACCGACTTCGTCCACGGCGGCCAGTCTCATTGAGACTAGCCATCTGTGCAGGAGATATTATAGTGCAGCGTGTATACACGCAGACACAAGTACACTCTCTATTCCTGTCACTCTCATACTCCAGTGGGACGACTGCTCGACACGACCAGTGAGAGTTAAGGCGCTGGACCGACGGCTTTACGTGCTCTCCGAGGCACGGGGGTAAGCACCGCCAACTTCTCAACTCTGGGCTGTCACTGAGGCTTACTAAATAAGAAGACTCAACTAAACTTAGCCCGACCCGGGACTCGAACCCAGGACCTCTCGATGTACAGCCGTACTTGCTAGCAGCTACACCACCGAGTCAGTTATATAATAGATACATTATACGTATATAAGTTTTTTTGTAAATTCTTTATTTAAATTAAGTCAAGTTTAGTGTTGTGCCTATCTAAAACTGACCTAGATTATGCAATGTATCCCACGGTCTAATAAATTAGCTATTGTTATTGTGGCTTAGTTCCAGTCTAAGAAACTAAACGATGCTAAACGCTCACAATTTCTGACCCAAATTACTAAGTGACTTTTGGTATATCTATTTTTTATATATGGCAGTATCAGGATTTACAGCTTTTGACATACATCATGATTATTAATTATAATATATCATATTAGCTAAATTAATATATTTATTCTGTACTTTAATTTTGGCATACATGAAAAAAATTAAAAGTGAGAGATATAAACTTAAAATATGAAAATGATTTGGCCATAAATAAATAAACTAATAATACAATACAGTTTTAGAAAACCAGTGGAAAGACTCAGTCTCTAGTCTCATCTACTCCCATCTTTCTTTACGTAATACAGTAAAGAATCTCTTGGAACAGTCCAAGAGGATAAAAATGTATATCTGGCGTACAAACGTTCTACCAGATAAATTACAGTGTAGAGGTCTCGATTGCGTCGCTTCAAAGTAATAATAAGAAAAAATCACCCAGTGCAGTCAGATCAGCTAACTGGGGGATTCACACTTAGTATGTTTTTATGTTCTGTTAATTCGTTTTATAGTTAGCACTATAATATAGAACTGTTGAAAGTTAAGACCGATTTAATATAGAAAAAGGCACTCATTTCTACTATGTCTATGTATTTTTTTGAATGATATGTGATATAATAAAAATTACAAACCAATGTTATAATAATCCATATTTTTAAAGAAATGGTCACATATAAATTCCAAGTAAATTTTCTCCCCTAATGATAAAATAATTACTTCTAAAGTTATTTTGAAAGCCTACTTTTCAGAATTACTTTTCGAGTTTTACTTTAAAAGTAATTCAGTTAAAACATCTTCACACACGACTGCAGAAAGTCCCCCATCCTCTTAATTATCAATGTTTGTTTATATTTGTCTTTAGTCCTCTTCGTACATTATGTAATTATGTATGTATATATAAACGTGTATATGAAAATAAATTCAACTTACATGCTTTAAAGCCATAAGCATAAATTGCATAAGCCGTGATAAAATACTAAAAACTTTACTTAGTAAAATTCACTAAAACTAAGGTTACTGATATTAGATGCCAACGTTTAAGGTAAAATACTCTTCATAATTTATCCCAGATTTATATTTATTTAAACAATATGTTAAGTAACCATTAGTAGTTTCTTTATATCGAGATTAATATTTAAGACTGTTTCAAATCCTCGGAATCGAATGATTGATTTACAGTGCAATTTTTGAAAATGGAACTTCTTTTTGAATTCTGTTATTGATTGTAGATGAACTTGATGTTTTTTCTTAAATATGCAGTGTCAGCCCCAAAAGTAATCCTTTGAAGGATACATATACTGTTCCATATTTTTTTTAAAACTTCCATAACTTTTCCGATATTCCTCTTGAGGCATGGAATCTTTAAAATAGTAACTAACCATTTTATTCACACGTTTATTTAAATTTTTAGCCACTTAGCGCTTTTTTACGACTAGGACATAAAAATTTACGAAGAAGTTGACTCTACGATCACTGATGCGCCTTGACTGTTTCTTCAGTATTTCATACTTAATTATTATTTCGTCATACATATATGTGTCTTCTGATAATTATAATTTGTAACACATTTCATTATATATCTATACATATAATAAAACTGTAGAGGTTGAATGTCTGTACAATAGAAAAATAAAAGAGTTCCCGTGGGATAGTTAAAAAACTATAGTAACTTGTACAGCTTAGTGCACAAGAACTACTGATTGGATTTTAATATATATTTATAGTTCATACGTCAGAATAACAAATAGGCTACTTTTTATCCGGGAAAAAAGTACGGTTCCCGTGGGATAGATTTGTTTTTGTTTGTCTAGAGGCGAACCTGAGCGAAGCGAGGGTGAGCCGCTAGTATGTATATAAAAAAATAATCAATACATCATATAGCTTAATACCACTAGTGTACTTCTCTACATAGTATAAAACAAAGCCGCTTCCCGCTGTCTGTCTGTCTGTCCCTATGTACGCTTAGATCTTTAAAACTACAGCAAAATAAATTGCTTTTTGGCTATGCCTTTTACGTGTTATACCATCCAAATCCCTCTCTAGCATTTAGTAAGTGCGATGTGTAATTTGTCTCGATTGTCGACTGTATATCTCGGGCTGTGAGCAGTATTAATGAGTTTTACTATACAATTACTGATTTAGACTGTACTAAGAGTTTTTAGATAAGGTACACTAGACTGCGCATGTCGCATAATATCTATTAAAATATTTTTATTGCTATTAATAGTTGTATGTGCATTGTGAATTTATCGCATTAAAGTTACTTGTTTATAATAGCAATGTACTGTACATAAATTATGATTTATGTGGCTTAATACGAATCGTACCTACTGTTTTTTTACGTTGGAAAATGCATTTACGAATATCATCTGTTTATATACAAGCTATATATGAGACTCAGCGGGTAAAAAAGCCAGTTCTACCCATTATAACCCAACGGAACTTCTCTCATCCAAATGGGACGCCGCAGGATCGCTCACGCACTCAACCATGACAGCCCCGATAGCAGGTTTGCCGAAGCAGATCACTACTACCCAGAGTTTGATTCTACCGCTGGCACAGCAAGTACACTGCAAACTGAGTCAAACGTATCGTCAAATGTAAAGGAATTTCACAATAAAGATAGCTTATACCCTGGATTAACACATAGATCGGCTATTTTTTATCGACGTGCTTATAGTAAGCAAGAGGTCCTATAGTATTTACACTATAGCGATATTGCTGTTTAAAAATGAATAGCTTATCCTATTAACTATTTATTGCTAAAACGTACTAACTAAAAAAAGCTTAACCAAAAATTCTTCTTTTTTGGAAGCCAAGATCTTATATTATTGAGTCTTATTCGCATATCTTTCAAGGTAATGTTTTCCATAGAATATCCTTTTGGGTGGAGCGAAGGCGGAAGGAGTTACAATAAGTGCGTTCTGCAATTTGCCCCGATCTTCGACTATAGGTATGTATATCTCGGACATGGGCAGTAACATTTAAACCCAGTTCGAAGATTTATTTTTACGTTTATATTTTTTTAACGACACGTTTGGCTCAGTTTGTAGTGACTTGCTGTGCCAGCGGTTGCGGGTTCAAGTCCCGCTGGGCATTCATTTGTGTGATGATCACGAATGTTTGTACTCTAGTCATGAGTGTTTATATTTTTAATATGTTTGTATTTAAAATTATATTTAGTTTGTATAATATATCAAGTATCTAGTATCCATAACACAAGCCTCGTAGCTTACTGCATGGACCTAGATGGTGCTGTGTGTAAATGTCCCAACAATAAAAAAAAAGAAAAAAAAAAACTTTTATTAGAGCTACAGATTATGGCTTAATTAGTATAAAGGTTGGAAATTAGTGAAAAACCAACGATTAATTTTGTATGTAATTATTACAAAATTAATATAATAATATGTACTAGTTTTGAAAACTTATTGTTTACATACATTGCCAAGTAAAATCACATTTATTGGAATTTGTCAGAAAGTTTTAGTGTTTAAGCCAGTGGAGTAAAGAAGAATACGTAGTTATTAAAATAACTAAGTGCTAATAACATCGACATCCTGTAAATGCACAGTAGCCGCCGCTATAGCCGCGTCGCCTGCAATTTGAACTGCATTCCCAAAGAGCGCAACCTGATCTAATCTGTCGCTTCATCAAGTTATGGACACCTGTTGTTAAAAATTTAACAGACTTAATACTTAAATAAGAAAACGGTTTTTAGAAAAATGTATATTGAGTTGTCATAAATCCAATTTTTTTTAAATATGTACTCATAACTTTTGAATAACTAACTCTAAAATGAATGAGAACCTGTGAGAGTTAAACTATGTTTAAGTAATAACTATACCTAGTACCTTTAAATATTATTATTATAATGTAAGAAAATTATTAAAACGTAAGATTATTAACATTATGAAACTTTTAACAAATAAGTATTATAAAGTTAAACTTAGCTTTACCTTAAAATTCAAGTCAAGATGATGAAATAATTTAATATTAATGAAAAAAGTTTTTTACTTACTAGGGTTTTCGTGAGTTTCAGAGCAATGCGCTACGGTGGCAAGAGCCAGTACTAGAAACAACGCGAGAAATACACACGCCTTCATATTGTATACTCAAAACTGAAATGTATGAATAACTGTAACTTATTAACGTATATAGAGAACTAAGAATCAAGATAATTATGATAAGGAAGATTATTTACAAGAAGCTATCATAAACAACTTACATTGCGTAGAATGTTAGGATCAAAAAATCGATTATCTGAGTCATTAATTGATGGATATGATTATTTTAACATTTTTTTGAATAAACACAAGCTTTATGAGTTCATTTACTCATGTTAAGTCATAATATGAATCAATATCTGGTTTAAAGGGAAGAACCGTTTTGTAGTATCACTGAGTGCACTAAGTATAGAGTTTGTAACTTATTATGTGAATAACGGTTGTAATATATGAAGTGCAAGGTTGAATTTGCATTACATAGACTTCTTTTGTACTGTGAAGAAACTATTTAAACATTGGTTTAAATATTATTGGTATGTTGTCGTTTCAACATTTCATTTTCCAGGAATCTTAAGTAGTTAGCTATATTATTATAATTAGTAAATAATGCAATTTTCCTGTTTCTTTAATTGAAAATTTAAAAAATACCTTTTTATTCAAGATATTAAATTAAATTTTGTTATCAATATATGTATGTATGTACCTAATATTCAATATCGTTGATGCAAAAAGTTTGAGCAAAATGATGTTAAAATAAAAGCAAATAGGCTGTTGGTGCCTGATTTTGTATTAATTTTTATTTTGATGTTAAATGACAATAAATAGTATCATATTCTAAAGTATAATTTTTATTACTGTTTTTAGTCTTCCATACCTTTTAAAATAAAACTATCTGTTCGGGTAATTTCGCGGATTTATTATGATTTTTGGTTCCTGACGTTTCGAGTGTTTTACAGCAATCATGGTCACGGGAGAGACTTAGGTGTTAGATGTCTCAAAGGCGTTATACACTTGTTACAGACAGCGTAGGCACTGTTTTTATTTAAAATGTCAAATATTCGCGTAAATGTAAGAAAGTATTATGTCTTCCACGCCTGTCTAGTCGGATGAGGTCCCTATGACTAAACATGACAACTTACGTTCGTGAATGACCTACCTCGGTGGGCCTCGGGAGGAGCACCATGTGGCCTACTCTTAGTTGATAGTAACTGCTAGAGCAACCTCCTTCTTGATGTGGTCTGCCTCGGTAGGCCAGCAATCATGGCGTATGGTTGAGAGTGCTTAAGTGATCCTGCCCCATTAAGACGGAGAAGGGACGGATGGGAAAAACCCCTGAGTTTTAGTAGGTAGTATAAGCTAGTAGTTTAGTAGTAGTTTTAGTAGGTAGGTAAGCTTTTCCAGCCGTAAATTGTTTCTTTGTCGTTTTGCTTGTCGTGGCTAGTAGATACTCTAACTTTAGTTTGAATGTTAAAAAGGGTTTTAACTAATATTTAAAAAACTTATTTTACTTGTGCATGAAATATTATAGTATGGGGGAAAAATCCTTGGAAGCTGAACCCAAGGCCGATTCGCACTTGATTTATTTTTTGTATTAATACATTCAAGGAGATATATATATATATATATATAACTAATGTTAGCGAGTGAACAAGTGAGTGTGTTTGCTGTAACGGCTAAAATGATGTATCAACCCATAGGCTACTTTTTGATCGACTTACCATGCGAATAGAAAATTGAAGGCAGAAATTAGTAAATGTATTGAATCTAACTGAAAAGTATAAGAGTTGATGATTTATGGCAAAAAGTTGAACTCCTTGCAGTGCGCCATACAAAAAGTCAATTAGCAATTTGGGTCAGGAGCGGTAAAAGCTTAGCATCGTTTAGTTTTTATTCTAGAACTAGGCCACGATGAGGATAGTTTATTTATTAGGTAAAATGACATTGTAAATTTTAAAAATCTAGCACTAATTGTTTCATATTACGTGTTGAATAACAAAATTTAAATTGTAGTCTATAAGGATAGGGATAATGATAGTTAAAATTGAGAGAGCATTGTCTTTAAAATTTTTGTAATTTTTGAGATTTGCACTTATCCTATGAAGCTTTTACGTGAGACGGTTGGTTGAATATCATAACAGTTTGTATGTGTGGTATGAATTTCTTTATTTCTTTTAACCAATTTTCTACTTTGCAACCACTTAAAGTATGTATACATTTATTCTTTACTAGCAGAACCCGCAGCTTCGCTCGCGCTAAAACTACAAGAAAAAACTCTAAAATGGTAGGTTTCATACAAACTTTCATCCGCTTTTTTACCCCCTTATAGAATGAATTTTGAAAAATGCTCAAACACATATTTATTTTATTGAAAAGCATTAATACCAAGTTTCAAGTAATTCTGATCATAAGTATTTTTTTGGATTGTATTTAACGTGTTTTCCCATGGAAATTAGATAACCTCCCGCGGTAAAAAGTAGTCTATGTCACTCTCCAGCCCTCCAACTATTTCCACACAAAAAAATCACGCCCATCCGTCACTCTGTTTCGACATGACAGAAGGACAAACAAACAAACACACTTTCCAGTTTATAAATATAAGCATGGATTTCAATTCATTGCTTATATCACAATAGCATCCTAAGTTATATTTTCTTCGTAAAGCTTCAATTATGATTCCCAAATTATTTAATACTAAAATTGCATTTACTACAACTATAACTATTATTATTTTTTTTGAAATAAATTCAATTCTTTTGTTCAGTGGCTCCTAGGAGTGCCATTGGAGCACATTTTATTTCGCCAATGTCGCGTAGAATGAAGAAAAGACATCAAGCAAATTAGAAGTACACAATACAAATGTGAATAATACACAATATCTGTTAATATAATTTTTTTTCATATTTCTGAATTTGAATTATTCCCTGTATTTTTATTATACCTACACATCCCAGACACAGACAGAGTTTAAATCCCGGGTCTCGCACCTCTGATATTTTCATGTGCGAATCATTTTCAACATGATTACCACTTGTCTTAACGGTGAAGGAAAACATCGTGAGGAAACCTGCATGTCTGAGAGAACCTAGCAAGTTTTCAAAAGACATGTGAAGTCCGCCAACCCGCACTTGACTAGCGTGGTGGACTATGGCCTGATTCCCCTCGTGCTGAAGGGAGGCCCGTGCCCAGCAGTGGGACGTTAAAAAGGGCTGAATACATATTTATAAAGAAAACGCTTCAAATTCACTTTAAAAAATATATTTGTATATTCAATAAAATTTTAAAGTATATATATGACTTTCATAGAAAATGTCGTTATATATAATAATATACATATTACATAGCTAATACTATTTATAAATATTTATACAAACATTTGTCTTCATAATTTATATGCATTAAATATTTATTTAAGTATTTCATTGAAGATTTTATTTAGTAGCATTGACACCCAGTAAAAGCACAGTATCCGCCTCTAAAGCCACGTCGTATGCAGTTTGAATTACACTCCCATAACGCGCATCGAGGTAACTGCGGGATAATCGGTCTAATTTGCCGCTTTAGCAAGTTGTGAATTTCTGTAATAAAATAAAATATTTTCAATTTATTAAACGAAATTTAAAAGTTTTAAGTACGAAAAGAAAATTTACTTTTAGGTCATAAGGAACTCAAAACTTTCACCTTTCATAACTGAAATGATGTGGAAATATGTTAATTGTAACAAAAATTGCATACTCTAATTGTAAATTGTATATTTAATAAATCTATAGGACTCATTAAGTCATTCAGGCTGAAACAGATGTATGAATTTGTATGAAATTTAGCACACAGACAGACAATGACCTAGAGTAAGCTTAGGCATCAAGGACCCACCTGAACAAAAAAACGTTCGTCTCTAGTTACGTTTTCACGTTTAGTATAGATTTCTCAAAGATGAAATATTTTCCCGCAGTAAATAGTACCCTATATGTTAACCCGGATAACCAGCTATTATCATATCAAATTACATCAAAATCTATCCAGTGGTTTTTCCGTGATGCTGTAGCAGACAGACAGACAGACAAAAATTCTAAAAACTATAGATTCTGCCTCTGTATCGTTAACGAAATCTATTTCAATAAGATTTTTCAAAAAATATTTAATATGCAGATTCGACTTAGTTACGATTTTATTATATGTATAGATTAAAACAAAACATAATAAAAAAAGGAGTATACATAGAGTCAAACAATTATTATGGTACTTACGAGGCACCTCTGCCTTTGCTTCATTGCTCTGAGCGACTGCAGCGAGGGCTACCACCAGGAACAAAGCAAGAACTACACACGCCTTCATGATTCTACAGTAAAATGTATGAAACAATCTGAGAAAACAGCCTTTATATTCTAACGCTTGTTGTCATATTCATATTACTAAATATAAAGTTATAACGTTAAAATTTGCTTATTTTACTTACATTGAGGCATATGTAAGGACAATAGTACCTAAATTCATAAACTATTGAGTAATGTATAGGTTTCATTTTAAATGTTGATAATTAAAATGTTGATGTGATACATCTGGGATGTAGGGAATACCCGAAGTCCAGTTCCCTGAATCAGAATCGTAGAGCTTTAAGTATATAATTGCGTTATAAAAAAATAGACTGTAACTTGCTATATTTTAAACTGCTTTTAAATTAATTATATTCATATTCTTAGTGTCAGTGAGTAAATACTGATAAGATTAACCACATTATATTGTTCTACTCGTATTCCACTTTTTAGAACACTTGAGTGTATTTATTTATGGAATTTCAATAGCATAGATTTTATTATGTTCCTGTTTATAAGTTAATCGTATTTTTCATAGGAACCTTAAATTATTTATAAAAAGAGCATCCTTAAATATATAACAGTAGCCGTATTTGTTACTTCAAGTCATACTCTATCTATGTACTTTTCATCCAAATCCGTCCAATACACGTATGCATTACCACACACACGCACGCACGCATGCATTCATGTACATAGGTATGGATGTGTACACTTGTAGTAGTATTAGGTCATATAGTATTATAAAATATTTTGATATATCAAATGAATCAATCAATGTTTTAGAGCTTAATACTGTTGTATTTATTTCGTACTAGCAGGTCACTCTCGCTTCGCTTGGGTTCGTCTCTAGAAATACAAAACAAATCTATCCCACGGGAATCGAATATTTTTCTGGGATAAAAGAAGCCTCTGTGCTATTTTAGACTATAATTTATTTCTGTGCCAAATTTCATCCAGATCTCTTCACCCGTTTTGGAGTAATTGAGTAACAAACATCCATCCAAACAGCCAAACATCTAAACTTTCACATTTATAATATTAGTAAGAAGTAAGATTTATATGTAGGTAGTCAAAAAGCAACAATTAATAACAAAATAAATTACTTCTTGGCTATGCCTTTTACGTGTAATCCCGTCCAATTCCCTCTCTGGCATTCAGTAAGTGCGTTGTGTAATTTGTCTCGATTGTCGACTACACATACATACATATGTACATCCTGGGTGAGAGTAGTATTTGATAGATGCTTAATTAAATACATCGTTTTTTAAATTAATTTAAAACGTAACTATTTCACTTCTAGAAATAGATTTTTGTCTTGAAATTATGGAATTGCCTATTTATTAAATAAAGATCCATCAAAAACGGTTCATGACTGTCAAAGTTATCGTATACAATTAAGGTTAAGAGGAGGTACTCCTCCTCTCTTTTGAGGTCAGCCAAAATTAACTGAACGAAATAAAAAAATCTATACATATAACAAAATTGTAACTTAGCCGAATCTGTACATTAAGTATTTATTGGAAAATCTTATTGAAATAAACATTATTATCGATACAGAGGCCGAATTTATACTTTTTTAAAATTTTGTCTGTTTCTCAGTCTGTCAGTCTGTCTGTCTTTTACCGCATCGCAGAAAAACCACTGGAGGGATTTTGATGAAATTTCGTATGGTGATAGCTGGTTACGCGGGTCAACATATAGGTTACTTGTTGCCGCGGGAAAATGCCTCATTGATGCCAAAAACGGCAATGTAAGAGTATACTAATATGTAAAACCTAAGAATTTGGTTTTTGGTCATCTGAACGCGGGCGGAGCCGCAGACAATGCTAGTAATAATATATAATTCGATATAATAGATGAATGTTCAATTAAGTGTCTTAGGAACGTGACACCTAACAATGTGTTTTTCTTGAATTTCATGTTTCTTTTACTAATTCAACGTGGACAATGAGAAACTTTGAGGTTTAAGATTCATTTATTTCTCAAAAGAATACAATTCACTTACTGAGAAACATTAGTTTTACATAGGTAACATTTTACACGGGCAGCTAATATTTATATAAAAAATAAAGTATATTTTGCGGGTAATACAAACTATTTTATGGATTAGAACTCGGAATAAGAATACTGGAAGTGGCTTTAATTATAAAATTTTACTGTCATATATTATGTTGTTAATTCAATTCAAATTATGTTATTAATAAGTTTTAACTTTAAATTTAGTAACAAGTATAGTATTATATGATCTGTGGTAACAAATACTTTAATATTAAATATAGAAAAATTAGGTTTTTGATGGTTTAATTAATATATTTATTGCCAATATGTATTTTTAATTTCTTTTTAAAAGATTCCATTGTTTTTTCACATTTAATATTTTTTGGTAATTGATTATATAGCATTGCTCCTTCAAACATAATACATTTTTTGCCATAGTTTGTGCGTGGTTTGTAATGTTTTAAATTATTTGCATTTCGAAGCAATTTACTATGCGTTAGTTTATTTTTCATGAAACTTATTTGTGTTTGTATGTCATGATTTAATATCTTTCTTATAAGAATGCACGTATTATAAATATAAGTTTGTTGAATGTCAAAAAGCTTCGTTTCTTTATAAATTTGGTTTGTAGCTGTGAGGTAATCATAATGAAATAACGTTTTAATTAACCTGTTTTGTGTTCTTTGTAACATATTTAGATTACTTTCAGCTGCATTACCCCAAAGTTGTATTAAATAATCAATTTGTGATTTCACTAATGAATTATAAATAATATAGCGAACATCAGGAGGAAAACTTCGAACAGTGACATTTAGGGAAGATAATTTTGATTTCACTTTTTGAATGTGAGGTTTCCAAGTTAAATGATTATCCAAAACTAAGCCTAGGTATTTTTCTTCGTTTACTCTACTTATTATTTGATTGTCTATTTTTAATTGAGTGGTTATTTTTAAACTTTCTAGTCATAATAATAAAGAAGAGTTTTATTTACATATGAATTTTGTAAAGGATCTACGTGCAAAGTGATTTTTATGTAGCTCAGTTACAATTTTAAAGTCGAGATTAAGTACAATAACCGCGATGCGGACAAGCGCGCGGGAGTTAGATAATTTATTTTCCGCAACTTAGAGGGGATACACTTATCGACTAAACTCTAACTTCTAAGTAAACATTGTATACTTTAAAAAGCTTAAAAAACTTGCTTTTATCGTTTTATTATTACTATAACGAGTTAAAAGGTTTACTATGAAATAAATACCTATATCTTACCAGACTTGCATTAAATTTTCAGTCAAAGTTAGAACGGACATATAAATCCTAGATAGGCAGATTGATAGTATATATGTATTACAAAATCATATAAATTATAACAATATATGAACAAACATTACATCAGTTTTGGAAATTCTTTTCAAATATACTTTATGATAATGGATCAAAAAAGTCATTAAAATGTATATCTGTATGTTAATTCGTAAGCGTTATAAGTGAAAGCCACTGAACGAATCTTATTGAACTAATAAATTGCTGAATAATAGACTGTATAATCAAGCAAAATAGCGACCAGTAGTACAGTTTTCCCCAGTTTTATGCATGAATTTAGCGAAAAATGTTAAATCGATTTTGAGATAAATTTTGTGTTTAACAAACTCTTTATCTCATGGTATTTTAGTATATATTTCGATATAAAATTTTATCTCCAAACGAGAGGGTTCTCTGAAAAAGTAGAAGATGGAATACAAAAAAAATATTAAATACTATGCACCTTAATATACCCAATCGACGTTTTAAAATTTTTTAATTCAATTTTTCTAATTGAATAAAATTTACTTTCATTTCATTTCACTTATTCAACGTATTTAGTATATAGATTAAAATTACTGGAATCGATAAAAATATAATCAATATTACCGATGCGAAATAATAAACCATGATAATTTTAATTTTACAAATGCGAAAGTCATCTAGGGTCTCTAATCTATACACATAATGAAAGTATAACTGTACGCTGTCTGTATGAACGATATTTGAGAACAACTATCATTGAGGGTCTTTATTAACGCAATAGAACCCGAAACAATGATTTTGAGAATATTTGTCCATTTTTCTATATGGTGCGCACTAATCTCAGAATTAACCGATTTGGGTGCGGTTTTCACGAATATATTGTGGTAAGATTCACTTAACATATAGCATCTTTCTTATGTCAATCGGTTTATAAATAAAGTTATGTTAATTTAAAGTATCACCCATGGACGAGACCGAGCGAAGTGAGGGTGAGTCGTTAGTAGTGCATAATCTTTCAGTAGAACGCTTTAGAGAAAAGAACATTTCTAGAATTTACGATTCGAAGGATCTAAGTTGTGGATAAAAAACTCATATTAAATTCTCTCGTTGTAGTGGAAAAATATATAAATACTTTATAAAATCACATATAAAATATAATGTATTAAGAGTAATATAATCTAAGTACCAGACTCTTTTGGCAATAGTTTAATATCTCAGGGGAACCTGGCTCGTGTACTATCTCTATGCAAAATGTCACATCGATCTTTGCTCCGTTGTGACATGAATGAAGGACGAATTACGTATATATCAACGTATTATTCTTTTTAATCTATACATATAATAAAATTGTAACTAAGCCGAATCTGTACATTTAATATTTTTTGGAAAATCTTATTGGATTAGACATTATTAATTATTATCGATACGAGGCCGAATCTATAGTTCTTAGAATTCTGGTCAGTCTGTCTGTGACCGCATCACGAGAAAACTACTGGATAGATTTTGATAAAACTTGATATGATGATAGCTGGTTAACCGGATCAACATATAGAATACCTTTTACTGCGGGAAAATATCTCATCTCTGAGAAATGTATATAAAACATTAAAATGTAACTAGGGATGAACCCGAGCGGAGCGAGGGTGAGTCGCTAGTTTATAATATTCCTAATCATTAGATTATTGACTTACCTTCGTTGCGTGTGGGTGTTTTATACGACATATAATATATACACACACACAGGCACACGCACATACATACACATACGAACGCACACACACATATATAAACATTAACATTTATGGTAGTAAGTAGTATAATATAATTTGGAAAATATTAAATTATCAATGCATTTCTGATATTTAATATAAGTTACATTACTGTATGATAGTCTTTAGAAAATAAAATGGGGTCGATTTATCCTGCACTGCTTAGTGCGGAGACACTTACTGTCTAGTTCCGCTCGGCAGTATTAACGTAGCGCCTTGTAAAGTAAATTTATAACAGTATTTTCTTAAAAAATGTTAAAGAATTTAAAAATAATGTACGTGTGATTTTATGCATGTCTTTTGAAAGGTTTTATTGCTGTGACTGAATAAATATGGAAAAGGTGCTATGAATGGGACAATATTTTTGGTGTAAGGTTTTGAGCTATAAATGAGGTATAATAAAAGATCTTTTGTATATAACGTCGTTATATTTATTCATCTTTCAAAATAAAACCAAAAACAATATCTTTTCGAAAAATTGTAGCATGGAAGTCAAATTTAAAAATGAAAATCTTATTAAAATAAACGTTATTATCGACACAGAGGCCGAATCTATAGTTTTTAGAATTTTTGTCTGTCTGTCTGTCTGTCCGTTACCGCATCACAGAAAAATCACTGGAGGGATTTTTATGAAGTTGGGTATTATGATAGCAGGTTATCCGGGTTAACATATAGGATCCTTTTTACCGCGGGAAAATATCTCATTTCTGAGAAAAAATACAAAAACTGCATTGTAAGAGTATACTAATATGTAAAACCTAAGAATTTGATTTGGTCATCTGAACGCGGGCGGAGCCGCGGGCAATGCTAGTACGAGTATAGGTATATAATAAATAAATAATTGTAACACGATCAAAATTATTAATCATCCAATATTCAACAGAATATAAGAATAATTTTGAGCACAATATATTGTCACTTCTGTTTTCGAAATAAAGTTTCCTAAATGAAAAATATCACCGAACGAACTTGCTGTGAGGAATAAAAATAATTACATCCAATGAAAATTTAAATGCTTTTGACACATCAACCGTCGCTTCCGAGCGGGATGTAATTTGTCACGAGTAATGCCGGCGCGGAGAGACAGAGGGCGCGGTGACAACTGAAGAAATTCCACTCTTACCGATGATATAGCTTATAAAGAGCTTTGTTAAAATAGTCTGTCTGAGTACAAACCTACAGATCATTATTTATCAATTTGCAAATATATTTTATAATAATATGGCCTTTTTTATAATTTAACCATTGTGCAGCAGTTCATCTGAAATAACTTTAAATCAAGTTCAAGCTGTACTTAGTTAGACGTACCAAAAGATGGAGATCATGAAATGTAATGTGCCAAACCTAAAATTTTAAATTTCTTAGCTAGTTTACGCTTGTTTTGATATTGGCACATATGAATAACTACTATACTATACCTAGTAGTTGCCATATCCATATTTTGACGACACGTTTGGCTCAGTTTATAGGGACCCTACTTGCTGTGCTAGCGGTTGCGGGTTCGAGTCCCGCTGGGGGGATTCATTTGTATGATTAGCACAAATGTGTACTCCAGTCATAGGTATTTATATTTATAATATGTCTGTATTTAAAGTTATGTATGTATAGTTTATTAACTATCTGGTATCCATAACAACAGCCTCGTAGCTTACCATGGAACTAGATGGTGCTGTGTGTTAATGTCCCAACACATTTATTTATTTATATCGGCCTATCCCATTCAAGAAGATTTGACGGTCAGGCTTTAAGAATCTCCGGCTAATCTTAGTATGCTTCATGCTATTTTTGTTTACTTAAATAATGTTGATCCGTAAACTATTTAATAAGAAACGTATCCATATAAAAAGAAACATATGTATTACAATAGGCCTGTATATTTATTATATTTATTGCAGTACTAAATGTGTAAAATATAGTAAAATTCCTTTTGCATTTAATAAAATATTCAAAACAATACAATATTTATTTTAATTTATAGTAATGGTTTAATATTTTTTACCATATCTTCTGTAGTAATCTTATAAAGAGGCAGAGTTTGTTTGATTGAACGCGCTAATCTCATGAACTACTAATCCGATTTGAAAAAAACTTTTTGCATTAGATAGCCCGTTTATTGAGGAAGGAAGAAATATATCATAGAATATATAGTCTATCTGTTACAACCTAACCGTTAAAACGTACCTAACGACGAACCCGAGCGATGCGGGGGTAAGTCGCTAGTGTTTAATATATTTAAAAAAATAATAGTATTAATTGAAAAATATTTCCTTCTATGAAATATTTAGCGTTAAAATTCATAGCAAAAGAAATTGTTAACTAATTTTTATTTCTACACTTCATTGGAAAAATAGAAAGAAATAAACTTATCTTCTTAACGATATTAATAATAACAATATTTGACATAAATTACAGGTACTACCGAAAACCTGCCAACATTTAGGTTATTTGACAAAAAGATCTCGTGGGATAACCGATGGAAGTTGGAAAGTTTTGCCCTCGATGAAATACGGTGTTGAAGTTGCATTTCTTATCTTTTACCTGTAAGTATTACGATGAGATATTTTTGTTGCTGTATACATATATTGTTTATATTTATATTGTTTTTAAAAGAAAAATAATATGAAATGTAATTAATACACAGATAGACAAACGAATTAGAGTAACACAAATACTACAGTTAAGCATCTGTGGACGCACTCGAAGCGAGGGTATTTTGCTAGTTAATATATATATATACATATATATTATATATATATATACATATATATTATATTATATATATATATATATATATATATATATATATATATATATATATATATATATATATATATACATATATAATCAAAATAAGGTACCTTCTAATTAAACATTTTTTTGTAAAAAATATGACTTTCTTTTATTGTCTCAGTGATGAAGCTTTAAAAATTTTTCTAAGTTGTGTAGCTATAGCAAAAAGGCAATCGATCTCGGCGCTTCCACCTGGTTACAGCAATCTGAATGCGTGATATGCGTTAAAGTGTTATGGATCCATTGAGAACATGCTAAATTCGACCTTATAGCGATTATCATTAAATTCAAATTCTTATAACCACAAGTTTACTTTATTCGTACGAGCTTTTAAGTTTCTTTTTTAGGAATCTGTACTTTAAGTTGGCATCGATGTTTACTAGCGTGAAAATCCTACTACTTCTTCAATTAAGCAGAACGATTCATGTAATGTTAATGATATGACATTTTAGTAATTTTTTAATTAAATTCTGCTCTTAATTTATCTAAAAAGTATAATGATTTAATATAACAGATTTATTAAAACTAGTGTTCTCCCAGTGAGGGATTTCAACCATTATCATTATAGAAAAAAATAATAATTTTGCAAATAAAAAGATAGAAAATCGGTTGAAAAACAGAGGAGAAAAAAGTACCAACTGTACGGTTTTCTCTGTGGCTATTTATATATAGGTTCCAAAAAAACTTAAAGTAAGTTTAGGTTTTCAAAAAAAAACTGATAGTTTAATTTTGATTTTTGGACTCAGTAAATATAAAAAAATCAACAAATATTGTAAGGATACTTAGGTCCCATTTTTGAATTTTTGAATTCGTTTTTGTAAAAAGTTGGGTAGACACTGTCTGTAACAAGTGTATAACGACTTTGAGACGTCTAAAACCTTAGTCTCTCCCGTGACCATGGTTGCTGTAAAACATTCGAAAGGTCAGGAACCAAAAATCAAAATAAATCCGTGAAAAAATCCAAAAAGGTAGTTTTATTTGAAATGTCAGATATTCGCGTAAATTTAAGAAAGTGTTAAGCTTATATTATTAACGTGCGAATAAATATATATAAACCAGTGTACTAAGCTTCACTGATATCCATAAATCACTGATTTCTACGTTAATACAGTTAGGGCTTAGCTTGAAGGTATTTTTATTAATACATTTTATAATTTGTTCAAATATTCGACTATCACATAAAATTATAAATGCAGATAAAATAAATTTAAATGATTTATGTTTCAAACTGCGGTTCTAAATTAAACTCATTTTCGATATAATAGCTACGAACAATCTAACGAATTAGACTAAAATGCCATAAATTAATTATCTCCACTTGGATGAATTAATCAATTGTCCATTCTCTATTCGTAAAACAAACCGCGTATAAATCTCCCCCAAGCTCATACAACCGAAACAGTAACAAATGGTGGTATGTATGTGTATTATGATTTATTGTTATGCCTGAAATATGTGGAATGCATGTTATAAAAGATACTATAAATTGTTGTATTTCACAGAGACGTGTTTAATAAACTGAAAGGATTGGAAAAATGTTTTAGATGCAACGAAAAGTGGTAAGCTATTGTAGTGTATACATATTATGTATGTATATATTATCAACTAGTGACTCACCCTCGCTCCGCTCGGGTTCGTCCCTAGTTACGTTTTAACGTTTAGTATAGATTTCTCAGAGATGAGATATTTTCCCGCAGTAAAAAGTATCCTATTTATGTTGACCTGGATAACCAGCTCTTATCATATCAAATTTCATCAGAATTTGTTCAGTGGTATTCTCGTGATAATTTCTCAGACAGACAGACAGACATAAATTCTAAAAACTATAGATTCGGCATCTATATCGATAATAATGACAATTTCAATAATATTTTTCAAAAAATATTTGTTGTAGAGATTCGACTAAGAATTTTATTATATGTATAGATTATTATGTATAGTTAGTGCCTAAGCGAATTAGAAGCAAAATAATTTGTGTTTTTAATTTTGATTTTTTGTATTTAAAGACCTTATATTTACCTATTTAGAGATTAGCCAACTGCGCAGGAGATATTATAGTGCACAAGTGTACGCGCAGACACAAGTGCACTCTCTATTCCTATCACTCTCATACTCCGGTGGGACGACTACTCGACACGACCAGTGAGAGTTAAGGCGCAGGACCGACGGCTTTACGTGCTCTCCGAGGCACGGGGGTGAAACACCGTCAACTTCCCAACTCCGGGCTGTTACTGAGACTTACTATACAGGAAGACTCAATAACTAAACTTGGCTCGACCCGGGACTCGAACCCAGGACCTCCGGGTGTGCAGCCGTACATGCTAGCCACTACACCACCGAGGCAGCTGGTAATATATAGGTAGCGCCACCTATTAACAAACTTTATTATTAATAATAGCCTGCCTATATGTATGCTTACGAGTACGAGGTCGATAATATAATATGACGAGTCGATAATATAATAGTTTTTACATATTTCAAAGAAAATATTAAGTGAACGTTTCCACGTCTTATTTTCTTTTCGTACACATTGTATTTTCAATAACATTTACAACAAAATGTGAGGCTTAAGACTGTGATAAAAACTCAGTTACACAAGTATTTTAATTGTTTTACGAGTAAATTGCAATTTAATTATAAAGTACTGGCTAATAATCTAATACAAACCATTTACCTTGAGAACACTATTATGGACTTGATGAGATCTCGAACTGGAGCTGCGCGTTGAAACGATTGATCACTCTTACCTCGCTACGACAATGCACCCTAGAGTTACTGAGGCTATAATGATATTGATATCTTTAATGAATATCGATTTCGTTGCTATTTAATATTAAAATGTCGTTATTAAAGATATTAAATTATTATTTATCTATTAAATGTTATATAGGATAATTACTTATTTTTTTGTGGGGATTTGCTTCTATTTATATCTATTTGTTTTTAATTAAATAACTAATTTCTTATAAAAGTATTATCAGTATTTAATATTATAAATGTTAAAGTTTGTGAGTATGTATGGATGTTTGTTACTCTTTCACGCTAGAACGGCTGAGCGGATCTGGATGAAATTTGGCATAGAGATAGATTATAGTCTGGAATAACTTTTGATCCCGGAAAAATGTACAGTTCCCGTGGGATAGCTTTGTTTATGTTTTCCTAGAGGGGAATCCGAGTGAAGCGAGGGTGAGCCGCTAGTATTATATATTTACGTAATAACTTAAATGTATAATTTGCGTTTGACATAAAAATAATCGTTTTCCTTAAAGAGAATATTATATATTTTATTTTAAAAATATAATAAGTTAAACTTGTAATACTTACTCTTAATAGGAGATTTAAAAATAAATTATTCTGTTTCAATTCTCTTTGACACGTTTACATTAATGAGTGTTGAGTGTTATTAAAATCTTCTTTTTTTTAACCGATTCCATAAAAGAAGAGTGTATTTTTGTGCATGTTATTGAATGCTGATTTGTTTTGTGAATGGAAATTAAGGAGGGCCCCATATAAATTACCACGCTAATGGTAATAATACATATTTTTGCCCTTAAAGTAATTTTAAGGAATATTTGTGGGTAGGCTGTCTGTAACAACTATACCTTCGAGACATCTAACACCTCAGTCTCTCCCGTGACCATGAATGCTGTAAAGCATTCGAAAAGTCTAGAACCAAAAATCAAAATAAATTCGCGAAAAAATCCGAACCGATATGCCTTATTAATTATTAAAAAGTATTATTCTACCTACGTAAAATACTAATATATTTGCGTATGTTTTGTGTTCTAGTTATACTCTATTAATTTATTTATAGTGGGCATATTAGACTAAGTCTCTCCTTCCTTTGAAGGCATGACGAAACATGGAAAATATTCCAAGAGAAAATACATCAGGGGAGTCCCCCTAACCTATTATTTTTCTTGTTTTTATTCTTTTTTAAAAGGGGAAGGCAGTGGTAGCCCAGTGGTAATTGCACTCGCTTGGAAAAACAACTGACGCGGGTCCAAATGTCGGGTCCACCCTTTGATATTTTCAACACGATTAGCATTTGCCTACTAGTAAAGGAAAACATTCTGAGTAAACCTGCATGGCTGTGAGAACCTAATTCGTTTAAGCTGGTATAATTTACTATAGTTTTTTAACGGGAATTCTTTAATTTTCCGGGATGAAAAGTATCTAAAATGTTGACCGGAAATATAAGGTACCACCATGCAAAATTACATTTAAATCCGTCTAACAGTTTCGGAGAGTAGCTTATAAAAACAAACAAACAGATAAACAGACAAACAGACAGAGAAACAAAAAAATTGGAAAAAAACTGGATTTGTTCTATTTCTCTTCTTACATCCCCCTGACTCGATTTTTAGCTTTTTTTTACCTCTACAGTTTTATTATATGTATAAATAAATTAAAAGTTTATAAACCCCCAACCATCTTGGACCGATTTTCATCAAACATAGCTAAGAACACTCCCGACTAATTCACCTTTTAAACAAAATCAAAATCGGTCATCCGTTCGAGAGCTACCATGCCACAGGCAGACACACACACTGGTCAAACTATAACCCCCCGTCGTTTTTGCGGGGCTTAATAACTTGATATGAGTAATAGTACAAAATATGAAAATCATATATTTTGCGTGGTCATATAAAATTCAGTTTCACAATTTAATTAATACATAATCAAATTAATTTCAATATAATCTATTACAATTGTATTATATACGACATCAGATAAGCTTACATAGTAATCGTATATCGTATCTAAAATTAAATTTTGTAAAATATGATTCAAATATTGTTTTAAAGTTACGAGTTCTGTGGAATATGTACTACTCTGATATGTGATTTATTGATTTTCTAAGCGCTCTTTTAAAAGAACGTATTTTTTTCGTTGTTCAGTGTATTTTAAATGTAAAAATAGGCCAGGCTTTACTTTTTCGGTTAGAACTCCGCTCTATATTTCTCTTGTTATAGTTGCGAATGCGCTTTCTATATCTAGTTCCATCTGCATACTTTAAAACCTAATATTATGAGAACTATGTAGGTAGTACAATTGACTTTAGTTAGAAATTAAATTGCCTCATTATCGTTATATTAACAATATACTACTCAAAGAATATAATAATAAAAACAAGTTGATATAAGAACATATGTACTAATATGCAGTCAGAGACATTGTCGTCTCAATGCTTATTTGTCTAAACGACCAATTCACCGAAATAGTTTTAAATACAGAGTTAATAACTTAACTTGAAAAATGTGTGTTTAATATCAATAGAATCAACATTTAAATTGATTCTATTGATATTAAATACATATTTTACTTTAATAAAGCCAAAAAACGTATTCATCTATATAATTTTGTACTCGTATATAAATTAGAAAGAAAGCTTTTTTTTAAATAGAATAAAAACTCGCTCATGTAAAATACAAGCATAGGTCGTTCACGTTTCATCCTTGCTGAGAGACTTACAATAACGTTGTAATAGTACTAAATTTGGCTTTAATATATCTGTTATATAATTTATATTTGCAAAGTAATCTAAATATTAAGTAAATATTTATAATCTTATTGATGTTTTCTTTAACAGTATCGTCATAAACATAATAAGTATATAAGTTAACATCTATTTATATTAAGAGGAAAATATTTTGTCTTACTTAATACGGTGATATGGTAATTTATCTTTTTCTTACTGAATAGTTAATTGTCATGTAGCCTGTGAGGTATTAGCTCAAGTTGAGGGTGAATACCTGCGTGATCAATTACCGTTGACACACTGTCTTTTGTAAGGGAAACAATACTTCTATGATTAGTTTATACTAGAGACTCACCCTCGCTCCTCTCGGGTTTGTTCATAGTTACGTTTTAATATTAAGTTTAGATTTCTCAAAGATGAGATATTTTTCGCAGTAAAATGTATTACTATATGTTGACTCGGATAACCAGCTATCATCTTACCAAATTTCATCAAAATCTGTTCAGCGGTTTTCTCGTGATGCGTTCCCACACAGATAGAGTGACATAAAAAAATCTAAAAAACTATACATTTTGTCTATGTATCGATATTAATAGCTATTTTTATAAGATTTTCCAAAAAATATTTGATGTACAGATTTGACTGAGAATTTTATTATAGTATAGATTACGTTCATTATAGTATCAATCTATCAATCAGCCTATCCCTGTCCACTACTGAACAAAGGCGTCCCACAATGAGCACCAACCATCCCAGTCCTGGGCAGCCTGCATCCATCCACTGCCAGTCACCTATTATTATTATAGTATGATTTTCTGTATTAGCCCTTGTCGATTAACGCATTTCGTTATAATTTACATTATTTGCTATTTATTTTACAATGCTATTAAAGTGTAAGCTCATTTCCATGTTTATTGCCGATTATATTAGTTATTTTGTTGATATTCTTGAATCTTCTTCTTATAGTACCTCTCCAACTAGTGAAGGTTGGCTATCAGCTTTTTACTGTCTTCTTTATTTATAGCTCTGCGAAATAACTCAGCGGCGCTGGCTATTCCGGTCCACTCTCGGATGTTTCGTAACCACGATTTCTTTCTTCTGCCAACCTTCCTCTTTCCAGCGACCTTTCCCATCATGACGACCTGCAACAGACTGTATCGCTGATGTCGAAGATTCTTGACTAGACCATCAAAAAAAAAAACGAAAAAGCTTTTCCAAGCTTTCTGGTTTATTTTTATATTTCATATAACAATCGCGGCTTAAAAGCTAAGTTTAGTTCAATGACGTAGACAGTATCGTTGTAGACGGTATAAGATACCATCGGTTAGAGAACAGAAGCTGTTACTAGTAAAAGATGTTATTATATATTATGTGAACCTTAATTTCTATATATTATATAGTATTTTATAAATGCCTCTCTCGTCAGATTTGCTCTTTCGAACAAACTTGACTTAAGATAGATGAGCGAAGTTTGCCAAAAGAAATTCAGAAGTGCAATTAAAGTAAGCAGCGGTGATTGAATAAACGATTGTTGGAGGGTATGAACAAGTCGTGACTTGCCTAGTGCTCACAAATGAGTTTTAATACGAAGTTTTCGAAAAAAAAGCAGATAGTAACAAGTAAATTGGATAAAACTCAGAGTCGAATTTGGATCGAATAGCCTTTTCTGGGTACAAAGTTGCAATCTATTTTAAATAAATGCGGCCCCACTGAGGTATTTCTTTTTCAAGCAGGCCTTCAAATTTAGCAAGCAAGTCTTTTTCTCATCAGTAGATACTTTATACTGTATTGATGAGTACATAAAGAATTCATCCGTATTAATATTATAAATGTGAAAGTTTGTGAGTATGGATGTTTGTTACTCTTTCACGCTAGAACGGCTGAACGGATCTAGATGAAATTTGACATAGAGATAGATTATAGTCAGGAATAATACATAGATTATTTATTATCCCGGAAAAATGTACGGTTCCCGTGGGATAGGTTTGTTTTTGTTTTCCTAGAGGCGAACCCGAGCGAAGTGAGGTCGGGCGCTAGTATAAATATAATTCGTCATATCTTAGTTTTAATATGTAAGGTATATCTTAGATGTACCTTACGCGCACACACACACACTTGTGTGTAAACTTTAGTCCTTCTTTATTTATTATGAGCTCTATATTGAGTTAATCTTGTCTTGATATAATTCTTCGAATATAATCTATAGATCGCCGGATAATTTGGCTTTGATGATTATATCATTTGCGTAGCGAAGATGGTTTGAATATTATATATAATTCGAGTACCAAGATTTTGTATGGAGTATATTATTCGTTTCGAAAAATTATTCATTAATTAACATAAAATGTGGTTGGTATGTTGGCCTGCATGCATATTAGGTGTATGTGCATTCTTAGTAAAACTCTTTGGCACGTTTTGTTTACAAAATAACGTGTTACTCACGGAGTACTGACAGTAAGTAATAAAATATTACTACTTATTTCCTGATAAGTTATTCAGACTTTCAAATTCTATATCAGAATATAAATAACTAGCGACTCACCCTCGCTCCGCTCGGGTTCGTCCGTAGGCACGTTTTAACGGTTCGTATAGATTTCTCAGAGATGAGATATTTTCCCGCAGTAAAAAGTATCCGATTTTTGTTGACCTGGAACCAGCTATCATCATACCAAAATTCATCAAAATCTGTCCAGTTGTTTTTCGTGATGAGGGCCCAGACGGACAGACAGATAAAAATTCTAAAAACTATAGATTCGGCCTCTGTATCCATAATAATGACTATTACAATAAGATTTAAAAAAATATATAAATGTACAGATTCGACTTAGTTAGAACTTTATTATAATAATATGTATAGATATTAATCAAAATGTCGAAGGAAAGAAAGAATAATCGAGGGAAATAAGAATCTTTACGATGACCGTGTTAAATAACTGGTCGACATAATATTATATTTTCTAGTACCGGGTTCAGGGCGCGGTGATAAACGAAGTCCACCGGTATCGAAGTGAGTTGCGCAGAGCGACAAAAAGGCAATCGATGCTCCACCTGCCTAATAGCAATTCGAATGCGTGATATCCTTTAACTACCTATAAACGGAGTGTGCTCAATAAAATCACCACGTACATTCGCCTTGTTTTACACCTAAAGCTGCTATAGAATTATATTTCTTAGCAATTCGCACGTCTGGCCTTTGTGTTGTTCTAAATAATGGCTGTTGTTGTATTCCTATATTTTACAGTTATAACCGTTTTTATCTTCGCAAATTACGTATATAAAGGAAAAAGCTTTGTATAGCGAATTCTGTATGAATAAGAAAAATGGGTAATTAGATTTAATAGTGAAAATGATTTATGTTTCGCACGTGATTTGTTCAATGTTCATGTATTATTTTTCACTTGAAAAGGAGGTACTAGTAATAGTCTACACAAGTAGGGGGTTACTTATATAACTTGTTTGTTTTTATCTATTTAACTAGCCGTTCACCCTTGCTCCGCTCAAGTTCGTCCCTAGGTACGTTTTAAATAGATATCAAAATTTATAAGCCAGCGTGAGCCATGTCAATTTAGAATTTATTTTTTCGTGAATTTTTCCAATGTTTTAATAGTTATTCTTTTATTCGGGGCGGAGACAAATCTAAAAAATCAAAGATCATAAAAATCGGTCTAGCCGTTCTTGTGTTATAAATGTTTATGTTGTTTTTTTTTTCTTTTTTAACGTTGGGAAATGCATTTATGCACGAAGTGTGGGACTCACCGGCGAAGCCAGTACTACCCACTAAAACCCAACAAAACCTTCCCCCGTCTTAATGGGGCGTCGCAGGATCGCTTACGCATTCAACTACGACGCCCCGACGGCAGGTCTGCCGAAGCAGACCACAACAACCATGGGGTTGCTCCACGGTCCACTCTGCTATCAGAGAAGTACCAGGAGCAACCCGCATACACCACCCTCCGAAGAAGGCCGCCTCCCACCGCCCACCGAAGCGGGCCACCTCCCTGTGCGTTTCTTGGCTTCGCGAGTACACTACTGAGCCCCCCACCACGACAAGGTGAACGCACGTTGGGGGGGATAAATGTTGTAACTAATCCAACTTCGTTTTTTAAACAATACTAGCATTGTCTAGCATTGTCGCCCGCGTTCAGATGACCAAAAACCAAATTCTTAGGTTTTACATATTAGTATACTCTTACAATGCAATTTTTGTATTTTTTCTCAGAAATGAAATATTTTCCCGCGGTAAAAAGTATCCTATATGTTGACCCGGATAACCAGCTATCATCATACCAAATTTCATCAAAATCCCTCCAGTGGTTTTTCTGTGATGCGGTAACAGACAGACAGACAGACAAAAATTCTAAAAACTATAGATTCCGCCTCTGTTTCGATAATAATGTCTATTTCAATAAGATTTTCCAAAAAATATTTAATCTACATATTCGGCTTAGTTACAATATATTATATGTATAGACATAAATATGTACGATAATTTTAGTTTGTATTATTTTATTTATAAAATTTTCTATTATTTTCTATTATTAGTAAAACATATAAATATTAATTTACGTAACGAGTATTTAATACATAGTGTTCATAAATGATATCTTGTGAATTTAACTGTGTTAGAATGTAGACGAAATTTACTTTGACTTTTAATACTCCTTTAAACATTAGTACTTATTTTCAAATAAGTATTATTATTTTTGGATTCATTCTAATTAATCAGGCTGCTACAGTTACAAGGGCAAACGTCGCACTAAAGTGCACTTTTGAGATCGTTGAGGGCTGGCCCGTCAAAGCGATTGATCACGCTCCGTCGACTCCTCGAGAGTACGTACGTCTCTTAATAATTATTTGTTATTCTTTTTTATATAATTTTAACATTTTATGTATAATTTATAAATTGATATAATTTAAATACCTATTGAAGTAAATAACTATATATCATTTATTTTTCTTGTTAATTTATTTTATTTAGATGTACAAGTATCTAAAATTAGGACATATTATATTTTGAAAGTAAGTCTAAAGTCGGTGTTTTAATAATACTTCGTCGGATCTTATTTATTTTACTAGCTTAGTTTAAAATCTTTTAGGATTTTTTCGCGGATTTACTTTGATTTTTGGTTCCCGACGTTTCGAATGGCTTAAAGCAATCATATTCACAGGTTTAGACGTCTCAAGGGCGTTATGTACTTGTTACACAAAAGTTTCTTCGGTGTTTTAAGTTAAATAATTGAGTTTAGTAACATAGAAATTATCATTAGCTCATATAAAACGAATGTTGATAGTGTGCAGAAGTAGTAGAAGTAGCTGTGTACAGAACATTTTTATATAAAAATAGTCTGAAAATTAATGATAAATGCTCTAGTGTGTAAGGTGAACTAAAGAGAGAGCACTAACAAGAAACTCCTTTAGACCGGCGGCGACCTCACAGGGACTAGTCAGGTTTGCAGGAGATATTATAGAGCACAAGTATTTCAAATGGATTCATCAGGTGTTCATTAGGTAAGGAGGTATACCACTTAATATGTAAACATTTGAACTATAGGCTGCTACTAAAAATTTCATAACAGAAAAACTTAATGACTATGTTCTTTAGATGCTCGAATAATATAAGTTTGCCGCTCTGAAATTTGGCATGTCAAACTTGCGCGATTACAACGATGCTCCTCGCTCATGCAAGCCGCTGTTTTGGCAGTAATTTAAGTACTGCGCTGTCAGCGTATTCTAAAACAGTATAGTTATGATTGAATGGAGTAAATCATTGTGATGATAATAATATATATTTTATGATAATCATCCGCAGCCTGATTGCATCCACTGCAGGATAAAGACCAACTTAAGTTTGTACCACCACCAACAGTCACACGCTAACCTCAGACAGGGTCTGCCTGACGCTTGTTATGTCGTCAGGTCATCTGAACACTAGCCGACTACAATGTATTAAAAACATATTTTTGTTGCATAGAAAATGTAATGAAATACGATTTGAACTTATTTCGTATCTATTATACATAAAATATCCTAGCCTATGTCACTCTCCAGCCCTCCAACTATCTCCACACAAAAAATCACGCCAATACGTCACTCCGTCCCGACGTGAAAGAAGGACAAACAAACAAACCAGATAGTATGGGTGTAAGTATATTGTATAGTAAAGTATATATTCATATAAAAAATAAGTCAAAGAGTGGAAAGCTTTAAAGCTATAATATATACAAATATTAATTAACAGAAAGAAAAAGACGCAGTTTAAAGTAGTGTGTTATTTGTTTAAACCTTTTAAACCCTTAAACAAACATCGAAAAATATCATACAAAGTAAGAAGGTTTTTCTTTCATTATATAGGATTATTTGCTAAACTTATTTTACTTGGAAAAATCGCTTTTAGGATTAAAACATAAAAGGTAATGAAGTTATCCAACAGAGTAACTATTCAGATTAAACTTTCTATTTAGTTACATAATGTTACGTGAAATATTGTACCAAAATTGCTATTGTTCGAGTTTAATAGTTTGAAATAGAGTTCTCTTGTTAGAACATTTCCATTTGGTGATAATGCAAAAGTTAATATGAAAGACTACTTTAATTATAGATAATAAAATATCTTTAATATAAATTAGCTAGGTATAGTAAAAAAATGTCGTTAAATTGTTTTAAGCAGGTGTTTGAAAGGTGAGTCCCACACCTCGTGCGTAAATGCATTTCCCAACGTAAAAAAAAGGTGTTTGAAAAATTAAGTTACAGTTGGTTTTGTACACTTTTACTAAGCATTATTGTATACATGTATAGATGCGGTAAATTTCAATAAAAAAGTAAATAAATGTTAATAAATAAAAATGGCTAACGGATTTTATTATAATAAAGAAAAAATCCAAATACGCTAATATTATGCTATTTCAAGGAGAAGAGAAATGAAGTTTACAAAATAGAACTTTCATTTTTTAAACAAAGGAAACGATGTTAAAATCGAGATGAGTAGCATGAACAGCAAATCTCGCTACTATTTTTGACTTTTACATTTTTTTGGCGGGCTCCGTTTATATAATTATTTAGTCTGAGGTTGTTAACCTATCAGCATTATTATTAAATTATACCTAAATACTTCGCATGCTTCACAGCGTAAATCAGATGAGCTTTCTGTTCCAATAAACAGATAATTATTTAATAAGCGCACTCGTCTACTGCACGTTAATTAAGGACAATTTGCGAATATAGTGAAGGGGGAAATGAGAAAAGATAATACTCATGTAGTATAAATAGATGAAGTTTTTGAAATATATGTGTATATTATTACAGTTTTTTAACTATTCCACAGGAACTATTTAATTTTCTGGGATAAAAAGTATCTCAGATATTGCCCGGGGATATAAGGTACTACCATGCCAAATTTCATTTAAATCGGTCCAATAGATTCGGAGATTAGCTCATAGAAACAGACAAACAGACAGAGAAACAAAAAAATGAAAAAAAATCTAGATTTGTTCTATTTGTCTTCTTACATCCCCTGACTCGGTTTTTAGCATATTTTTTTCTATGTACAGACATTCGACTTCTACAATTTTATTATAGTATAGATTTTCATATCTTTGCGCATTTTCCATTATATACTTTGCGATGCGAGCTCATGCCTATTCAATATAAGGTTTTTACAATTCTATATTTCAAAATAGATGTAACTATACAACGTTGACATCCAATCATTTTGATTTAAAATGATGATAAACTTTTCGTGTTATTTATATTGATTACTAGCAGAACCCGCGACTTCGTTCGCGCTAATATTATTAAAAAAAAAAACTCTTCAAAAGTAGGTTTCATACAAACTTTAATCTCGCGGTAAAAAGTAGCCTATGTCTCTCTCCAGACCTCCCAACTATATCCACACAAATCACACCAATCCGTCACTCCGTTTAGACGTGAAAGAAGGACAAACAAACACACTTTCACATTTATAATGTTAGTATGGATTACGATATGCCTAAAAGAAAGTCAGGTCTATCAATGAGCATAAATTATCTATTGATATTTCGAAATACATATAAAATAAGATTTTTCTAAAATACTAACTTTTTACCCAAACTTTACCCAAGACGAACTGGTACTGAGATTAACGCATTCAATAAGACACAAAAAATAATTGTTTTGCTTTATTTAAAGTACGGATATACATACTTTATAGGTGGAAACTTTGCTGGTGTGTGTATGTAGTTGATTATAAGTAACTGTTAAACTGGCTTACGAGGATTCTTCAAATTATACATAAGAAAATAATTTATATAATTAAAAATCATCAATAATAATTTAATTAAAGTCTTTAATAATAAATTAATATAATACGAATTGATTTGATTACTTCAAAATTAAAATGGAATACTAAATGACTTCGATCAACAATATATAAAGATTATTTTACTGTTTATTAATAAAAATAAATAAAAACAACAAAATAAATTCGTAAATAGTATCCAACTTACACTTTTTGATTCAAAGCCCTAGAACAAACAGCCACACTTTAGGCTATAAATTCACTTTAACTAATACTATGCCATGTCGTGGCAAGTGTAGATTTTGCCATTGACCGTGTAAGGGTAGCTACGTGATCAATTACTAGCAGGCCACTCTTTGTTAGAGGAAACAATGCGAGTTAAACGACCCTGCCTGATCCGGTCATCATTTACCACCTTCCACTGTGATACAAATCGAAACGTAGCGAATTTTATTGTATTTATACAATTTACGACATTTATTGGTTTTTATATAAATTTATTTGACTATAAAAATTTTATAAGTTGCTTGAATAATCATACTATATACCATAATTTTAGAGATGAGAAAGTTTGCATGATATATGCGTGTGTGTATGTTTGTTACTTTTTCATGCTTAAACGGCTGGACTGATTTGAATAAAATTTAGTACATAGATAGATGATATAGTTCCTAAAAATATTATTTTTTGTCTTTTACATTATCAATAATAAGGCTTTTTTTTATTTCTTCTCCTTTTTTTCGTTATTTTTTTCCTTCGGCTTATAGTCTTCGTTTTAAAATTGAAATACAATTAATTTAAAAATAGATATTTAAAACTACATTTTTTATTACCGTGTATAGTAATTTTATTACACTCCATTCATTGATTCAAATTTAAAAAAAAGACGCATTGCTTGAATGGTCTGACTGGTCACTCTCTTTTCATGAATATATTGTTCTACTACTAACTGCCTCGGTGGTGTAGTGGCTAGCATGTACGGCTGCACACCCGGAGGTCCTGGGTTCGAGTCCCGCGTCGGGCGAAGTTTAGTTATTGAGTCTTTCTGCATAAGTAAGCCTCATTAGCAGTCCGGAGTTGGGAAGTTGGCGGTGTTTCACCACCGTGCCTCGAAGAGCACGTAAAGCTGTCGGTCCTGCGCCTTAACTCTTACCGATCGTGCCGAGAAGTTGTCCCACCGAAGTATGAGAGTGGCAGGTATAGAGAGTGCACGTTGTGTCTGCGCGTACACTTGTGCACTATAATATACTAGCGGGCACATTTTATTAAGCACCCCGGTCAAAACATATTGTCCCTCTTATTATTGTATATAAAAAATTGATTTTGATTAAATACGCTATGAATGTAGAAATCCTGCAGCGGTATCTTAGTTTATGTATTGCTGTTCTTGTAACACTATCCCATGTAATACAAGCAGGTGCGTGTTTAGTTTAGTGTATTAGTGTCCTAAAATCTCAATAAAATCTTAATTAACTTCGTCAAAGTAGAAATGTTCATAAAAAAAAATACGTGACTAATATCAAGAGTAAAGTTACAAACTCAGCGAGAATGAAAATCAAATCGAATCCACACAGTAATAAGAAGTAGATAAAGTGGTGTTCCATGTAACCGCAGTCCTGCGTCGGCAGCTCGTTAGCCTCATCAATCCCTCAGTCAATTTTTGTAGTAGAATTTTCTTTTAGCTTATTTTAAAAGCTGTAAAGTTGAATGTGCTTAATTACTATCTCATATAACTTTTATAAGCACATTTATGCATTAATCAAAGAATTAATTATGTTAATTAAATATTTGTAACTTGAAATGAAAGTGCAAAGATATGAAAGTATATTTTAATTACATTATAATATTTTAATAATCTTTACTTTATTTTTAATGAAATTATCTTTAATATTAATCAGTGTTTAACTTTCTATTAGGAGATAAAAATTTTAAGTTGTTCGCATCAAATATTTGTATTGGCCATTTTTTACCTCATTAAAGGTAGGGAAATAAGGAAGTTTCATACATTAAATGGATTAGATGAATTAGCATTTTCATTAAGCGAATTAATTCAGTAGGCATTGAACGTACGTAACGTAACGATTTGTATACACTTATATTTTTTTATTACTAGAGACGTGCCCTCGTTTCCCTTAAGCTATAACTACAACAGCTACACAACAGCCATACAACAGATCACATCTCATTTGGTCATATAAAGACAACGACGGTTTAATTGTATATATGTATATTTAATAGTACCTGGGCGAACGAGCTTTCTTCGACGTTTTTCAGAAAAAATACAAAAATTGCGTTTTTTTTTAAAATACACCTATATAATATTTAGATATATTTAAAAAGTAAAAACTAAATATATAAAATGATAGAAATTGTTAAAGTCGCTTCCGAGATACACGAAATAAATTTATATATATACGAATTGCTCATTTAATATATTATTATGAGATATTTAAACTCTAAAAAATGGAATAAGCTTAAATTTTGAAGCACGGTTGAAAAATTAAAAGCGGTTCTTAGAATGTTTGATAGTGCCCAAAAAAGCCTCCTCCATACTCAATTGGGGTGTATATTTTTTATGTACATACATTATGTGATAATTTGGCTAATTAAAACCCCTTTTTATGATATTTATACACATAAATTTTAAGGGAAATATCCTCCTAGAAAGGAAGTATAATAACTATTAAAATTATTTTGAGGTCGATGTAACTTTTTAGTTAATATGTAATTATTAACGACGTGTTAAATTTTGTTACACTTAAAACGACTGGATGGATACGTAAATATATACATATAAATAATATACATATATAGTGACTGTAAAATATAAAGAAAACATATATAAATATACATAATAATATTCACACGCAGGTAAATAGCGTGAGAAAACCTGCATGTCTGAGAGAACCTAGCGAGATTTCCATGACCCTCCCTGGGCAGCGTGACCAAATCCTCCTCGCATTGAGGGGAGGCACGCGTCCAGCAATAGGACATTTTAAAAAGTGCAGAACACTTACATATATACATACATATACATTCGATGCCGACAACGAAATTGCTGTCAGTATTGGGTATTACATAAAGTAGATTGGCACAAAAGCGCTTGTGCGATCGATAACTACTTGTCCAGTATTCTATTAATTATGATTCGATTTGTGAACTAATTTGACAATATCAGCTGTCTCGGCTTAAATTAAGATATAGTGGTAATTCACAAATCCATACTAATTTTATAATTATAAATGTGAAAGTTTAGATGTTTGAATGGATGTTTGTTACTCATTATTTTTTATGTTTATTACACTATTTTTTATTCTGGAAAAATGTACAGTTCCTGTCGGATAGATTTGTTTTTGTTTTTTTCTAGAGGCGAACCCGAGCGAAACGAGGCTTAGCTTCCAGTTAGTTCAAGTATATAATTTTGTTTCTATTAAATTAATTATTGTTTAAGTGGAAGTTATTTTAATATGTTGAATGAAAAAAATTATGAAAAAACGTAAAATTATTATTACACGACGTAAAAGTATATAAAAAAAATTTATGTTATTCAGCGACAAACGAGAAGACAACCCACCCGATGGAAAGCGGTCGTCCGTAACACCTACGGTTCATGTACTGAGGTTTTATGTTACAAAAATGCAGAACCGCAGGTGCGTTGTCACTGTGAGGACTAAGATGATATGCCTCTTGCCAATAATTGCGCTGGCTACCTTATCCTTGAAACCGGAACACAACAACGTAATCATTGTTGCTTGGCAGGACAAATATATAAGGGGGTGGTTCCCATCGAGTCGGACTCCTCAGGCTTGACAGAGTCCTACCACCGGTTGACATTTCTTCAAAACTGTGTTGTAATTTTGTACCCTGTAAGATTATGAAGGAGGTATATAAATTAAATGATTTTTCAGTTAATTTCTTATTATATTGAATGTCTACAAATTAATACTTTTGTATTAGTTACTATAAAATATAGGTGATTAAATAATTTGAACTTTAAAGAGAAAAAGGCATTTACATTTAATTTTAAAATAAATTCATTTAAAAATAACTTTCTTATTATAAATTAAAATCTGTAATACACAATGTAACATCGTCTAGTACGTCGTAAAATCCTTAAAGCTCGTTTTTGCAAGGCTTTTTGTATGTAGTTGTTTGTTTAGGCAAGTATTCAGTTCGGCGTTGCGCTGTTTACATAGTCGTGCTTAAGCTTGCACAGAGTAAAATTTTAGAAAATACTTTTAAAACATAAAATTTGGAAAGAATTTGGTGAAAGTTTTATTCCTCAGTTTTAACTTATTGTTACGTTTTGGGATCGGACATTAAAGGAAGTCCTTTATGCTACGGATGTTTTATTGTTTTTGGGCTACGAAGAGTCACTTATGGCGATTAACAAACACACGCAGTGTATGCACAGTTTTAACTTGTCTCAATCTCTCAACACTATTTCCCACCACTAGTTACACTTTACAGTATGACTTTACTTAATTCTTACTTGCTTTTTCGTATTTATTCTCTGTCTTCTTTCAAAGTTAAAAGGTAAACTATCACAGCTAAGTAGGTTTTACAAGTTTACGAGTAATAGTCGACCAACTTATAAAATGTGTTTGGTAAAGAAAAAAAATCATACAAATTCCATTGAAAATTACATATATAACATTTTTAGTTGTGTAAAACAAGTAGTAAATATAGATTTATGAATCATGTAAAAATACGCAAAAATAAAATCATAACATCCTTTATAATAATCCCTAAATTAATTATGAGCCGCCGAAACCGTTAACATTAAATGTTCATACATAGTATGAAACAACGTTTATATTAGTTGGCATTATTGTGATGGACAACTACGGAACCCTACATTGCGTACGGCTCGACACGCACTTGGCCGGTTTTTGTTATCTATACATCCATACATATAATAAAATTGTAACTGAGCCGAATCTGTACATTAAATATTTTTTGGAACATCTTATTGAAATAGACATTATTAGCGATGTAGAGGCCTAATCTATAGTTTTTACATTTTTTGTCTGTCTGTGTGTTACCCCATCACAGAAAAACCACTGGAGGGATTTTGATGAAATTTACTATAGTAATAGCTGGTTATCCGCGTCAATATATAGGATACTTTTTACCGCGGAAAAATGTCTCATTTCTGAGAAAAAATACAAAAACTGCAATGTAAGAGTATACTAATATGTTAAACCTAAGAATTTGGTTTTTGGTCATCTGAACGCTGGCGAAGCCGTGGGCAATGCTAGTAATAATATAAAACAAAAATTCTATTTAAACAAGTTTTAATACGAAGTCAATCTCGCGCGAAGCGGATATTAAAATCAATAAAATTTTACGGATATTTGACACATAGAGCATCAGTTTTGAGCACAATATAATTTGTTCGCTCCCAAAATAATTTGTTTCCGGTAGACACGGTAGTGACAGCCAAAGAAATGTTCTTTCATTTTGTTTAATGCCGAATAGCGTGATTTGTTATTTAGTACGAGTGTTCTTACAAAAACGTCTACCGTTCTCAAATCAGTGTTTAAGAAACTTCAGATAATGTGAAAAGATATTTACTGTTCGATTGTTTTCTTCTTCTTCTGTATCTACACTCTAAATGTGATTTATTTAAATGGTAAATTTTGTAAGTTTGTGAAACATATAGAAAAAGTTAAAGAAATAAAATTGTATTAGTAATGTTGTTACGTTTTAATTTGTTTAAATCGAAGTCTAGACTTTTTATGAATTATTTAATTGCACGATGTACTTATTATATAACACAAAATTCGAGAATGATCACTTTAAGTTATTGAAACAAAAAAATATTTTACATGCACTATCTCTTTCCCACAAGTGTTGCCAACCAAAAATCCTAAACAACTAACAAGAAATACTATATTTAAATAAAATATGTATTATATAATATATTGTACTTTAAGAAGAAATATCTAAGCTTAAATTTAGATATCTGCGAAAATAGATGATAAATAAGATATGAATACAAAATATAAAGTTAATCATTTAAAAATTTGTTAGTAGTTTAATGTGAAGAAGCAAATGCAACACCACCCCCCACCCTCTCAACACCTCCCCCCTCTCCCCTCCCCCCTCTGGAAATAATTCTGTCGCTGCCCATGGAGTAATCTCTGCAATTACTGAACTGATTCTGAAAATTGTTTCACTAATAGGGAAGCATCGAGTGCTATATAGGCTATTATTTATTCGGATGAAAATGTTTCCTGTTAAAACCGATCAATGTATATATAAAAAATAAGAATAATTAACCGGGATTATTTATTCACAATCGATACTTAATCAGATATGTTAGAATAGTAAAGATGAATATTTTTTTTTAAATAAAAAACGTACATTGTGTTATAAATCACTGTAAAAGTTTTTTCATAGTAATTGGTATCATCTTTTTTATAAAGTTGGTTTAAAACCAAATTTTACAACAACAAACAATAAATAGTACCTTATTGACACTTAGATATATTTTTTGTATAACAATGTTGCCCAATGCACCTTTCTTTACGATTTTGTTTTAATCATCCTTTGAATTATCGAAACATTGAGTATCAAAAAAAGATCTTAATAAGTTGCAATTAAGTGGTATACTTAAAATAAAACTATCTTTTCGGATTATTTCGCGGATTTATTTTGATTTTTGGTTCCCGACGTTTCGAATGCTTTACAGCATCCATGGTCACGGGAGAGACTGAGGTGTTACATGTCTCGAGGGTATAGTTGTTACAGACAGCCTACCCACAATTAACAAAATGAAAATGTCACCAATTACCTTACAATTTTTCTTATATTATATTTGAAAGCATTGTATTTAATAACTACATATTTTATAATAGACTGCGATGATTTATTTTAGAAAAGCTCGGAAGGAAATTGTACAAAGTTTCTTTTTTTTTAATTCTCTTCCTAGCTAAATTAACAATTCATTTCGTTACGCAATTAACAAAAAAAAAATAGAAATTACTTTATGGTCTACTGAAGTGAGTATTGTTACGGTAAGCTTCAACTCCTTTGATATTCAATGAACTGTTTTTATTTGACTCATTAAACGTCGAAGACAATTTTTTTTCTTCAAAATTTTTTCAGCCGCAAAAATAACCGAAGAGTAATGAGGCGATCTTTGAGGTAACTATGTAAATTAAAACGTGACTCGATATTTCCGCTACTTCACCCATTTTTTTTAATAATTTCGTTAGTATAAAATGGAATGTAAATAAACAAAAAACAATTAAGAAAATAAAAATAACAACAATTAAGAATGAATGAATAATAAAATAAATAATACCAAGCCCTAAATATTTTAACGCAAGATTTTTCATAAATTAAGATAATTATTTATCATATTTAATAATTAACATATTATGTACTAGTGACTCACCCTCGCCTCGTTCGGGTTCGTTCCTAGCTTGTTTCCCAATACAAACTTTCATCCCCATTTTCACCCCTCTAAGGGATGATTTACGGAATAAAAAGTTCTATGTCCTTCTTACAGTCTCAAACTATCTTCTTACCAAAATTACATCTAAATCGGTTCAGTAGATCCAAAGACCCCCTATAACCTCACAAACTCACAAATTCACAATCTCACAAACTTTATCTCTTTATAATATTAGTATAGATGACCTACTTATAACACTCTTCATAATTTTGCGTTTTTATATTTTTATTATTCACCTTAACAATTTTCTAGCCAAAGGGCCAAACCCTTGTAATTCCGTCATGCCCATCTGCGCGTATTTTACTCAGAGACTATTGGAACTATTCTGAAAGGTTTTGGTTAGGAGATGTCTCATGAGAACCGCTGGATAGTGGTGAAGTTAAATTTTGATAAATAAAGAAAATAGAAATGGCATTTTATATATGCAATGGAGTCAAAGAATTTTTTTTATAAAAGACAACAACATACGCGTATAATAATAAATAATAAAGATGTTGGGACAGCGCCGTCTAGTTCCATAATAAGGTACGAGGCTTGTTTTATGGATATCAGATAGTTGGTACACTACACATATATGACTTTAAATAGTAAATACGTACATATTATAAACATAAATACTCATGACTGGAGTTCAAACATTCGTGCTCATCACACAAATAAATATCCCCCACAGGACTCGAACCCGCGAGGAAGTAGGGTCTCTACAAACTGAGCCAAACGTATCTAATTATGTCTCAAAATTTCCCATATCTTTAAAGCGGTCAAATTACCGTATTTATATAGTAAAATTTTGAGAATATAAATAAATATCTCCGAGATGCGTATCTCTATATACCTACTATAATATTATATAGATTGGTTTAATATACGGAACCTTTGGGCGTGACTTACACTCGTGCTAGTCCGTTTCGTAATATAGGAACATTAGCGGCTATTGATTGACTCTGCATAATTTAAGTTGGCAAAGTGAACTTTCGTGTCTCCGCGAGTCAAAGGCAAAACTTTAGCTTTTAAAATACTCTATACATAATAGATCTGCATCAAGTAAGCCTCGATTATTATATTTCTAATTCATATAATTAAAAGTTCAATAATAATTATGAAACAATATTTTATCAAGTTTTTGGAGGACTAAGCATGGCGAAAGGTAGGACGCAAGTATTATCCATACTAATATTATCAATGTGAAAGTAACTATTTGTGTCTTTCAGTTACATTTTTACACCTAGACCGTTGAACCAATTTTGATGAAAATTTCTATCTCTATAGATGGGACTTTGGAGAAGGATATAGGCTTTTTATCGCAAAAATAGAACTTAAAGGGAGGGAAATGAAAGTGTAAAAGTCTAATGTTTTTGCTGCTAAAGACATAAAGTTAGGTACATATATATTCTGGTATATTATATTTATAATGAAGATGAAAGAAAGCGAGTGTGGGAATATTATAGATGCAGAAGACACCTAGGAGCGAACCCGAGCGAAGCGAGAATATACATATATATGCACATTGTACATACGAGTATATTAGGCACTACGATGACATTACTGTACAAATACTATTAGCGATCTGGTTAAGGAAGGCGGAGGTATTGAGAATCACTACAGAGCATGTTGTCTCAACAAAAAATAAAAGTCGATCATAAAATGTACGTTCGATCCGTTCATCCTACAAATAGAATAACTTGCTGCTACAAATACAATCTTAACTTCTATATTACAAATGCTAAAATATATTTCTAAATTATTTCATCGAATAGATTGATTTACGTAGAAATTGTATATGTCCATTACAGACATGGGCTACTTTTTATTCCGGTACATTGTAGTTGAAGTGAGATGTTGTAAATATTACCTAGGGACCTAACAAGTAAGTAATAAATAACATATTTAATGTGTGTGTCCATAGGGCAAGGGAATCTGAATTGAGTCTGGTAGGCAGGAAAGCAAATGGTATTGCACTAGACGGTTTTATGCAAGTATTGATCGATTCAGTACATACGTCGGATTCGCCACCAGATTGACTTTGCATACTTAAGTTCGAACAAGTGCAGTCTCGTGTCTGCCAATCTGATCTGACGATAAATTTTGGTAAATTACGCCGAATAGTTGTTGGCAATTCTGATAACAAAATTTGTCAATTATGAATTGGATACATTATTTCTGAACTTAAAGTGTCATAGTGGACAGAAAGAACATAATAATTATTTCCTCCATATTCCTCAATAGCTTTTATAGCTATTTATTAGTTAAACAGCTGACTTATATTTACTTAGATAACAACATATTAATATAACATATATTATAATTTTTTTTTTTTTTAGATATTTGTGGCTATATGCACGCATCATTGACTCATTAACATATTTCAAGTTGCCTTTTTGTAGGAAATAACTATATTTCGCTGTAAAAAATGAATGCTCAATAAATTGGCGCTGTCAATTGGGAGCGCATAACAAAGAGTACAAGTCCCATTTTATGTAATATTGTAGGATCGTATTAATCAGAACGGACGAGTAATTGGCATGTCTCCGATGCTCTAATAACGATTGCTTCGAACTGAGTTAACAGCAAATTAGATCGCACGATTGCTTTATGCAATGGGCTGTAAGGTATGATTAAAGTTTGATGATGCTTCGAGTAAGGTATATTAGTCTCTTACGGTATACTCATATGTGAACTAGATGACTCTAAGTTAGAGATGAGCTACGTTAGTCTAGTGGTTAGCTTGTATAGATGCAAACTATGAGATAGTGGGCGCGAGTTCTGGGTTGGTAGAAGTACTTAATGAATTTATCAGTTGGGAAATTCTCATTAGCAATCGGAATTGGGTTAATGGCGGTCTAATATACTACAATTCATATTTAATGAATCTAATAATTTGCTAATATGAGTTTAGTATATTTATGGCCAACATGGTGATGAAGTAGCCACAGCACTACGTTACACAGAAGTATTTATTTAAAGACTTCGCCATGTCTTTTCTGGTTCATTGAAACATCTATCTTTTTAGAGATATTATTATACATTAAATTAAAATAAAGGATTTTTTTTTTAAATCATAGCTTATATAAAATAAATCAACATGACATTATGAATATTAGTTAGTAATATTTATAGGTTGCTTCTGAGGTATTAGTGGCAACATTATTGAATTGAATTGCATTATATTGAGCAGCGGGCTTAGAAAAGATGACATTCTATCATCGCTTATATGTAAAACAAAAATTGTATGGCAATGAATGGAAGAAAAATGTGTACAGCCAGACGAGGGGGTTAACAACCATAGTTTACCTCGCTGACCCAGTACAGGTTGGCGGACTTCACATTTATTTCGAAAACTTACTAGGTTCTCTCAGACATTTAGGTTCCCTCACGATATTTTTCTTCATCGTAGAACAAGCTGTAATCATTTGGATATGATTCGTACAAGATAATATCAGTGGTGCAAGACCCGGGATTTGAACCCACTATACTCTGTTTCCCAAGCAAGCGCTCTACCACTGGGCTACCACTGCCCACTCTATAACAATACGACTACCTGTTATAACTATCTTTCATTATAATATAAGACAAACGAGTAGGTACTTTAAAGTTAACATATCTCAGTATGGGATTTTCCAAGTTAAAAATTACATATAATTTAATCGTCTAACTCCTAAGACGTTTGTCCATAATATATATGGACAGTTATTACTTGACTGATTTAGTTTAACATGAGAAGTGAAACCCTCTTTCCATTTTCCTTTTTTTTTATTTTAGTTCTTTTAATGTGTCATCTCGTGTTGTGTAAATACAGTGTAAATTACGATACTGATGGTATGCATTTTTCCTTTTTTATATTTTAACTAACGACTCAACCTCGCTCCGCTCGGATTCATCCTAGATACGTTTTAACGGTTAGTATAGATTTCTCAGATGAGATATTTTCCCGCAGTAAAAATATTCTATATGTTGAGCGGGGTAACCAGCTATCACCATACCAAATTTCATCAATATCTGTCCAGTAGTTTTCTCGTGATGCTTGCCCAGATACACAGGTAGACAGACAGACAGACAAAAAATCTAAAAACTATAGATTCCGCTGCTGTAGCGTTAATCATGAGTATTTTAAATTAATTCAACTATCAAGTGGTCAAGGTGACCTAAAAAAGATTTACTCCTGACTAGAACTAGTCTAATTATATTTATTAAAATAGGTATTCGTAGACTTAGGTATAAGTACTCATAGGTAGGTATTTAATTTTACTCATTTCCTCCCTTAAGGTAAAAAAGGAAAAATATATGTTATATATTACATGAATATATAACATATATTTTTCTTTTTGTTTAATTTGTCTACAACATACTATACAAGTACTTCATATTATGAGAACATGGATATGACGAAATAACGTGGGTTTCGCTTTTGTCTATAATTGGCTACGGAACTTTAACAACCTACGAGTATGTAACTGTGTGATAGTTTAGATTTCTAATAATAATTATTAAAAAAATGTTATAGAAGTGGTAGCGAAGTGCAAACGCACTCGCTTGGGAAACCGAGTGACCCGGATTCATATCCTGGGTCTCGCATCTCTGTTATTTTCATGTTCGAATAATTTACTTGATTAAATTGTGAGGAAACCTGCATGTCTGAGATAACCTAGTAAGTTTTTAAAAAACATGCGAAATCTGCCCACCGGCGCTTGGCTAGCGTGGTGGACTATGGTCTGATCCCCCTCGTATTAAAAGAAGACTCGTGCCCAGTTGTGGGACGTTAAAAAGGGTTGAGTACCATATACGAGTAGAAATGGTAACATGGACTAAGTAATGCTCCACCATCATTTTTTATTGTGTTTTCATATTGAATGCCTATGTAATATCGTCGCGTGAACATAATATTATGTCATTATATACTTTCAGCACTTGTAAATGTCATGGCCACGTGTACATAATAACAGAGTATTTCTGATGCGTAATATGTATATGGTATACATGAAAAAATATCGCTTGATTTTCTGAAATTTGATTTCATGATATGCAATATTTAAAAAAAGTTATTTTTCAGGTAATGATCAAGTTGATGGTAATGATTTTCGTCATAGAGTCGCTGCAAACAGTAGATGCACGAATAGAATATGTCAACGGTCATGTAGAAGTTTGAACTATAGAGTGGGACGATGCAGAAATGGAGTTTGTGTATGCTCAAGAACATAATGAATAAATTAATTATTTTTAGTTTAAAATAATAAACGATACTATGATGTTCTCCTAGCCGATTCCGGCCACGGCGGCCAATCTCATTGAGACTAGCCAACTGCGCAGGAGATATTATAGTGCACAAGTGTACGCGCAGACACAACGTGCACTCTCTATTCCTGTTACTCTCATTACTCCGGTGGGACGACTGCTCGACACGACCAGTGAGAGTTAAGGCGCAGGACCGACGGCTTTACGTGCTCTCCGAGGCACGGGGGTGAAACACCGCCAACTTCCCAACTCTGGGCTGTTACTGAGACTTACTATACAGAAAGACTCAATAACTAAACTTGGCCCGACCCGGGACTCGAACCCAGGACCTCCGAGTGTGCAGCCGTACATGCTAGCCACTACACCACCGAGGCAGTTAATAAAACGATACTATACTATATGTACGAGTCATTTTAATCTATACTTGATATTATGTAAAGCTGAATTTGTTTTTCAACCGACTTCAAAAAGGAGGAGGTTCTTAATTCGACTGTATTTTTTTTATGTTTGTTACTTCAGAACTCCGTCATTTATTAACCAATTTGGACAATTTTTGTGTTGTTTGAAAGTGTATACTTCCAGATTGGTCCCATTTAAATTTCAAAAAAAAATACCTCCCCTAAGGGTGGAAAAATAGCTAATGATGAACTTAACCTACTTCTAATTGTTATATTGACTTGAAACTTTGCAAGTGTTTCTATTTCCGTTGATAGTACAGTGGTTCGGTGTTGTTGACCTGATCTGATGGTAATGATGGAATAATGGATGGCCAGAAGGTGGATAGGTGGAACTCTTCAACGGTTAATAGTAGATACTTTGAGTTTGGGCTTATTTTGTTTGATTTGACAAGCCTAAGACGTTAGAATTCTTACTTTGCTACTACTGTCTACACTAAAAAGGGAAAAATAAAAACTTTTTAACAAAAAAATAAAAACCGACTTCAAACAAACTACAAACCGACTTCGAAAATATTTGATTAGGTGTAGACTTTTTAGTGCGTTTGTTTGAAGTCGGTTTTTATTTTTTTGTTAAAAAGTTTTTTTTCAACGAACTAATTTGCTTACGCCAATTTAGCAGATATTCACGAATTTCATTGAATATAGCTAGATTTTTCAATTTACTTAGATTTTTAATTTTATAATTAAAATTTAACTTAACGTTTGTTTTTTTCAGTAATTACTCCCACTAAGTATTATAATTATTATTTGCTTGTACCTATATTCATACCTGAAATCTGACACTTAGAAATCAGCCAACTTTGTACTAAAACCTATATTTTAAGATCATAAAGTAATGCTATGTATCTTTCTTAGATATCACTATATTTCCATTAAAACTTATTTCTCTTTAAGAAAGTTTTAGTAAGTTTTTTCTACAAATAAAATAGCTAAACTGTATACTTAATCCCTTGGCACAAATTGACTAACACGGGCTAATCTGGCTTGGGACCTACAAACCGAGCTGTTCAGACAATTACATGCTTAGACTTTGTTCAAGCAATTAATTAGTTAAAATATTTAACTGAAAATTTTACTTTAGACTTATATTCCTTATACAACATTGATTTATTTAAATAAAAAAATTTCTTCATCTTTACTTTGGTTCTAATTTAAATTAATATTTTAAATTTATTTGGCTGTCATTATAACTTTTCTAGTCTTAATTTTAATAGTCTTTGTTCTTTGCAGAAATCAAACCCGTTACGGGTTTGATTCGTGTGAAGACGTGGTAGGCAAAACCACTCCAGCAGGAAAGTAAGCTACAGGATCGTTAAACAAATATATAAATTCATAAATAGACAAATTAAAGTCATATCATTTCATCAAAATCATAATATGTTTCATTCCATATTTTTTTCAACATTTCTTTCCTAAACCGATTGTACAATGTTATCTTGTCTAAGCCCCCAATTACTAGTAAATTGTGTCTCTTTTGCTATAATATTGATAAAAAAATGTATCTGAAATTAATTTATTTTTATATCTTATCGCTTTTAGCACGGCTAATTGGATATAAGTAATACACGTTGATTTATTTGTAAATATTATGTTTATCTGTAAATGAAATTGATATATTAGCTTCATTTCGGGTTACAATATTGCAGGTTGTTTAAAGAATGCTTTAAATGAAGAACATCTATAATAATACATAATTAAATTTATATGTACAGTTTTAAGTCGAATGTACATTAAATATTCGAAAAATATGTTTAGGTCAAAATAAAATAATTTTTGGTCAGTCATAAAATGAAAAATAGTGTGTAGTTTCCATGGATTTTGTACTTGTCACATCTAATTAAAACTAGTTTATGCGCTGAATTTTTTAATATTTGCTTGTCTGGTATTCGGAAGATAGCGGTATTTCTGCGCCATGCTTCGGAGATAACGTGTCGAATTATCGTCTCACCGGAGTTTGAGAGTGAAAAATAAAGAATAGTGCACTTGTGTCTAATGTTGAGTTATTTAAGTAATTTATTATTGTATTTTTGCTTAAAATAAATATATTTATTAAATTTATTAGATAATTACGTGAATAGGAATAATAAAAGCCACATTTTGTACAATTTATAATTTACTTTATATAAAGATATTATATATTTAATTATATAAAGATAATATATTTACATGACATGGCTAAAACAGTAGTTAGAGGTGGGGTAGTCTGAGATTTCTTATAAAAGAGGGAAACGCTATCAGTAACGACAGATTTGGGCTTGGGAATTTGGTCGGGTCGTTGCTCCGCTCCCTATCGGTTTTATCTGACTCTGTGTAATTGCCGATAAGTATTGTATATAAAAATCTAATCTTTTAAATAAAACTGTCTTTTTTGCAGATTTATTTTGATTTTTTGATTTCCGACGTTTCGAATGCTTTGAGATGTTTAGTAAAACCTTAGTCTTTCCCGTGACCAGGATTGTTGTATATAATTTTGCTGTATATATTATATTTAAACTGGCAAATATACGTGTATATCTAAGAAATTAATATCTAATATATATATTTTTCAATATTGATTGTAATTATAGATATTTAATTACTATTATTTTGATGAACTACACATACATACTTTAAATACATGCATATTATAAATATAGACATCCATGACACTACAAACATTCGTGCTTATCACATAAATGAGTGTCCTCAGCGGGTCTCGAATCCGCGACCGCTGACACAGCAAGTAGGGTCACTACAAACTGAGTAATGTATGTTAATTGTATTTTATACAAATTAAATGAGTAGCATATGTATGATTGACGATAATAGTAATAGAATTTTAAGCAGTAGTAGTTATAGTATTTTGCTTTAATTTATTCCTATCAATGCCCCTTTTGCTCTGAAGCTTTTATATATTTTTTAATTAAAGGCCCATTCAGAGATCGCCATTGCCAATGGGAAACGTTATCGGAGTCACTGTAGGAAACAAATAAAAATAATTAAATAAATAAATAGAAGTAATTATCTTAATAACAACCACATGTTATATAGAAAGAGAAATAAAACTTAAGCCAGTCTCGATTTCAACATAAGAATTACTGAACCTAACTCTAAAAGCCAGTAACATGTCAAAGACAGTGGAGTGGAACAAACCTAGTCCATACAATCCTCTTAGTGGCCGATATGTCGCTTTTAAAAGAGATTGTGGTCAAGGAAACTATTTTTAAATGGCTATTTCAAATGATTATATTTGACTTAACTAAGAATTACTTTATTTGATACAAACAGTATGAAAAATTGTTTTGTATATTATGTAATTTGTATATTGTAAACTAGCCCTCTTCAGTGGTTCTGCTTATAGTATTGTGCAAAAACCGTACTTATTCGGAAAATAACATGTTGAGGTAATAGTTACATTTTGAAGTCCAACAAACATTTAATTATATTCCTAAGTATATATTTATGTTATTTATAAGTAGATCTAAGTTTTTAATTCTAATAATAAGTTGGTAGAATAACTAAAAATTAGATGTATGTAATTTATGTTATAGGCAAAAGCTGATTTCAGTTTTTTAACTTCGCAATATTTCTTTTAGAAACACTATTTACTTTTACTTAATACTTAATGCCTTGAAAGAATAATAAACTAGTTTCAGGAAAAAACTTAAAGTAGAAATTCTTAAGTTTTCCGGATACTAAGAAACAAGTTTGTAACTCGTGCTTACCACAAAATTGTTATGAGTTTCTTGAATAAGCAGTTGAAATTTTAAGATTGTCGAAATCTTAACTGAGCAATTTATTTGAGCGATATTTAAGCAACTAAATCTAAAATTGATATTTTTGTTTTAATTATTTTTAATATCTTCCAGATATTATAGCCGACGTAGATTACTGTTTATGAAATACTAGCGACTTACCCTCGCTCCGTTCGGGTTCGTCCCTGCTTACGTTTTAACGTTTAGTATAGATTTCTCAGCGATGAGATATTTTCCCGCAGTAAAAGTATCCTATATGTTGACCCGGATAACCAGCTATCACCATGCCACATCTTATCAAAATCCCTCCAGTGGTTTTTCTGTGATGCGGTAACAGACAGACCGACAGACAAACATTCTAAAACGTATAGATTCGGCCTCTGTATCGAAAATAATGTTTATTTCAATAAGATTTTCCAAAAAATATTTAATGTACAGATTTAGCTTAGTTACAATTTTATTATATGTATAGATTATAGCTTATGTTAACATATTAAAGTCATAAAACTTCAGGTTTTCAATATTTTGTTCCCAAATCGGGTTTCGATTGTTCTATATAATGTTTTGCTTACTTTAAATGAAATTTTCTTTTACAACTTAATTTAACCAAAATTTATGTACATATTTATGTACTGTCCATAAATATAATCCTTCACACTACACTACACATATTAAAAATATCTAAATCGATTCCCAATAATATCATGTACAAAATTTACACCCCGATCTGAAAACCTTTTTTAAAGTGAGTCAAAAATATTCAGACGCTTATATTAATAAATACCTAAATTTTTTAAAATAACATATTTTTATAAAGTTACTATTTTATAAGCTAAAATTTTATTTAAACACAATATCTTTAAAGAAGTTTAAAACGTATAAAATCTAGATACAATGTTGGCATGCCATAAAGTGACCTCATAAAAGGATAAGTAATCTCTTCCCTTTTAGCTGAACAATAAAATACCATAAATTACACTTTATTTAAACTTTGAAATTTATTTTAGCTTAAAGTCAATAATTTTTTGTTATAAAACTATTTTTATTTTTATTTTTTATTCACCAAATTAAAGATAGCTTATTTTGTGCATGAAATGAAGATGTCAACAAATTTTTTTTTTCTTGGAAACTGTGTTTCCTCCGAAAGAATGAACTTTTAACTGATCTATGTAGATACCTGCTCATTTGGCAACAGTATGATTATCACGTAGACATTCTCTAAAATAATTATCTTGGTGAGAACTGATAGTTACTAAAGTAAATTTTCATTCTTTCAAATCCTCATCAATTTTGAGCTGAAAATATTTATTCCAGTATAATCGTAATGTAGGCTTGATGGGCCAACCGAAGAAAACTATTTTTAGGAAAAAATGATGTCGATCCTATCCCATCGGCAAACCAACAAATAAACATATTGATATTTTTATAATTTTAGTGAGTATATATATATATATATATATATATATATATATATATATATATATATTTGATACTCAAATATTTATTTTCGTTTATAAACTTTTCTAGAATCTTTTATGTTAATATATCGACTTTAAAAAGTCCTTTTTCTAGCTCACTTTGCCATTATAAGAATATGTGGTTTGATCTGAGCGATAAATTAGTTAATAGAGAAATTCATACATAAGCAATGAAGTGTCAATACAATTATTATAACTGACATTTAAGTGGTTTTCGTTTAACTCCAGTGGGTACTATTCGTATCAGTTTAGGGAAATATAATAGCAATACACTCTTAATATTTTTTACAACTGGGGTTTAATTTTAATTTGGGGTTTTAGACAAGATGTCATTCTGCAATCGTTGAAGAATAGAAAACTAAAAATAATATATACTTCTTTGTTATACGGCTTTTAAGGCAAAAATATATTATAGGAGTGACTTAAAAGTATAATTCTAGGACATAACGATATATTGAATTTAAAAAAAATATTGTTTGTCATATACAAATAATATATATATTTTTAAATTCAATATATTTCGATATAGGTACTTAATATAATTCCGGCAATATAGAAAGAATAATTTTATAATTTATGTAATTTTTATTTTTTTAACTATTCTACAACGAAGCGCCTTGAATTTGCTTTTCTTAAAAAAAAATTTTTTTCTTGAAATAAATTGGTGTTATATACAAAAGAAGTTTTATAATTTCATGTAAAATGTAGTATCTAGCTAATGTTTATTTTTCCAAAACGTCTTTACAATTGTTTTGCTAACAATTCAAAGACTTGGAGAGACACAAGTATAAAGAGGTAAAACGTAAGTAAAATGTTTAATTAAGGTTGAAATAAAAGAGTATTTCACATAGACATTTAATTTTATCAGTAGACACGTCTTTTACATTTAAATTTGATTAACTCGTAGCAAGCTTAATGTCGTAGGTGGATTTACTCGTATATGAGAGTTCAAGGTCAAAAATATACAGATATGCTTATGTAACTTGGTTTTTCGTGGAAGTACGGGTAAATTCAGCTGCCTAGTAAAATATTAGCTTCCTCAATAAAATGTAAAGCTCGTGGTTGCCCAGTGGTAACGCGCTTGCTTGGGAAAGCGAATGAAGCGGGTTCAAATCCCAGGTCTCGCACCTCTGATATTCTCATGTTTGAATCATTTACAAAATGATTACCACATGTCTTATGGTGAAAGAAAACATTGTGAGGAAATTTGCATGCCTGAGAGAACCTAGCAAGTTTTCGAAAGACATGTTAAGTCCGCCAACCCGCACTTGGCCAGCGTGGTGGACTATGACCTGATCCCCCTCGTATTGAAGGGAGACCTGTGCGTATTAGTGGGTTATTAAAAAGAACTGAATACAACGCATGAATAGGTTGGTTTTCCGGATATTTTTGTGTATTTAGACCAACATTTGACTTAATATTGAAAAGTTTATTGTAAATATTTACTATATTATTTGTATTATAACAAATCTAAGAAAAGCTGTAAACTTTATGTCAGATCATTGTCATGTTTCAGATAATTTAAGAGCAAAAGCAAATTAAATGACAAACTCCTTTTTTGTAAAACAGGAATTTAGTACAAAAATCATTGCATTCCTTGTTGTTTTTGCAAAAGCTCCTCTTTACTATATGATGCTCAAGGTTTTTCCCCTCTGGATGTCTTACTTCATTTAGAGGTTGACCTCCTTGTTCAAAATCTGTAATTAAATTATAATTTATTATTCTTACAACTATCATTAACTGCACACGTTCTTAACATAATTTATTTAATATACGTCATTGAGATGGTTAATGTAGAAAGACCTTGAATTTAGTCTGATTTCGTGTGATATATATATATATATATATATATATATATATATATATATATATATATATATTGGTTACATTTGAAAGAGCACATACTAAGTGTTACAGGTATGAAATTCAAATCACTGGACCTCGAAGGCAAAAATAATTTAAGCCGTAACAAGGAAAAGTTTGTATGAAAATTCAATATTAACTTACTAGAAAAAGTAACAAAAAGCAGCAGCAGCGCTGACAGCTAGTTGTAAATAAAGGACATATCGACAACTGCGTGGAACAATGTTGTAACAATTTGAGCATTGTAGCAATTTGAATTTGTACTTCAAATATCCGAGAGATATATTTATTTAAAATTAAATTAATAAAACAAAATTTGTTCAATATGAGTTATAATGTTGTATTTTAAGAATGTCCATAATATTTGGATTTTTGATTATACACACAATGATAATTTCTTTTTTTCCTAGCTTGAAAAAATATAAAGCAAGCTCCATCATGTTCTGCCAATATTTATTTTATTTAAAAATATTTATATACTATATTAAAATGTTCGACAGGTGTCCTAACGCAGTGTGGCATACATGCGAGACTCAAACTGTTATATTGATATGTTACTTACATAAACAAAATATACAAGCGTGTATACTATTTTGGACCAAGTTTTAGTACGGGCCTCCATGTGACATATTAACAATCATAATATATAACACCTCCAGGTAAATTTCAAAGAAATTAATTAAATTTCTAAGAAATCTATTGTTAACTGACACGCCGACGCACTATGGGAAAATCGCGTATGTTTCGTCTCAAAACTCCGTATCTCAGTTGTTTCAAAACTAAATGAGCTGTAATTTTGCACACATATACTTGTATGTACAAAGTTTAACTGAAATAATTTTGATTTTGAAAATTCTGTTTATTAATTAATTTAAGAAATAAAACTTAAAAAAATACATGCATTCATATCATTAATAATACTCATCACTGTAATGAACTTTTATATTATTAACTAGCGACTCACCCTCGCTCCGCTCGGGTTCGTCCCTAACGTGGGCCACCCTTATCACTTAGGGGTATGGAAAATAGATAGTAGCCGATTCTCAGACCTACTGAATACGCATATAAAATTTGATAAAAATCGGTAAAGCCATTTCGGAGGAGTACGGTAACTAACATTGTGACATGGAAATTTTATATATTAGATAATACTCATCACTGTAATGAACTTGTTATCGATTTGACCTTAATAGATAACAAATAATTTTATGAGAAATAATAAGAAATTGAAAAAAAAAATGATTTTTACCTCGCGATATGTTTTGACACCGTGACAAAAAAAGTGCAAATATGTGTTTATTTTTTCTCCTTGCGTTAGCTAATGTATAAAGATCTTAATACAACAAATATCTCGACAGCGGCAAGCAGCGGTAATGGGTAAACGTCTCGTTAAAAAAAAATTAACCCTAAAACATACCATATTAAACTATGTATATTGGTTAATTTTATTTTATCAAACTAATATATATAATACTAATTACGAAACGTTAAGAGGAGATTATAAGCATTTAAAAAATGTATAATACTTATACATTTATATCAAAAACTTTCGAGTAATGTGGCGTTGAATTGTAGTAACGCATAGCGTCAAAATTACGTTATTGAACATGAGTTAGCTTTGAAGCCTATTTGTATACATTATAACAAAAAAAAATTAAAATAAAATTGGATAAAGAAAGCTTATTATATTAGACTTATATTAGACTATATTAATTTATTATTTTTATTCCATAACAACGACTTTCTCGTGAAACGGTTTTGAGACGGCTTTGTATGGGGCTTTCCCATAGTGCGGCTTGTCCGCGGTCGTGGAGGGATTAAAATTGACGTTACAAGTCGAAATTGAGTCGAAACTTTATAGGATGTAATAAATGTAAAGATTTTAAAGTAAAAAATATCTAAAATGAAAATATTATTTAAAAAGTAGTACATATAAAGTAACTTACCTGAGTATGCATGAATATTATAAGCCACAACACAAATTAGACCAAAGAAAAATACGTAGACCCTCATGTTTGTAATTATACAAAATGTGTGAGGTGCTAATACAAGGACTGTTTTATATTCTAGTACAAGAAATGCAAGTAAAAGGGGATTTTCTTATAAAATTACGTAAATAATCATATCTTTGTTATAAATGTATGTCACTGCGTTGCTTACACTAATGTACGATAAAGAATTTTCCTTACCTTTTTGCAATTTTGCATAACATTGCGCATGAATATTGACCGTGACTACATATACTAGGTTTTAGATATGTATATTGCTTGCTTACAATTACATTATTTATTATTAAGTCTTATTAAGTTATACGTAGCTTGTAATAAGAAGAAATTCAGATGGAGTGATTCGATCCAAATTATATTGTAATGTTCTCCCAAATCACTTCGGCCATGGCAGTCAATCTCATTGAGACTAGCCATCTTCGCAGGAGATATTGTAGTGCACAAATATACGCACAGACACAGACTACACTCGACACGACCAGTGAGAGTTAACGCGCAGGACTGACGGCTTTACGTGCTCTTCGAGGCATGGGGGTGAAATACCGCCAACTTTCCAACTCCGGGATGTTATTGTAGTTACAATATCCTTTACAGAAGAACTCAATAATTTAACCCGACTAGGAGTCGGAGTCAGGAGTAGGATCGGGTCGGGTAGGTTCGAACCTAGGACAGGTTCAAACCTACCCGACCCGGGACTCGAACCTAGGACCTCCGGATGTGCAGCCGTACATATTAGCCACTACTCCACCGAGGCTAATTATTCTTTATTTTACCAGTTACGCAATTGCATCCAGTAAACAGGTCACCTCTAACCTAAATACCTAATATGTAAATATACATAGACATAAAGTATAAAAATATTTTCTCATTTAAATATGAGGCCACTCTTTATTTAGCGAATAAAATGAACTGCCCGTTTTCTAACCAACCATGAAATAGAACTTTATTATATTTAAAGTAAATATTTTAACAAACGTTTCAACAAAGACAATTATATGAACGTGCCAACTTGGACACAAAGGACTAAAATAAAAATATAATAATATCATCTCGTAAAATGTGTGTAGAAAATATTACCAACCTTTACGGGCTAAATTATTTGATTTTAACTGTGGAATGAATTTTTCATGTGGGCCTAAGTAGATGGCAAAATCCAGAGCTATGGGAATGGGAAGGCGGAAAATGCTCAAAGGAATTACGGGGCTGATTTTACTAAAGCTCTAATGGATCGTTAGATTTTTATAAGATTTTATTTATTTCGCTCGATTGTCTGTTTAATTGATTCATTTTTAACGCCACATATACACAGGTCGATATTTTTTATTTGTATTGCTCTATCCTTATAATACACCTTTTATTTTCCCACCGAAAACTATAAAAAATATTATGTGGTTCACATTAACAATTTATCCCCATTTTGTAATTTTTAATGCACTAACCGGAATCTGATAATGATAAATTTTGGTATACCTATATAACTTTGGTAACACTATAGTAATATATTAATTTATACGTACATATATAGTCTCTTCGAACATGTATAAAAAATTGTTTATGATGGTTATAGTTATATTTGTTTATGTATTTGCTTTACATAAAATAATAATACTTTAATTGTCGACGATCCAATACTCACAAGCGATATAGAGCCCCTAAGTCTAAGAAGAGATTTTGCGTCCCTATGTATGCTCTATCGTTTGTACAAAGGGTTGTGTTCCGAAGAATTGTTCGAAATGATGCCCACGGCCACTTTCTATCACCGCACCGCTCGCCATCGACAGCGAGTTCATGCTCACACATTGCACCCCAAATGGTCCCGTACAGTTCGGTTTCAGAGGAACTTTCTCCCACGGACCATCTCGCTGTGGAATGAACTCCCTGCCGAGGTTTTCCCAGAGGGCTACAGTATGGGGTCCTTCAAAAGGGGAGTAAATAGGTTTTTAAAGGGTCGGCAACGCGCATGTGATGCTCCAGGTGTTGCAGGCTTCCATAGGCTGCGGTAACCGCTTACCATCAGGCGGGCCGCATGCCTGATTGCCACCGACGTGGTATAAAAAAAAAACTATGTAAGTATGCCAAATAAGACATGTAATTAGGCCTAGAAATATACTTATAATGGGCAAAAGACATGATTATATTTATTTTAATTTTAACGCTCATTTAAAAGTACTCACTAATTGCTGTTTCAAGGAAAAAGTTACAAGGTAGAATTTTGTAAGTTTCTAGAATACTTAAGAATCAAGCTCATAATGAAGGAAGGGAATCGAGAATATAAAATATGCAAGGAACAACGATTATAAACGTCAATTAATGTTAAGTTTACCTTTAAGGTATTAAATTAAGCTTCTGTAATCAATATAGGGATGTTTCTTATCTCTTATCTATACATATAATAAAATTGTAAGTAAGCCGAATCTGCACATTAAATATTTTTTGGAAAATCTTATTGGAATAAACATTATCGATACAGAGGCTGAATCTATAGTTTTTAGAATTTTTGTCTGTCTGTCTGTTACCGCATCACTGAAAAAACCACTGGAGGGATTTTCATGAAATTTGTTATGATATAGCTGGTTATCCGGGTCAACATATAATATACTTTTTATTGCGGAAAAATTTCTCATCTCCTGAGAAATCTATACTAAACGTTAAAACGTAACTAGGGACGAACCCGAGTGAAGCGAACGTGAGTCGATAATCTCATATAATTTCAATACAAACCCATTCTCTATCATTCTAGTTGAAAACAAAATTAATTTTATAGTACCTAGTGATGTATCAAATAAGTTTCGGCATTACTAATTAAGATTAGGCGTATAATATGAAAATAGGTACAGTAAATCGTATTACTGCTCCATTGTAAGATCTGCTGGATTAATCCCCCATAGATTATTCACTACATTATATTCAAGTTCAGCTAGATCCTTTAATAACTTTGAACTGAAAGATTCACAGATGAGGAAAATCTTTTAATTTATTTAATGAATTATTTATTTATGAACATGAAATCTATATTGTATTCATACTTTGATAAGGTCCCACTGCTGGGCACGGGCCTCTCTTCAGTAGGAGGGGGGTTAGGTCATAGTCTACGACACTGGCCAAGTGCGGGTTGGCGGACTTCACTTTTCTTTTGAAAACTTGCTAGGTTCTCTCAGACATGCAGGTTTCTTCGTAGGCTGCAACTGCCTGAAAAAAAAATGGAAATCTATATACCTATAGTTATTTTAAAATTATGTAGACAGGTAATTTTATTAAAAAAAAACAATATAAAGAAAAAATATCTTATAAATAAAAATCAATGGCTAAATATGTTGCTAAGTGCAATACTCGAGAAAGGCTGGACTAAATTGGCTAATATTTTTTTTAATATTCGTATAGATATAATATGCCACTTCCATATCTATTTCATCTATGTTTGATGCTGAATTCGTCCTCAGCAGAAACTGTATTCATTTCATTATAAGTACATGTGTTGATGAAACTTCTAAACATTCATCACTCTAGGTGACGTTAGAAGTAATTAAAGACCATTCGTATCCGAAGGGAATCGATATATACTCTTACGTTCAAGGACGGAAAACTTAAAGACTTTAGTCGTAATATTTCTCATAACTTGAAATCAATATTGATTTACCATTTTAAATGTTTCTTGAGCTTAAAGTATTGTAAGTTACCTCTTAGTTTACTTTTTGAAAGTCGTAAGTTTAACTTCATTAGTTTAAGGCTAACGTGAAATTACTACAGCTCGTGTGATAGTAGTGTACTTATGTATTTTTTTTATTGGATTAAATATTAGATTAGATAATATAGTGGGTTCGATTACCTCTAAAAAGTAAAGTATCTACGTATGTGTTACTTTAGACATATTTGGAGTAACAAAATAAAAAAAAAGTTTTACGAAGTAATAATACCTATTTCTTGTTCAAAATTAACGTATCGCTAAATATTAAACCGATAATCAAAAGCAACATGAAATTATTGGCATTGTTGGTAAAAGAATATTGGTTTAAAGTATCGTTATAAAATATCGATAGCCTGCGCTTTATTTCTAGGAAACTTAAGCTCTAAGCCAAGAAGTGCTACATACGTGTGTAAGCAAAATGTAAAGAAGCCACATACTGAAATATCCACTTGCTTGCATATCAAATCATTTCACGCGAGAGCTTTACACACCCCACTGGTTCTTCAGATAGTAAACCGTTATAAATTTATCAAAATATGTTCCAGGATAAAATCCTCTTGCAATGAAAAATTCTCGCTTGTTAGTTGGAAACCATTTGTTTATACACTAACAAGATAACTTACGTAATGATACGTCGAACGAGCTTTGTCTCTTGCTTTTTACTGCAGTACACTTATCTAGATATTCTGTTATTTTCATCGTTAGATGAAATGGATAATTTTTTGTCGTTAAAAGAAGTTATATTTCGTCATTTTATATGCATTCTGTGGTTTTAGGATTGACGTTATTTATATCATAATAATATACTCGTCCATTGTTCGCAGAAATAAAATATGACCAAATCGCTCACGCAATTTTTTCTAATTATTTTTGTAATATTACGGATACATGGCGTCACAAGCTTCTCAGCATCTTCCTAAGTGTTCATCACTAAGACCTCAGGAGCAACATCTATTGCGAGTCGTATCTAAAATGTTATAATACATATGTTGTTAACGTGAGCGTTTCCGCGTAATTTGTAGGGCGCGCCATCTCACGGGTTAAGTGAGATCACGCCTCTCATATGTAAGGTCAGAAAAAAAAATTTTTAACAACAGCATAGGACAAAATCGAATCAATTTTCATTTAGTATCACGAGAATACGTCATTTTTTCGTAAGATATTAACTTTTAATACAGAAATAAACACGACAAGTCTTAAAACAAATTTAATTCTCCGTATTCTAAAACATAGTGTTAAGCATCCACAAAAACTCGACAAAACGTGTACTTACTTTTAGTCAAACAGAATCTCGTTTCAAAAGATTGACATTGAAAGGCGAGTCGGAGCAAAACCGCACTACAGGCGCGATGTAGAATAGAATATTCAGAGAAAACAGCCAACGTCACAAAATGCATTTAACATACGGCTATAGCTGTGAAATGATGAAGTCATCATTTGCATAATATACCCTCTATTATAAACCCTATTTGCACATGAAAAATTCTCATTGAATTTAGAAATGGGAAATATTTTTATGTAAGTATATATAAAAGTTTTATAACATTTACGTGGAACGTGATTATAAAATTACTGAACGTGTAGTTGTTTTTGTTAAAACATGTCTTCTGTGCTTGTTACGAGTATATTTGTCGTCACATTATAGTAGGTTAGTGCGTTGGTTTAGTTTTATATTATAACTAGCAACTCACGCTCCGCTCGGGTTCGTCCCTACTTACGTTTTATCTTTTAGTATAGATTTTTCAGAGATGAGACATTTTCCCTCAGTAAAAAGTATCCTATATGTTGACCCGGATAATCTTATAAAAAAAATCATTAAAATCCCTCCAGTGATTTTTTTGTCATGCGGTAACAGACAGACAGACAAAAATTCTAAAAACTATAGATTCGGCCTCTGTATCGATAATATAAGATATCTATTTCAATAAGATTTTACAAAAAATATTTAATGTGCAGATTTGACTTAGTTACAATTTTATTATATGTACCTGTAGATAGTAAGGCTTCAATAAGATTTGAAGTTGAGCTGAGTTTGTGTATTAATCAGAATCAAACGGACATATGTACATGATATAATTAGGACATTTGTTTTCATATAGTAATTTAGGTTATGAATTAAGCCTTTTATACGTCTCACTGCTGGGCACAGGCCTCTCTTCAATACGAGGGGGATCAGGCCACAACCACCACGCTGGCCAAGTGCGGGTTGGCGGACTTCATTTGTCTTTCGAAAACTTACTAGGTTCTCTCAGAGGTACAGGTTTCCTCACGATGTTTTCTTTGACCTTAAGAAAAGTGGTAATCATGTTAGAAATGATTCGCACATGAAAATATCAGATGTGTGAGACCTGGGGCTTGAATCCGTTTCACTCGGTTTCCTAACCGAGCTCGTTTCCACTGGGCTAACACTGCGTAATTGAGGATATAGATAAATAGATTAAATTAATTTTCATTGTATGCAGATGAGAAATAAAATTTAATGCATCTATCTGTTGTCTGATCATATTATAGGTACACTTAAACTAAAAGATATCGTACAAAACTTTGAGTACCAATAATTTTTTATGTCTCGTCAAATCAAATAAATTTTCATTTATTGGTACATATTGTAAACAATACTGAAAGTCCCTAAATAGCACTAAAGAGAAATTTATGAAAGCGAACATAAGATAAAATCGCGTTACATCGGGAGTGAGCGTAAAATTATTTTTTACCACTCCCAATGAATAAAGTTGAATATCATATAAATGTATAAGTACATTGTTACGAGTATGTGGTATTTTTGCGTTTAATCTGCTATTCCCGGTGAGTTTACCGTGTAGTGGAGCATTATAGAAGCTGTAGATGTCTTGTTATATGAAAAAATCAGCCATTCCCATTTCAAATTGCCTTTTCTCGGCGAACACTTGGATGGGGAGAAGTTCAATAGCAGGTGCTAAGAATGTATGTTATATAAAGACAAACTTTTTCTATACAAATCGCTTAGGTCGGAGACGTATTTCTGTATGAAAGTTTGTCATATTATTTTAATAGAGCCTATTAGATAATTTTCTAAAATATTGAAGTACTAGCATTGCCCGCGGCTCCGCCCGCGTTCAGATGACCAAAAAAATATTGTTCGGTTTTACTTTTACTGCAATGTAAGAGTATACTAATATAGTATACTCTTACATTGCAATCTTTGTATTTTTTCTCAGTTATGAGATATTTTCCCGCGGTAAAAAGTATCCTATATGTTGACTCGGATAACCAGCTATCACCATACCAAATTTCATCAGAATCCCAGAGAAAAACAGATAGACAGACTGACAAAAATTCTAAAAACTATAGATTCGGCCTCTATATCAATAATAATGTTTGTTTCAATAAGATTTTCCAAAAAATATTTAATGTACAGATTCGGCTCAGTTACAATTTTATTATATGTATAGATAATATAGATAGATTTGTAGAAATATTAGTAAACTACCTTAGTAAAAATTGTCTTGGTTATAAAAATTGTAGCACAGATCTCATAATACTGTTGTATAATATTTCTAAATAAGTAATATGAATTTTAATTAAATAATGTTAATTCGCATACTATTTTATTTAGCATTATAGCATAATCTGTCAGCTATTTTTAAGCGGAAATAACGATTATAACGCGTGCGCCACTTCCTTTTATTATTTTCTCATTTTAACTAGTGCATACCTATTTAATTATTTTAAAAAGTGTAATATTGCAAACAAGCAAACGAACAAAGTACAAAGCACACTTTCGCTTTTATAATATTAACAAGACATTCGACAGTGACTTACCGGAAACTGTAATGAGTTATTCCCGCCCTTAAGTTATTCTTAGTTAATAACTGATGGTTGCTCGTGATAAGAGTAATCATATCAAGGTTCCCTTGTGGGCGCAACCTTATGGCGACAACAGGTGTTACATGATAATGACTAAACAGCTCTTGAATTTGTAATGAGTCCCTGAGTAGAGTACAATGAAGGGCGTGTGACGTCACGACGTGAATATAGATCGCTAGAACTGAAAAAGTAGAAAAAAAATTTAGCTAATATCTAAGATCGTAAAGAAATATTTCAATATATTTTTACTTTTACTATTACTACTACTACAACTTTTACTATTAATACAATTAATATTTCAATATATTTTTAATTTTTGAATTAATTTAAATTTCATTAATTTTATAAATGTAAAAGTTTGAATGGATGTTTGTTATTAAATCAAGTCAGAACGGAACTGGATGAAATTTTGCACAGAGATAGTTCATAGTCTGGAATAGAACATAGGTGACTTTTATCCCTGAAAAATATACGATTCCCGAGGGATAGATTTGTTTTTGTTTTTCACTCGGGAGGAACCCGAGCGAAGCGAGGATGACTAGTTAGTGTTATATAAAACCTTTTTAATAAAACTGTGTCATAAAATTAAACGTCTTTAAAGATAACTTTTTTTTAATAACTGTTCTATTTATGTTTTTTAATTTAGAGAATGTAATATAGTAGAGCGTTCTTACGAAAGGAAACAATATAAGATCCAGTAAATTATGACTCCAGTTATTATTCGCAAGGAGAGGAAGTCTTAAGACTCACGATGATGTATAAAGAATTAATCCTATGAGACTCGTTGAAAAAAGTTCTGAAAAAATGTTATTTTCATCACTTACATCAATGTTTACTTAAATTATAAAAGAAATATGTATGGCGGAATTCATAATACTTATTAAATTTGCTTATTTTGTTTACGTTTATTGTTGTACATATCATTTCCTTGAATCGAGTGTAAAATTATAGAAATTTTAATACAATTTATCTATAATCCTTATAATATGTACGTACCTATATCATAATAATTTCCATAGCCATAACGGTTACACGCGAGGAAAAAATTGCACCATTATATGAAACGACAACTTTTTCCATTTGGCCTAATCGCCTCCCTACGACACTACACCGCAAACATTCCCTACGGAATTGAATAGCGCCCTCGCTTTGAAGGAACTATCTCTTCGTTCCATATAACTTCGATTCTAGATGCGTATTACTCATTCAAGCTGTGTAGTGACTGCCTGATACTATGCCCTGCCTCGATGGTCTAGTGGACCCCGTGTAGTGGGAGTTTGATTCCCTGATCGGGCCATGTTCAGTTATTGAGTATTTCTGTCAAGAACCCCTGTGCCTCGGAGAGCCGCAAAGCCGTCGGCCCTGTGTTTTAACTCTCACCGGTCGTGTCGAGTAGTCGTCCCATCGGAGGATTTGATTCGATTTGATTTGACAATTCAGCAAGTTTTTATTTTCTGGCTGACTGCTGACTGGCCGAGCTCTCTTTTAAATTCTAAAAATATTTCAATTTCAATCGACCACTAAGTTCGGTTCTAAAGAACGGTTCTAAGCAGATGACAAATTATAGTTCTAAACAGATGGACGAACTCAGAGATGGATTTGTCTACTTTGTGAAGGGATGGATTATGAAGCTATCCTTTATTAGCAGCTAATTTAAAAAAATATTTTTCAAATAAAATTTTAAGATATACGTAACATTATATTCTTATGACAATATCAAATATTTTAAACTGAACAAATATTACTGTCATGTAATGCAAAGAGCGCAATACGATATCTACGAATGGGGTACTGAGTAATATATAGAATCGTATAACATAAATGTAATGTGAAAGAGTCTAGGGCGATAGCAGAACGCCATTCTTATCTTGACGGCTCCCATGAGCAATCAATTTTTCTTATAGACTATATTCTTGCGACTTTATATGCGTAGTTTTTTCGATTTAATCTCCCTGTGCTTTTTTTAACCCCCGACGCAAAAAGAGGGGTGTTATAAGTTTGACGTCGATGTCTGTCTGTTTGTGTGATCAATTTCGATGCGGTTTTTTTCATTTAAAAGCCAGTTTCCTTGCGGTGGTTCTTAGCTATGTTTGGTTAATATGGGTCCAGCAATTTGAAAAATTGACAATTAATTTGCTTAGGGGGCTTATTAAATTTTTAATTTATAATTATATTCTATTTTGATATTACTCGATTTTTTTCTAAAATATTTTATAAACTGTATCGAAAAGCAATAATAAGTATGAAATTGAAGATATGGGTGTAAAATAAATGCCGGGCGTAGCTGTTTTAAACGATGACAGTTGTTTTATTTACTTTTTGATTTAGGAAGGTTATAATGAACACAGGAAATATTGAAGTAAATAAAATATTATCATATAGTATCAGCCGATTACAATGGCTTTTATAATATAATATAATAAAATAAAATATTTGGTTTCATGTTATTTTATAAATAACCAATATGTCGTCATTATTTAAAAAAATATCTTTTTTTAACCAAAACAACTTAAAGACAAAAAATAAATTAAGAGGATTTTGTCATGTACAATAGAGATTTAATCAGATATTTTGGGGTCAGTGCCAGCAGACCCATCGGCGCCTCGGACATACCTCCATAATAGAATTCTAAAGTCGGTCAAAACGCTTGAAAGCACCTGATCGAAAAAAAAACCAGTTAATCTTAAATACATTTTTTAACTAATTGTAGGTATTAAAAGAACTAATTAAAATATAGGGAATCGCGTAGACAAAGTTACGTACGTAAATATAGTAAGTAAAAAGTAAAACGGCGTTATAAATTGTACGCTTATAATTTTGTACCTCATATTATGTATTACAAATTCTATAAAACTTTTTGACTAGACACATATTTAATATGAACGTCTTCCAGACACTTTTACAGCGTATGCTATAAAATTTTTAACTTAATTAAATTACCGACTCCGGAACGTGCGTCGTTTCTCAAGATTTTCATTTTCAATGACATATAGTTATGAGTCCGCAGAAAATTTGTTGCTATTGTGTTACATATTATAAAGGGAAATGTAGTTTTAGGTTTATATAACTTTAAATTCATTTTTAAAGACTTCGAGGCGGCGAGGTCTGAAACATATTCACAGAATCCCAGATCGCGGAAAATAGTACAAGCTCAGTATAAATACCACAATTGCGATAATATAAAGATAGAACAAAACAAAATAAATAAAGAATACTTAAGAAACTAAATTACTTAAAACATTTTGTTTTTTTTTACAGTATTGTCCTGTGCATTAGATACGAGTATATCTAAGTTCAATACATTAAATTATGGGCTATTAGTAAAGTTTTTGCTTCTTAGAGTTTAAAGGCTGTGGCAAAAAGCGTAGGGCACTTTGTCTCCCAAATTAATTAAAACTGTTTCAAAGAAACTTTGCTAAAAAGCGAGTTACTTAGGTACTAGTTCTTGCTGACTACAAAAAGAGGAGATATTCAAAACGTTTGTTTATCGTGAATATTACGCGATATCCATTTTAATTTTTGTTCAAATCATCCAAATATATCATACGTTGTTAGATTTATTTTGATAACGCAAGTGTTGATATGAATATTATTAAAAATCAAAATGGCGAATTTCAGGCGCCAATTTGTGTCTTTGAAAAATATTACAAGGATGGTTTCACATAAATTTGAATGAATAATTCCCACCCTAAGAAATCCCATATTTTAAGAAAAAAAAATGGCGTATGCTCTCGATTAATCTGGTATATCTCTCTGCCTTAAATACAGTATTAACGAAACGTAAAATAATAAAATAGTAAAGTACCTATACGAAGTTAAAATATAACTATTAGTATAAACATAAGATAAAATTCTGAGTCGAATGTGTACATTAAATATTTTTTGGAAAATTCTTATTGAAATAGTCATTATTATCGATATAGAGGTTGAATCTATAGTTCTTAGATTTTTTCTGTCTGCCTGTCTGTCTGTCTGTGACAGCATCACGAGAAAACTGCTGGACAGATTTTGATGAAATTTGGTATGATGTTAGCATGGTTATCCGACACTTTTTACTGCGGAAAAATATCTGATTTCTGAGAAATCTATACTAAATGTTAAAACGTAACTAGGGACGAACACGAGTGGAGCAAGGGTGAGTCGCTAGTCTAACATAAAATATAAAAAACTGTATTAATTTATAATACTTTATAATATTCTATTAAGTTAAAACCATGTCCCACTTTCTGCTGCTGCTCAATGCAACGCAAATTGAAATTTTGAACCGGATATAGGCATTTTTTTCTTCTTAATTATTTATATTTAGATATAAATCAAAATATATATGGAACAACTAAGAGGCTTATTTAAGTTTCTAAAATTTTGTTGAACAGGTAGAGTCTAGATATTTCTCCTTTTTCATGTTAAATATGTGATTGATATTAAATCTATTCAAGGGAGTATTTTTCGCAAGAGGTAAAATGCGAGTGGGCCTTGGAATTATGGGGTTACCCGTGATATATGGCGGTTACATTATAAAATATTACTGTGTTAGTGCTGTTTTTAAATCACAAAAGACGGAAATAAATTTTTACATGTTACATGTTTTTATGTAGATGAATACAATGATTAATAAAAAAATTATAACAATTATTTATTGGTTTCTAGCTCTAATTCATATCTTTCTACAATATTTTTTTTGGCGATTCGATTAGTAGATTCTTTTATTGGTGGTTTTTATTTTTCCCCACTGTATAAAAATATGTATTTGTTTCTTAGCTTCTCTTAGTTTGTAAAATTTAGAATGGCAATGTAAGTTTATATTACTGTTATATGCTGTGCAATTACTTTAGAAGGATACAAAGTTGGCAAGCTTGTCATATTTTAACACGCCTAGAGATTTCCTACACAATTTCCTCGACATTTTCTTACGATGTTATTCTTTTACGTCTTAGTTATTATTTTATGTACATTTTCAAAGTTTATTAAAATCAAAATTTTCAACAGGTTTATATTTTTTTTATTTTTTCCATTTTCATTTATATATGCATAAAATTTGTCGCTGGAGAATATGCCCGAGTTGTTATCCATATTGCATTGGTTAAAGAAAAAAGTTCGTCGTAATAATATTATCATCAATATCAATCAACGAACATATCTAATCTATTCGTATAAGGCAATATCTCTTTAGAAATACACATTTACCACCCTTGGGATAGTTTTTTTTAAATGGGGTATGGGACAAAAAAAATGTTCACAATTATCAGCGTGACGTATATTAAAAACCCAAAGACCTAAATTTACTACTTCTTCCTATATGGATTTGATTAAAAATATACTAAAAATATAGTGCTTACTATCTATACGTCTAATAAAATTGTAACTAAGCCGAATCTATACATTAAATATTTTTTGGAAAATCTTATTGAAATAAACATTATTTTCGATACAGAGGCTGAATCTATAGTTTTTAGAATTTTTGTCTGTCTGTTACTGCATCACGGAAAAACCACTGGAGGGATTTTGATGAAATTTGGTACGATGATAGCTAGTTATCTAGGTCAACATATAGGATACTTTTTACCGCGGGAAAATGTCTCATTTCTGAGAAAAAATACAAAAACTGCACAGTAAAAGTATACTAATATGTAAAATTTAAGAATTTAGTTTTTGGTCATTTGAACGCGGGCGGAGCCGCGAGCAATGCTAGTAAAATATAATATGTCAGTATAATAACAGTATCTTAGCACAATTACTCGTAGGAATTTTCGCGCTTGTCGGAATATAAAGAAGCTGTTCATTCCTTACACACTCAATTTATTGAGGTCAGGTCAGCATTTTAGTCGTGAATAGGTAATTTTATCTTTTGTAGCTAATGTTATTACGTGTTTACCTAACAAAAAATATGTTTAGTTATTATTTATTATTAAAAGTAAAGTAATAAAACGTATTAGGGTAAAATATATAAAAGTTTGTTGCGATCTTTGTTTACTATTAAAGGCGTACTTCAGAACTTCCTCCATTTCAGTGGCTTAAGCTGAAGTAACAAAAGATATTTCCAAGCGTTAATCGTTCTCGGAGTAAATATAGCGAGTGAAAACTTCACCTAATACTTTTAAGTTCTCTAGTGCTTAAATTTTTTTACCAACTCTTAATGATAAGTTAGTTGATTTAGTTTTTGTTTAGTATTTGGTAATCTCATATTTTCGAAATATTTTCGAACAAATAATCAAATATTTTCGAAGACGGTGTGCTTTGGCTAAGTAATTAAAGCCTATCTATTAAATACATACCTAATCAAATATTTTCGAAGTCGGTGCCAGCCCATACAAAGCAAAGCACACCGACTTCGAAAATATTTCATTAGGTATGTATAGTAAATGAAAACTACCAATCAGTTATTTTTTACTTTTTAGTGCTTTTGTTTGAAATCGGTTTTTATTTTTTTTTAAGTTTTTTCCCTTTTTAGTGTAGACAGTAGTAGCAAAGTAAGAATTCTTATGTGTTAGGCTTGTCGAATCAAACAAAATAAGCCCAAACTCAAAGTATCTACTATTAGTCGTTGAAGAGTTCCACCTATCCACCTTCTGGCCTTACCATCAGATCAGGTCAACGATACCAAACGAGTTACAGTCATACTTCTGTCGAAAACACATATGGTATGGCAGTATCAAAAACAAAATTAGGTTTAGCTGATTAAATAAAATGACTCACGTGCATAAAGAATTAAGGGTTAAAAGCACTAAGAATGACTGCACAAGCTCTATATCATAAAATAGAAGTTTAAATAATCCAGAGCACTGCTTAAACTTAAACCCGTTGAAGACGGGACGTAAATCCCAATAGGCGTTGATCGATACATATTACATAGCAGTGACGAGGTCTCTCGTAAAACTCTAAAACGCTGCACTCCGTTCAGTTTATTTGATAGCGAAGAAATGTCGCTTAGCTTTTGCAAGGTATCTTGCAATTTTAGTAACGTTGATAAAACTCGGAAAAGAACTAGAATTTCTCTTTAGAGACTTACAACATATTTGTACAGTACCTGTGTATGTAATTGAATTGTAGCGTTGTTGTTCTGGACACTGCAGGTAAATAAAGTTTTATAAGAACGTAATATTTAAGCTGGCGAGTGGATAAAACTTTTGATCCTTGGTCGCTTAAACTGTGTCTGGTTTAAGGCATTATGAATGTTTAGTACACGTTTCATATTCTGTAAGAATATTTTAGGTGTAATTTCTATGAAAATAACAATTTTTATTATTAATATTTTTAAACTCCATATGTCATATTTTTAAAGCTTTAAAAGTGATGACATTTAGGATTACCTAAATGGGTAATATTTTATCCCTTGCGAAACTAAATCCGAGTTGCCGTGCACAACAGGTTGTGCTCAGACACGTCCAGAAGACCTGCTTGCTCTATATTATCCAGCCTTTGGAAAAATAATATGTCTGTATCACATTACGTTTTATTTTATACTCATTTTACCAATTATAACTCGTGCCTCCGCTTGCATAATACGTTAATAAAAAGCTCTATTCTGAATTTATGTATCATTTTAAAAGTGAGATATCTTGTAGAATCGATTGAGTAGTTTCTTAGTTTTTTTCCTACACAAACAGTTATTTTAGTTAATTTAGATTAATTTGTTTAATATCTTTTTAATATTACACGATATAATTTTTAAGGGTCAAACAATTGGGAAATGGGCCGGGAGAAGAAGAAGAAACTATATTGAGGTCACAAAATTTTAATGTCACCAAAAGAAGGGATAATGAAAATGTAAGAATAATAATAAGTAGCCTAGCCTAACTCACACTCAGTTATTTATACGTATACTAAAATTGTAACTGAGCCGAATTTGTATATTAAATATTTTATGAGGGATTTTTTTAAAATATATGGCCCTAGAAGATGTTCAAGATGACGCGTAACACTGTAACAGACACACAAAAATAGAGGTCGGTCAAAAAAACGACGGAAGCAAGACAAGCAGGACAAACCAACAAACACCAATTCATATAGTAGTATTACCAATAACAATACTAAAACAAAATAGGTTATCATAGTTTAAACAAGATATCACTTTACAATAGTCGAAGACAGTAAATGTTAAAAACCTACCTTTTACAAACCAACCAGTGAAATTTTGAACTAAATTAAAAGAAAATTAAAAATTGAAAGAAAACCAACTCTTCTAAAACTAATAAAGATAATTGATTTTGTAAGTTTATATAAAAATACTCCTTAATACCAGGTTTCTCATTTCACTACGTAATTTAAATTCTATTTTAAATGAAAAATAATATAAACGGTCTGTATATATCACTATTCGAACTGGATATTGAAGTTTTAGTGCAAACATACTATTTATATTTTTTAACTGAATAAAGAAAGAAATCGTATTAAGTATTAGGACTTGCTTGTTTCATTAAGAAAATGAAGCAATTATGAATAAATGTAGGTGAAACTTGGCTTACACATGGATCCTTTCTTGTACTAACACAATATAGGCTTTACTATAACATTATTATACAAACAATATTAATACAAAATACACAACATTTCATTGCTTGCAACTTTGCTCGTGTAATTTCACTCGCCTTTATTAATATAGCTATATGTACATATGTACATATATAGACTCAGGTCAATAAAGGGCGGCGAGTCATCTATAGTACGTCTAAAGTTAAATGTTATAATATTTGGCATTCCCTATAGGTTACTCAGAGATAGATTTCAGCTGTTTTTTTTTGATTTGCTACGTGTGCCGGTGATATACCGAGATAATAATGAAATTTTACATATAATATGATGTTCTCCTAGCCGATTTCGGCTACGGCGGCCAATCTCATTGAGATTAGCCAACTGCGCAGGAGATATTATAGTGCTCAAGTGTACGCGCAGACACAAGTGCACTCTCTATTCCTATCACTCTCATACTCCGGTGGGACGACCACTCGACACGACCGGTGAGAGTCAAGGCGCAGGACCGACGGCTTTACGTGCTCTCCGAGGCACGGGGGTGAAACACCGCTAACTTCCCAACTTCGGGCTGTTACTGAGACTTACTATACAGAAAGACTCAATAACTAAACTTGGCCCGACCCGGGACTCGAACCCAGGACCTCCGGGTGTGCAGCCGTACATGCTAGCCACTACACCACCGAGGCAGTTATATTAATAATAATAGTATTTGTGTCTGATTTGTTTTATTCTATAAAATATAAAATGCAGGATCTTATTTCACTAGTCCAAATACCTTATTCCATCTAATATTTTAATGTGCGAATCATTTCTTCAATTTGATTACCTTACGGTGAAAGAAAACATTGTGAGGTAATTAATTATTATTATTATTAATTTGTATGTATGAGGGAACTTCGTATGTTTTCTGTCAGCATGGTGGACTATGACCTGATCCCTCTCGAATTGAGAGGAGGCTTGTGCACAGAAGTGGGACGTTAAAAAGAGCTGAATACATATCATAATCAATAAAAATAATCATGAAAACTGGTTCATAATCAGCGAAGTCATCGCTTGTATTTAGTTTTTGAAGTCGGTAGCTTACTAGTATTATTGGAGTAACTCTCGTAAGCCTAAAATGGTAGTTTTCTTATTTATGTGGGCTACAACTGATTATGTAGTCATTGTTCACCATCTTTGCTGTGGCTTGGTTAATCAAACAACAATAACTATATTACATAACTTATGAAATTTTCTTAACAAAATAATATTTTGTAAAATATAAATAATTTAAAATATGTATGAAATGTAAGTAATGAATTTGATTATTTCAGTTAATTTTTGGTAATAGTTAATATAAAAATTTTTAACAATCAAAATTTCAAACTTTATGTATTTTAAGTATTCACTTAGAAAGTAAATACTTTTCACTGTACATATACAATAAATTCCTTTCTACAAAAAAATCCTAACAAAGGAATTTCTGCTCAAGATTCTGTTTAACTTTAGATAAAAACACTTAAGACTTAAAACTCGCAGAATAAGTAAAGTTTTGCAAATGCGTTGTGCACTAATGAAGTACTACAAAAGTTAATTATAACTCTATATAATTAAATCACTCAATTTAATTATCCATTCTTTATGTGAATCAAAGGAAAATATCTTTTATAAAAAAGTTGGCCGTCACGGGAGGCTCGGCAGATGTGAAACATCTATGTTAATATTAGACTTCATGATTAATAATAATAACCTATAACGAAATATGGAGTAGAATAAAGAAAAAAATGCTAGGTTCTCTCAGACATGGAGGTTTCCACACGACAGTTTCGTTTATCATAAGGCGAGTGGTAATCATATTGGAAAACACATACATTTATTCAGTAACTACACCTTTTTTGAACTTGGTCAACATTCTAAAATATTACGTATACATTTAAACTTAAAGAATAATAAAAAATTAAAGGCAGAAATTAATTTACTTTTATTACACAAATATTAATGGAACTTAAATTGTTACTAGCCACGGCCTTGGCTAGAAATGTTTACTATACCAGATTGCTTTGTATGAAAAAAGAAAAAAAATATTAATTTCTCAAGAGATTTACGGATGAAATTCTCCTTAAAATAAGGGATTTCTTAAAATGAATATTGTTTTAGTGACTTAATTTATTTAATATAAGAGTTTAAATTCATATTATTATGTATTTACCTTGTAATATCAGATGCTGGAGTACAATAATGGGTTATTTATACCAGTCTATTTAAAATAGTAGGTTATTTTTATGTGATTGTTTCCTTTCGAGGGCTAAGTCATTGTATTTATCAAAGACATTCTATTTATGAACGAAATGTAATAAAAAAATGAATGTAATTTGGGAATATACTTAGGTATATTATACCCTCTTAGTGACTGAAAATTTACGCTTTTAGCTATATCCACAACGAAGCAACAGGGGAGTCTAAATTGTTCTGAATGACTTCGAGAGAAAGCTGTTACGGCTATGCTCTTTTTTGCTCGACTTGGCGGAGCACTGCCGTGCCCTCAAATAAATTAAATTTATTTTACTATATATCATATCATGATTTTTAGACTATGATACTATGGCAATATTTTATATAAATACTGAACAATAAATTGATTCGATTTACGCTATAACCAATTGGTTTCAGTTACAACAGGTCAATTAATCACAGTAAATTACAAATATAAATGAAGTAATAAATAATAATAATAATAATACCATTATTGACGTAAATACAAAAGGGTTACAAGACATTTATTTTTAAACTATATAATTAGCACAATCTTTGTTTAGGTATACTAACGTCTGAACAAGGCCGAGCCTGTATCTCAGACGCTAGCCTCTTAAATAATCCATTATTATAATTGTTATTTCATTGAGATTGTGTTTTTTAAAATTGAAATAATTTTCAAAAATTATTTTTCAAATAATAATTTAATTATTTAACATAATAATTTATTTTTTATCTTTATTCGAGAGTAAACTGACATTTACCACGATTTGCACCTTTAGGGCAAACAATAGGATTAGCTGATAGTAAACAGTCAAAGAAACATAAAGCAGAGATACAGCCGGCTAAGTACCTAGATAGAAAGCTGATATCGTGTTGTTGTTTTAATTTTAACAACAAAGATATATTTTGTATTTTTCCAATCAATTTATAGTTAATATAGTCTTGAAATGTTCACTTCTTAGATTGATAAGAATTGAATATATCGGGACGTCGTCGTAGGGTTATGTGGCTTCATTAACCATAAGTTTAATCACACGAGTATTAACGTTTGTTACATTCTGTAAATAAAGTTATTAATTCGCGATCCCTACATAATATCTAATTAATCCCTCAACAATCATTAATGTTTACACTCGATTATCGATTTTACTATGAAACTTAAAATAAAATAAAATTTTAATAAATTTAGCCTTAAATAAAAGTTTGTGCAATAAAATTTAATTTCTCTCATTAGAAAATTTAAGAATACAATAGAAGTACTTAACTTGTTTAATATTTCTTTTTCTCGAGTTACCCGAAATGAAATTATTAAAATTCTACAGAACGTATTGTGTATCTTTTAGAGGTTACTTTACAAACTTCTTTACATTTTTTCTGGTACTTAAGATATTAAGTTTTATTATAGGCTCTTGTTTGACGTTTATTGCCAACGTCTCCCAATTCATAATTATTCGTAATTTATTTATTTATTTATTTATTTATTTATTTATTTAATACTAGCGCCCCACCCTCACTCCGCTTGGGTTCGTCCCTAAGTACCTTTGAACGGTTAGTATAGATTTCTCAGAGATGAGACATTTTCCCGCAGTAAAAATTATCCTAAATTTTGACCCGGATAACCAGCTATCATTATACCACATCAAATCTAGTGGTTTTCTCGTGATGCATTCCCAGATAGACATACAAAAATTCTAAAAACTATAGATTCGACCTCTGTATCGATAATAACGACTACTTCAATAAGATTTTCCAAAAAATATTTAATGTAGGTACAGATTCGACTCACTTAGAACTTTATAATATGTATAGATGTTTTAATAAATCATCAAAGATATTTTACACTTAGCGAATTATGTGACGTGATAATGCTAATAAGTCTTGCTGCGAAACCTATGTACTATATAATATGTATAGTATTTTTTGTGTCTTTAACGATAATAGGTTTTGAAATACAAAAAGAAGCTTATTACCAAAGGAATTGCTTAGCTAAATAAAGAAAGCCAAGTAATGTTATTACGTAAAGGAATATTTTCATTATGTGGATAAAACATCATACAAGAATACTATACGAAACGTAGGGGTAGGTTGTGGGTTGTATAGTTATTATCAACATAAAGATCGGTAACATAATAATTCTATATAGGTTTTATGTTTTTTTAAGTCAAACATGATTAATTTTACAATTTAATTTTAGGGTAGGATATAGGATAGGAAACATAAAAAATTCTTGCGACATAAACATTTGTCTTATACGAGATTCTAACCTATTCTATCGCAGTGACACATACAGCGTATTATGACGTGAAAATCATGAGATAATTAAATTATATTTTAAATAAAACTATATTTTCGGATGGTGATTTTAATATAAGTGGAATATTTTTTTTAAAGGTTAAGAAAAATGTTTAAAAAAAATGTTTAAAGTTAAAAAATATTGTAAGGCAATTTTCATTTGTTAATTGTGGGTAGGCTGTCTGTAACAACTATACATTCAAGACATGTAACACCTCAGTCTCTCCCGTGACCATGGATGCTGTAAAGCATTCGAAACGTCGGGAACCAAAAATCAAAATAAATCCGCGAAATAATCCGAAAAGATAGTTTTATTTAAAAATGTCAAACATTCGCGTAAATCTAAGAAAGTATTATTATGTACATAATTTAATACTTATACGAAATTACATCTCGATTAGGTGATTCAACGTAAGTCTATACCACGCGTTATCGTAAGTAGACTTTTTAGGTATAGTCAAAGTTTTGACAAGACACATCCCTCAACAGGCGTCGCTCGACAGGTTTGTGAACTCCTCACAAGAATTTAGCAGTCGTATAAGCATTTATCGAAGCATAGTAACAAGGTCTTATTTAATCCATAGAACTCACTTTAAACGCTACGCAACTCAGAGTTAAAAAAAAACTTTTACTACATACAGTCGGAGTCAGCGTAGTTAATTTTTAATCATTTTGAATACGAAGGTTTTCAGTGATTTACATTATATCTTAAATAGAAATATTTGCGATAAAGTATAATCGTATCTATTACTTGTTTGAAATAACAAATAGCGAAAGAAATGATACATGTATAGGTCAAAAAATATTGGTTTAAGAGTAACAAACTACGTAAATACTTAATAAAATATTTATTCCTGTTTAAAAATTACATTAAAACTCATTATCTTCTGCAAACGCACACTCTGTTAGCATTGCAGCCGCTCCACCAGAAGCCGAGCGCCGCACACACGCGCGCGCACAAGACAGGCGTGCAGATGAGGTTACGCTGGGCGGCTCCCAACAGAGCCTCCTGCGGGCTCAGTATTGTGGGGTGCGTGTCCACGTTGCCGATAAATAATACATCTGGAAATAACACATTTCATTTGATTCAGTGTAGGTGCGGAAATATACAACAGCTAAAATAAATGAGGAGTCGAGAGTAAGTAATGAGTAATCATTCAAGGTGCCAAAATTAATCGTTTTAAAATAATATGCATCGTGACGGAAAGATGTTTCAACGTTTGAATATTGTAAAAATCTACTATAATGTCTAAATATCAATAAAATGAATTTTAAATAAAAGGAAATAAATAAAACAGTTTATTTCATTTACACTTATTATAAGTTTTTTTTTTTAAATTAAACAATATTAAACAAAGACGTCCTCACCAGATAGTTCATTGGTTTCACTCGCAGGTGGCGTAGCTTGTGCTACGAGCAGTAGTGCGAAGAGCGCGACTAAGAGAGAGAAGGTTTTGATCATCATGATGCTTACTTGACGTTAGCTTTTGTATTATGCTCTTAGTGCTATACTGTTGCAATTTATACTATTGGCTATCACGATAAATAATATTTTCGCAATTATATTCTTATCTGAAATAACAACAACAAACAAATTTTTTGATAAAGGGTATTTTTATATTATCACCATTTATCTAAATTGCTTAAAAAACTAAATTCCTCTAAGTCCAAATGCCTATCCCTTTAAATACTGAAAATCTTTCATTATAAAGATTCTCAATACCTCCAGGTTTTCTAAGAAATTAATTAAAATTCTAAGAAATCTATTGTAACTGACACGCCGACGTGTTCGCGGTCGTGGAGGGATTAACTTATATTAAATTAACTTATACTGTTGATTTTGTTATTTTATTTGATATAAGTTTCAACAATAGATAAATTAGTTAAAAATTAAAGAAATCTGATATATTCGACTAATCGAAATTTTAATATGTCTTTGCCTAAAACGACGTCACTGTTCCTATTCTGAAACCATAGATACATACATACATAAAATGTAGTGACGCGTTATTCAAGGATATTGTCATAGTTTCCGTAAGCTGATTAATCATGTTAAACTCTAGTTTCAAACAGACTTAATTAATTTTACAAAAGTTCATAAAATGCTTGAATTATTGAATACTAGAGATACTCTCTTCGCTCAGGTTCGCCCCTAGCTTGCTTCCCAATAAAAACTTTAATCCCCATTTTCATGAGGGATGATTTCCGGAATAAAAAGTATTCTATGTCCTTCACAGGGTCTCAAACTATCTTTTTACCAAATTTCATCTAAATCGGTTCAGTAGATCTAGAGATTACCCCCTACAACGTCACAAGCTCACAAACTTTCAAACTTTACGACTTTATAATATTAGTATACATATAATAGAAATTATAAAATATAAGAACAGCTGATTTTACTCATATTTCTAACAAATTATTTTAAAACACAAACACAGCTTTCCATCTATGCTACCTTTATCATTTTATTACAGTTGTCCTAATTCTTTCAATATGTCAATATGAGTACGTCACATGTTTAGAAATACTTATCTTTATTACGGCTTATATAAGCAGTTACAGTGCAGCATATAACATAGTTTTCATATTAAGCACATACTAATATTATCAGATATAATAATATATATAAAATGTACTAAGTGACATTTTTCTTATACACACATACATAGAAACTTCGTTGATTCTTTAACATGAGCAAAAGTGACAAATAATTTAACATTTCCAGATGTATTGTATGTTGGCTAGTCTCAATGAGATTGGCCGACGTAGCTAGATTCGGCTAGAACATCATCAAAAAAAGAATATCATCATCATATTGAGGACCCCGGCGCGTTCCCGGCGGTGCTGAGCGCGCAGGTGGCGCCGGGTCCGGTCCAGCGTGCACGCAACCCTGTGCAGTGCGCGCGCTTGTGTCACTCGCTGGGCTTCAGGGTGGGCCGCTGCGATGCTAACGGAGTGTGTGTTTGTAGCAAATAACTAATGCTTTGTTAAATAATATACAGAATATTAATAAATATGTTATTATACAGTACTCATTTTTCTCTTTCTATTCTGCGCTAAAGATGTAGAATAAATAAATTTCAAGGCAGTAAAATATATACATTAAATATATAGTGAAAAACAAATATCTATATATAAATAGGTTACGACAAAACAGTTCAGTACCTTTTTCTCCTGTGTTTATCAACCGATTAAATTTTTATCGATAATGTAAATGATTTAATCAATTTAAAGAGATTGAAATTTCAAGGAAAGAAAATATATACATTTGTTTCATAGTAAAAAACAAGAGTATCCCGAGGAAATTTCTTGAAACTCCTCCAACTTCCTAGCTCTGGGCTCTTGCTGTGAATTTCTTAACAGAAGAACTCAATGGCTAAACTTAACTAGCCCGGGAATCAAACCCAGGATTTTTAAATCTGCTACACTACATGCTAGCTACTAGACCACCTGGACATAATATACCTATAAATATATATGCACATATTTTTTGAAATTCTTTGTTACGTGCATAATTTAATGCTCATACGAAATTACATCTCAATTAGGTGATTCAACGTAAGTCTATACCACGCGTTATCGTAAGTAGACTTTTTAGGTATAGTCAAAGTTTTGACAAAACACATCCCTCAACAGGCGTCGCTCGACAGGTTTGTGAACTCCTCACATGAATTTAGCAGTTGTATAGATATTTATCGAAGCATAGTAACAAGGTCTTATTCAATCCATAGAACTCACCTTAAACGCTACGCAAATCAGAGTTTAAAAAAAACTTTTACTACATACAGTCGGAGTCAGCGTAGTTATTTTTTAATCATTTTGAAAACGAAGGTTTTCAGTGACTTACATTATATGTTAAATAGAAATATTTCCGATAAAGTATAATTGTATCTATTACTTGTTTGAACTAACAAATAGCGAAAAGAGATGATACATGTATAGGTTAAAATAATATTGGTTTAAGAGTAACAAACTACGTAAATACTTAATAAAATATTTATTCCTGTTTAAAAACTACATTAAAACACATTATCTTCTGCAAACGCACACTCTGTTAGCATTGCAGCCGCTCCACCAGAAGCCGAGCGCCGCACACACACGCGCGCACAAGACAGGCGTGCAGATGAGGTTGCGCTGGGCGCCTCCCAACAGAGCCTCCTGCGGGCTCAGTATAGTGGGGTTCGTGTCCACGTTGCCGATAAATATTATATCTGGAAATAGCACATTTCATTTGATTCAATTTTTGGACGGAAATATACAGAGGCTAAAAGAAATGAGGAGTCGAGAGTAAGTAAGGAGTAATCATTCAAGGTGCCAAAATTAATCGTTTTAAAATAATTTGCATCGAGACGTAAGGATGTTTCAACGTTTGAATATTTTTAAAAGATACTAAAAGGTCTAAAGATCAATAAAGTGAATTTAAAATAAAGAAAATAATTAAAATAGTGTATTTCCTTTACACTAATTATAAGATTTAATAATAATTATACAATATTAAACAACAAGGTCCTCACCAGTTAGTTCGTTGGTTTCACTCGCAGGTGGCGTAGCTTGCGCTACGAGCAGTAGTGCGGAGAGCGCGACTAAGAGAGAGAAGGTTTTGATCATCATGATGCTTACTTGACGTTAGCTTTTGTATTATGCGCTTTGTGCTACTCCGTTGCTATTTATACTGTTGGCTATCAAGATAAATAATATTTTCGTGAACAGACGCAATTATATCCTTATCTGAGACATACTTATTTGTAGTTTATTGCATTTCTTTTAAGTATAATTGTATTGATAAAAAATTAGAACTAAATCTAATTTCAACACAACATATTGATAAAGGGTATTTCTATTTCTCTAACATTTCTCTAACTTGCTTAAAAAACTAAATTCCTCTAAGCCCGAATGTGACTAGCACTTGACCTATTTTAACCTTTAAATGCTGAAAATCTTACATTATAGAGATTCGTGAAGTACTATATACTATTTTTACCTACTACGGATTTTATTGTTTTATTTGATATTAGTTTGAATAATATGACAAAATAGTGAAAAATTCAAGACATCTAATATAAATAAAAATATCTTTTCCGATTATTTCACGGATTTATTTTGATTTTTGGTTCCCGACGATTCGAAAGCTTTACAACAATCATGGTCACGGGAGAGACTAAGGTTATAGACGTCTCAAACACATACTTGTTACAGACAGTTGTAAAATAGTGGGTAGGCACTGTCTGTAAAAGACAGTTTTATTTAACTATTAGTAACTACTAATATTTCTAACAAATTCTTTTCATGTGCTTATACAGCTTTCCGTCTCTGCTACCTTTATAGTTTTTATTTATTTATTTATTTATAAGTTCACAAAACCGACATACAGATGAAATAAATATGCTTAATTATAATTATTCTAAAGTATTTATTACTATAAATATGCCGACGTATATCGTGTGTACAAATTCTATCCCGGCATTTTGTGTGTGGATACTATGAAAGCAATTGTTCCGACGTAATATGTGTGAACTAAAAATTGTTTTTATGTATATAATTATATTAAATGGTAAGTGATACACTTTTATTACTATGAATATGAATATGCCGACGTGCATCGTGTGTGCAAATTGTATCCCGACGTAATGTGTGTGGATTAAAAATTATCTACATATTATTTTATGTGTTAAAATTATAAAATAATAATGTTAATTAAATATATAAATATTAACTAATAAAACTTATAAATAAATAAATTAATTACTTTTAAATATATAAATATTTAAAAGTAATTAATTTATTTATTTATAAGTTCACAAAACCGACATACAGATGAAATAAACATATTTAATTATGATTATTCTTCTTTTTATTACAGTAGTTCAAATTCTTAGAATATGTCAATACGAGTATGTCACATACTTGGAAAAACTTACGTACATATCTTTATTACGGCTTACATAAATAGCTACAGTGCAGCATTTAACATATGTATAGTTGAAAAGCTAACTTCAAGTAATCACCATGGCAATCAAAATCTTCCCTTACTTATTTGCTCTCTTCGCACTGTTGTTTTTAGTGCAAGCTGCACCAAGTGAAAATGATGAACTGCCCGGTAAGCATTCTTTAGCTTTTACCTACTTATGTTTAAAAACTAATTATACCAGTTTTGTAAGTAAGTTCTGTGATATTATCCAGTCTCTTCTCTTATTTACTTTACTTTTATTGCTTGTAATAATACTTTAAATATTTATTTAGTTAATTTAATTTCTCTCTTAAAAATATTTATACGCCCTAACTTCACAAAATCTACACCTCTCAAATCATCAAAATATGTGGCTTTCTTCAGGAAGTACCCTAAGAATTTTGATGATCATCAGTGAGTCAGTGACGAAATCGGAGTTTTTTTAGATATCAATAAATTCTAAAGTATAAGAGCTGTGCAATTGAAACTTTACAAATTTAATAAGTCTACTATTTACATCATATTCCGAGAATTTTGTTTATCTGGTATAATTCAAACCCAAGTTATGAGGGTGCAAAAAAAGGACGAAGCGCTTCGAGAAAAGGTAGGCAGTGCCCTAACGCTTCGCTTGGCTTGGCACTGCCGTGGCCCCACCAAGACGAGCCAAGACAATATGTACTAAGTAACATTTATCTTACACACCTACATAAAAACTCAATAGATTTTTTCATATGAGCAAAAGTGACAAATAATTTAACACTTCCAGATATATTGTATATTGAGGACCCCGGCACGTTTCCGGCGGTGCTGAGCGCGCAGGAGGCGCTGGCTCCGGTGCAGCACAAACGTACGTGCAACCCTGGGCAGTGCGCGAGCTTGTGTCAATCGCTGGGCTTCAAGACGGGCCACTGCGATGCTAACGGAGTGTGTGTTTTTAGCAAATAACTAATGCCTTGTGATATAAGATACAGAATATAAATAAATATGATTTTATGCAGTACTCATTTTTTTCTCTCTTTCTTGAAATAAATAATATATGAAATAAATAATTTTTTAAGGCAATTAAATATATACATTTGTTTTACAGTGAAAAACAAATATAATAAAACTATCCATATCCATACTTACTATACTTAATATTTAAAGAGTGAAAGTGTTTATTTATTTGTTTGTTTGTCCTTCTTTTACGTCGAAACCGGAGCGACGGATTGGTGTAATTTTTTATGTGATGTTAGTTAGAGAGCTGGAGAGTGACACGGGCACAACAAAAAAAATATTTATGATCAGAATTACTTGAAACTTGGTAATAATGCTTTTCAAAACAAAAAAGCTGTTGTTTTGATATTACAAACGGACACTTCAATTTTGTTTATCTGTATAGATAAGTTATAACATAAAGTTTGGCTTCATGTTAAGAGTTAAGTGTATTTTTTTTTGTACTTTGAACGCAGGCGAAGCCGCAGGTACTTCTAGGATATTATAAATAGATAAAGACAAAAAAGGTCAGTAAGGATTTAGATTTTTATCGATAATTTAAATGATTTACAATTGTTATCCTCAGTACATCCCCTGAAAAACAATCTTCATTGATTGTATATATACGACTACTATATTTTATAGATAAAACAGATTATTGCATTAAAGGTGTTAAATATTTAGAATGTTATTATTATTAGTTAATGAACTAATAGAACTGATTTATTTGACTTGAATCTGTTTCTGCTGCTGCAATTTGAGAGCTCTACAGTCACGTTTTCATAACGTATGAGAAAAAGTATGTATATTTTATATCTTTTTTAATATGACTTATATTAGAAAAGGTACAAAAGGCCTTCTTGAGATACCTATTCAAACGTTGCTATGGATATAATTACCATTTTCTATACCCAACCAAATTTCTGTTAAGTTGCTTAGGTTCAACTTCTTGGAGGTTTTGGAAGAAAGAAGCTAATAAAATACTGTTTTTACTCAAAGGCATTTAAAAATTGCATTGTATAAATAAACAACTAGGTAAAATGCGTGTGTGTGAGATATACATATACTATTCAGAACTTTCCTGTAGGACTTTTCAAGACCTACAATTTTTAGTATATTGTTTTGATGTATGTATGTCTTAAGGTTTAGCCAGCGGAAGGTTTCTAGGGAGGACTCGATACAACCAGTTATTGTATCTTCCCGTGAGAAAAAAAGATTTTCTTGAAGTAAAAGGTATCCTAAACGTTGACTCGAGTAATAAGTTATCACTTCACCAAACGTTGAAATCGGTTCATTACTTTTCGCGTGAAACGCGCATACAAAAACAGACAAACAGACAATTTTTTTGATAACCATTGTTTTGGGGGCTATGTTGTGTACATAATACGTTACAAATAAACAAAAACATCTATCCCACGGGAACCGTACATTTTTCCGGGATAAAAAGTAACCTACTTGTTATTCTGATGTATGACCTATATTATTGTAAAGTTTCATTAAAATATACTCAGTAGTTTTTGTGTATTAAGCTGTATAATTTACAATAGTTTTTTGACTGTCCCACGGGAACCCTTTAATTTTCCAGGATAAAAAGTAGCTGATTTATTATTGTCATGTAAGAACTATATTATTGTAAAGTTTTTAAATAAAATTTGTAGAGAATTTTATATTCTACAATATTGATAATAAATACAAATAGCAAAAACCCATAAGCAATGAGATATTTACAAAAAAAGCGCAAAAAAACGATTTTTGTGGCCTTTGACCTTGAAATTTAATAGTTGCGTACACCCTACCATATGTAGGTTTTGAGACAACTTTAAGGGTTTCAATATACAAGTATTTACAAACTTACAGCTGAGTATCTCGAATTCCGAGATTCTTACCTAATTTAAGCTTAAATGACTGGACTATTCAAGGTAAGAAAATATATACATTTGTTTCATAGTAAAAAACAAGAGTATCCCGAAGAATATTCTTGAAACGCCGCCAACTTCCTAGCTCTGGGCTCTTGCTGTGAATTTTTTCACAGAAGAACTCAATAGCTAATCTTAACTAAGCCCGGGAATCAAACCCAAGATCATTGAATCTGCTACCGTACATGCTAGCTACTAGATCACTTGGACATAATATACGAATATATATACGCATATATTTTTTTAAATTCTGTTAATATTTTTTTAAAGTTATGTACATAATGTAATGCTCATACGAAATTACATCTCTATTAGGTGATTCAACGTAAGTCTATACCACGCGTTATCGTAAGTAGACTTTTTAGGTATAGTCAAAGTTTTTACAAAACACATCCCTCAACAGGCGTCGCTCGACAGGTTTGTGAACTCCTCACATGAATTTAGCAGTCGTATAAGTATTTATCGAAGCATAGTAACAAGATCTTATTCAATCCATAGAACTCACCTTAAACGCTACGCAAATCAGAGTTTAAAAAAAAAACTTTTACTACACACAGTCGGAGTCATCGTAGTTATTTTTTAATCATTTTGAATACGAAGGTTTTCAGTGACTTACATTATATCTTAAATAGAAATATTTCCGATAAAGTATAATCGTATCTATTACTTGTTTGAACTAACAAATAGCGAAAGAGATGATACATATATAGGTTAAAAAATATTGGTTCAAGAGTAACAAACTACGTAAATACTTAATAAAATATTTATTCCTGTTTAAAAATTACATTAAAACACATTATCTTCTGCAAACGCACACTCTGTTAGCATTGCAGCCGCTCCACCAGAAGCCGAGCGCCGCACACACGCGCGCGCACAAGACAGGCGTGCAGATGAGGTTGCGCTGGGCGCCTCCCAACAGAGCCTCCTGTGGGCTCAGTATAGTGGGGTTCGTGTCCACGTTGCCGATAAATAATACATCTGGAAATAACACATTTCATTTGATTCAGTTTAGGTGCGGAAATATACAACAGCTAAAAGAAATGAGGAGTAGAGAGTAAGTAATGAGTAATCATTCAAGGTGCCAAAATTGATCGTTTTAAAATAATATGCAACGTGACGTAAGGATGTTTCAACGTTTGAATATTTTTAAAAGATACTAAAATGTCTAAAGATCAATAAAGTGAATTTAAAATAAAGAAAATAAATAAAATAGTTTATTTCCTTTACACTAATTATAAGATTTATTAATAATTATACAATATTAAACAACGGCGTCCTCACCAGATAGTTCATTGGTTTCACTCGCAGATGGCGTAGCTTGCGCTATGAGCAGTAGTGCGGAGAGCGCGACTAAGAGAGAGAAGGTTTTTATCATCATGATGCTTACTTGACGTTAGCTTTTGTATTATGCTCTTAGTGCTATACTGATGCAATTTATACTATTGGCTATCACGATAGATAATATTTTCGCAATTATATCCTTATCTGAAATAACAACAACAAACAAAATTTTTGATAAAGGGTATTTTTATATTATCACCATTTATCTAAATTGCTTAAAAAACTAAATTCCTCTAAGTCCAAATGCCTAGTCACTTGACCGATTTTTACTTTTAAATACTGAAAATCTTTCATTATAAAGATTCTCAAAACCTCCAGGTTTTCTAAAAAATTAATTAAAATTCTAAGAAATCTATTGTAACTGACACGCCGACGTGTCTGCGGTCGTGGAGGGATTAACTTATTTTAAATTAACTTATACTGATGATTTTGTTGTTTTATTTGATATAAGTTTCAACAATATGACAAATTAGTTAAAAATTAAAGAAATCTGATATATTCGACTAATCGAAATCTAAATATGTCTTTGCCTAAAACGACGTCACTGTTCCTATTCTGAAACCATAGAGACATACATACATAAAATGTAGTGAAGCGTTATTCAAGGATATTGTCATAGTTTCCGTAAGCTGATTAATCATGTTAAACTCTAGTTTCAAACAGACTTAATTAATTTTACAAAAGTTCATAAAAGGCTTGAATTTTTAAAATACTCTCTTCGCACAAACTTACAAACTTTACCTCTTTATAATATTAGTATAGATATAATAGAAATTATAAAATATACGAACAGCAGATTTTACTCATATTTCTAACAAATTATTTTAATACACAAACACAGCTTTCCATTTATTCTACCTTTATCATTTTATTACAGTTGTCCTAATTCTTACAATATGTCAATACGAGTACGTTACATACTTGGAAATACTTATCTTTATTACGGCTTGTGTAAGTAGTTACAGTGCAGCATTTAACATATAGTTGAAAAACTAACTTCAAGTAGGTACTTAAAAATACTTTGGTGCCATTTTTGAATTTTTGAATTTAATTTTGTAAAATAGTGGTGAGGCACCGTCTGTAACAAGTGTATAATGCCTTTGAGACGTCTATATAACCTTAGTCTCTCCCGTGACCACGATTGCTCTAAAGCACTCGACACGCCGGGAACCAAAAATCAAAATAAATCCACGAAATAATTCGAAATGATAGTTTTATTTAAAATGTCCAACATTTACGTAAATCTAAGAAATTATTATTCAAGTACTTAATCATCATGGCAATCAAAATCTTCCCTTTCTTATTTGCTCTCTTCGCACTTCTGGTCTTAGTGAAAGCTGCACCAAGTGAAAATAATGAACTACTCGGTAAGCATTCTTTAGCTATTATCTTTTTTTAATATTATTTTGTTATGTTTTAAAACTAATTATATCATATAAATACTTATATATTAGTTTTTGTAAATAAGTACTGTAATAATATCGTCTCTTCTCTTATTTACTTTACTTATATTGCATATATTAATACTTCATACGCCTTAAAAATTTATTTCATTAATTTAAGGTATTATTTTCATGTACTAATACTATCAGATATAATGATTGTAGTGTATTGTAGTGTATATAGTGTTTGTAGCAGATATATGTATCGTCCTCCATAACTAATGCTTTGTTAAATAGCATACAGAATATTAATAAATATGATATTATACAGTACTCATTTTTTTCTCTCCTTTCTGCTATTATGGTACGGAATAAATAAATTTCAAGGCAATAAAATATATACATTTAATTTATAGTGAAAAACAAATATCTATATATAAATAGGTTAAGACAAAACAGTTCAGTACCTTTTTCTCCTCTGTTTATCAACCGATTTAAATTTTTATTGATTATTTAAATGATTTAATCAATTTAAACAAATTGAAATTTCAAGGAAATAAAACATAAATGTATATGTTTCATATTAAAAAACAAGAGTATCCCGAAGAATTTTCTTGAAACACCGCCAACTTGCTAGCTCTGGGCTTTTGTCGTGAATTTCTTAATAGAGTAACTCAATAACTAAACTTAATAAGCCCGGGAATCAAACCCAGGATCTTTGAATCTGTTACACTACATGCTAGCTACTAGACATAATATATAAATATATATAAACATATTTTTCGAAATTCTTTGTTACGTACATAATTTAATGTTCATACGAAATTACATCTCAATTAGGTGATTCAACGTAAGTCTATACCACGCGTTATCGTAAGTAGACTTTTTAGGTATAGTCAAAGTTTTGACAAAACACATCCCTCAACAGGCGTCGCTCGACAGGTTTGTGAATTTAGCAGTCGTAAAAGCATTTATCGAAGCATAGTAACAAGATCTTATTAAATCCATGGAACTCACCTTAAACGCTACGCAACTCAGAGTTTAAAAATAAACTTTTACTACATACAGTCGGAGTCAGCGTAGTTATTTTTTAATCATTTTGAATACGAAGGTTTTCAGTGATTAACATTATATATTAAATAGAAATATTTCCGATAAAGTATAATCGTATCTATTACTTGTTTGAACTAACAAATAGCGAAAGACATCTCTTTATACATGTATAGGTTAAAAAATATTGGTTTAAGAGTAACAAACTACTTAAATACTTAATAAAATATTTATTCCTGTTTAAAAACTACATTAAACACATTATCACAACACATTATCTTCTGCAAACGCACACTCTGTTAGCATTGCAGCCGCTCCACCAGAAGCCGAGCGCCGCACACACGCGCGCGCACAAGACAGGCGTGCAGATGAGGTTGCGCTGGGCGCCTCCCAACAGAGCCTCCTGCGGGCTCAGTATAGTGGGGTTCGTGTCCACGTTGCCGACAAATATTATATCTGGAAAAAGCACATTTCATTTGATTCAATTTTTGGGCGGAAATATACAGAGGCTAAAAAAATGAGGAGTCAAGAGTAAGTAAGGAGTAATCATTCAAGGTGCCAAAATTAATCGTTTTAAAATAATAGGTATTGTGACGAAAGGATGTTTCAACGTTTGAATATTTTTAAAAGATACTAAAATGCCTAAAGATCAATAAAGTGAATTTAAAATAAAGAAAATAAATAAAATAGTTTATTTCCTTTACACTAATTATAAGATTTATTAATAATTATACAATATTAAACAACAACGTCCTCACCAGGTAGTTCGTTGGTTTCACTCGCAGGTGGCGTAGCTTGTGCTACGAGCAGTAGTGCGGAGAGCGCGACTAAGAGAGAGAAGGTTTTGATCATCATGATGCTTACTTGACGTTAGCTTTTGTATTATGCGCTTTGTGCTACTCCGTTGCTATTTATACTGTTGGCTATCAAGATAAATAATATTTTCGTGAACAGACGCAATTATATCCTTATCTGAGACATACTTATTTGTAGTTTATTGCATTTCTTTTAAGTATAATTGTATTGATAAAAAATTAGAACTAAATCTGATTTCAACACAACATATTGATAAAGGGTATTTATATTTCTCTAACATTTCTCTAACTTGCTTAAAAAACTAAATTCCTCAAAGCCCGAATGCGACTAACACTTGACTAATTTTTACCTTTAAATACTGAAAATCTTACATTATAAAGATTCGTAACGTGCTTTATACTATTTTTACTATTGATTTTATTGTTTTATTTGATATTATATTAAGAAAGATATCTGATATATTCAGCTGTCTTTGATGTATTTGCCTAAAACGAAGTCACTGTTCTTATTCTGAAACAATAGATTCATACATATTATGTACTGACACGATATTTTAGCATGATCAGTTTTAAACAGACTTAATTAATTTTACAAAAGTTCATAATAAAATGCTTGAATTATTAAATACAATAGAAATTATAGAATATTAGAACCGATTTTACTAAATGACTAATATTTCTAACAAATTATTTTAATGTACATATACAGCTTTCCATCTCTGCTACCTTTATCTTTTTATTACAGTAGTTCAAATTCTTAGAATATATCAATACGAGTATGTCACATACTTGGAAAAACTTACGTACATATCTTTATTACGGCTTATATAAATAGCTACAGTGCAGCATTTAACATATGTATAGTTGAAAAGCTAACTTCAAGTAATCACCATGGCAATCAAAATCTTCCCTTACTTATTTGCTCTCTTCGCACTGTTGTTCTTAGTGCAAGCTGCACCAAGTGAAAATGATGAACTGCCCGGTAAGCATTCTTTAGCTATTACCTACTTATGTTTAAAAACTAATTATATCAGTTTTGTAAGTAAGTTCTGTGATATTATCCAGTCTCTTCTCTTATTTACTTTACTTGTATTGCATGTAATTTAAATATTTATTAAATTAAATATATTATTTTCATATTATGGACATACTACTATTATCAGATATAATAATCCCACCAAAAACACTCTACACATCCCCCGTCTTAATGGGGCGTCGCGGGATCGCTTACGCACTCAACCACGACGCAACGCTTCGACGGCAGGTCTGCCAGACGCTAATAAGCCCACCGCCCCCCCCCCCCCCATCACGACATGGTGAACGCACGTTGGGGGGATTCTTAACACGCCCTAACTCAAGAAGCCCTAATTAATTCACAAAATCTACACCTTCGTCATAATATGTGGCGTTCTTCAGGAAGTACCCTAAGAATTTTGATGTTCATCAGTAAGTCAGTGATGAAATCGGAGTTTTTTTAATATCAATAAATTCTAAAGTATTTCGAGAATTTTGTTTATCTGGTATAATTCAAACCCAAGTTATGAGGGTTCAAAACAAGGACGAAGCGCTTCGAGTAAAGGTAGGCAGTACCCTTGTGCTTCGCTTGGCTAGTCACTGTCGTGGCCCCACCAAGACGAGCCAAGACAATATGTACTAAGTAACATTTTTCTTACACACACCTACATAAAAACTCAATAGATTTTTTAATGTGAGCAAAAGTGACAAATAATTTAACACTTCCAGATATATTGTATATTGAGGACCCCGGCACGTTTCCGGCGGTGCTGAGCGCGTAGGAGGCGCTGGCTCCGGTCCAGCAGAAACGTGCGTGCAACCCTGGGCAGTGCGCGAGCTTGTGTCAATCGCTGGGCTTCAAGACGGGCCACTGCGATGCTAACGGAGTGTGTGTTTGTAGCAAATAACTAGTGCCTTGTTATATAAGATACAGAATATAAATAAATATGATTTTATGCAGTACTCATTTTTTTTTCTCTCTTTCTTGAAATAAATAATATATGAAGTAAATAATTTTTTAAGGCGATTAAATATATACATTTGTTTTACAGTGAAAAACAAATATACTAAAACTATCCATATCCATACTTACTTTACTTAATATTAAAAGAGTGAAAGTGTTTATTTATTTGTTTGTTTGTCTTCTTTTACGTCGAAACCGGAGCGACGGGTTGGTGTAATTCTGTATGTGATGTTAGTTAGAGAGCTGGAGAGTGACACGGGCACAACAAAAAAAATATATTTATGATCAGAATTACTTGAAACTTGGTAATAATGCTTTTCAATACAAAAAAGCTGTTGTTTTGAGATTACAAATAGACACTTCAATTTTGTTTATCTCTATAGATAAGTTATAACATAAAGTTTGGCTTCATGTTAAGAGTTAAGTGTATTTTTTTGTACTTTGAACGCAGGCGAAGCCGCAGGTACTTCTAGGATATTATAAATAGATAAAGACAAAAAAGGTCAGTAAGGATTTAGTTTTTTATCGATAATTTAAATGATTTACAATTGTTATCCTCAGTACATCCCCTGAAAAACAATCTTCATTGATTTTATATATACGACTACTATATTTTATAGATAAAACAGATTATCGGATTTGATATTGCATTGAAGGTGTTAAATATTTAGAATGTTATTATTACTAGTTAATGAACTGAAAGAAGTGATTTATTTAACTTAAACCTGTTTCTGCTGCTGCAATTTGAGAGCTCTGCAGTCACGTCTTCATATCGTACGAGAAAAAGTATGTATATTTTGTACCTTTTTTAATATGACTTATATTAGAAAAGGTACAAAAGGCCTTCTTGAGATACCTATTCAAACGATGATATCTATGTAATTACCATTTTCTATACCCAACCAAATTTCTGTTAAGTTGCTTAGGTTTCAACTTCTTGGAAGTCTTGGAGGAAAGAAGCTATTAAAATACTGTTTTTACTGAAAGGCATTTAAAAATTGCATTGTATAAATAAACAACTAGGTAAAATGCGTGTGTGTGAGATATACATATACTATTCAGAAATTTCCTGCAGGACTTTTCAAGACCTACAATTTTTTAGTATATTGTTTTGATGTATGTATGTCTTAAGGTTTAGCCAGCGGAAGGTTTCTAGGGAGGACTCGATACAACCAGTTATTGTATCTTACCGTGAGAAAAAAATATTTTCTTGAAGTAAAAGGTATCCTAAACGTTGACTCGAGTAATAAGTTATCACTTCACCAAACGTTGAAATCGGTTCATTAATTTTCGCGTGAAACGCGCATACAAAAACAGACAAACAGACAATTTTTTTGATAACTATTGTTTTGGGGTCTATGTTGCATACATAATACGTTACAAATAAACAAAAACATCTATCCCACGGGAACCGTAGATTTTTCCGGGATAAAAAGTAACCTATTTGTTATTCTGATGTATGACCTATATTATTGTAAAGATTCATCAAAATCTACTTAGTAGTTTTTGTGTATTAAGCTGTACAATTTATAATAGTTTTTTGACTGTCCCACGGGAATCCTTTAATTTTCCAGGATAAAAAGGAGCTGATTTATTATTGTCATGTAAGAACTATATTATTGTAAAGTTTTAATAAAATCCAATCAATAGTTTTTGTGTACTAAGCAGTATAAGTTATTATAGTTTTTTAACTACCCCACGGGAACTATTTAATTTTCCGGGATAAAAAGTATCTAAGATGTTGCCCGGAGATATGAGGTAGCACCATGCAAAATTTCATTTAAATCGGTTCAATAGATTCGGAGATTAGTCCGTACAAACAGACAAACAGACAGAGAAACAAAAAAAATTAAAATAATCTGAATTTATTCTATTTGTCTTCTCACATCCCCCTCACTCGGTTTTAAGCATTTTTTTGCTATGTACAGACATTTGACCTCTACTGTTTTATTATAGTTAGTCCAGTCATTATAGTAAGTTCACCTCGGAATTCGCGATACCCAGCTGCAAGTCTGTAAATATCTATATAATAATCTTTTTATTAAAAAATATCATTCAGTACATTTATTTTTATTAAAAGTAAAAAAGTGGAATAAAGAGTACAAAAACTACAATTTATAATTTTAATCATCTTCTTCCTCTTCATCGTCGTCTTCCGGCTGGTGGTAAATTTCAAACTGGTCTTCATTATCGTCTTCAAAGACATTTGTCTTAAGTTCTTCCATGATTTCAGGGTCAAAGGTTCCATCTTCGTTAATGTCGCTCTGATGTGGTAGAGTATTGAGACAAGCTTGCCCATTATAATATAATTATATTATGATTTAAGTTTTTCCCTTAATTATTTCTTATTTTAGGAAACGGTTATCAGTATTATTGAGTAGATATAGATTTAATGCAAGAAGAAAATGATAAAATATAATATAATAGTTAATAAAAATTTACAAATATTTATACTCATTGATAGTTCATCAACTATATATGGCGCGTTTTCGACCGGAGGCACCGGTTGCCTGAAGTGATGCTGTGACCACGCGCTCTCCGCCCTCTATCTCGAAAACGGTTCACTGTATGAAAATTTTTTAAAACAAAATTTGTAGAAAATTTTGTATTCTACAATATTGATATTTAATACAAATAGCAAAAAACCCATAGGAAATGAGATATTTACAAAAAAAGAGCAAAAAAACGATTTTTGTGACCTTTAACCTTGAAATTTAATAGTTGCGTACACCCCTACCATATGTAAGTTTTAAAACAACTTTAAGGGTGCCAATATACAAGTATTTACAGACTTACAGCTGATTATCTCGAATTCCGAGATTCTTGACTGGACTATTCAAGGTAAGAAAATATATACATTTGTTTCATAGTAAAAAACAAGAGTATCCCGAAGAATATTCTTGAAACGCCGCCAACTTTCTAGCTCTGGGCTCTTGCTGTGAATATCTTCACAGAAGAACTCAATAGCTAATCTTAACTAAGTCCGGGAATCAAACCCAGGATCATTGAATCTGCTACCGTACATGCTAGCTACTAGGTCACTTGGACATAATATATAAATATATATATGCATATATTTTTTTAAATTCTGTACATATTTTTTTAAAGTAATGTACATAATTTAATGCTCATACGAAATTACATCTCAATTAGGTGATTCAACGTAAGTCTATACCACGCGTTATCGTAAGTAGACTTTTTAGGTATAGTCAAAGTTTTAACAAGACACATCCCTCAACAGGCGTCGCTCGACAGGTTTGTGAACTCCTCACATGAATTTAGCAGTCGTATAAGCATTTATCGAAGCATAGTAACAATATCTTATTCAATTCATAGAACTCACCTTAAACGCTACGCAACTAAGAGTTTAAAAATAGTCGGAGTCAGCGTAGTTTTTTTTAATCATTTTGAATACGAAGGTTTTCAGCGATTTACATTATATGTTAAATAGAAATATTTCCGATAAAGTATAATCGTATCTATTACTTGTTTGAACTAACAAATAGCGAAAGAGATGATACATGTATAGGTTAAAAAATATTGGTTTAAGAGTAACAAACTACGTAAATACTTAATAAAATATTTATTCCTGTTTAAAAATTACATTAAAATACATTATCTTCTACAAACGCACACTCTGTTAGCATTGCAGCCGCTCCACCAGAAGCCGAGCGCCGCACACACGCGCGCGCACAAGACAGGCGTGCAGATGAGGTTGCGCTGGGCGGCTCCCAACAGAGCCTCCTGTGGGCTCAGTATAGTGGGGTGCGTGTCCACGTTGCCGATAAATAATACATCTGGAAATAACACATTTCATTTGATTCAGTTTAGGTGCGGAAATATACAACAGCTAAAAGAAATGAGGAGTAGAGAGTAAGTAATGAGTAATCATTCAAGGTGCCAAAATTGATCGTTTTAAAATAATATGCAACGTGACGTAAGGACGTTTCAACGTTTGAATATTTTTAAAAGATACTAAAATGTCTAAAGATCAATAAAGTGAATTTAAAATAAAGAAAATAAATAAAATAGTTTATTTCCTTTACACTAATTATAAGATTTATTAATAATTATACAATATTAAACAACGGCGTCCTCACCAGATAGTTCATTGGTTTCACTCGCAGATGGCGTAGCTTGTGCTACGAGCAGTAGTGCGGACAGGGCGACTAAGAGAGAGAAGGTTTTGATCATCATGATGCTTACTTGACGTTAGCTTTTGTATTATGCTCTTAGTGCTATTCTGTTGCAATTTATACTATTGGCTATCACGATAGATAATATTTTCGCAATTATATCCTTATCTGAACTAATAACAACAAACAAAATTTTTGATAAAGAGTATTTTTATATTATCACCATTTATCTAAATTGCTTAAAAAACTAAATTCCTCTAAGTCTAAATGCCTAGTCACTTGACCGATTTTTCCCTTTAAATACTAAAAATCTATCATTATAAAGATTCTCAAAACCTCCACAGGTTTTCTAAGAAATTAATTAAAATTTTAAGAAATCTATTGTAACTGACACGCCGACGTGTCCGCGGTCGTGGAGGGATTAACTTATTTTAAATTAACTTATACTGATGATCTTGTTGTTTTATTTGATATAAGTTTCAACAATATGACAAATTAGTTAAAAATTAAAGAAATCTGATATATTCGACTAATCGAAATCTAAATATGTCTTTGCCTAAAACGACGTCGCTGTTCCTATTCTGAAACCATAGAGACATACATACATAAAATGTAGTGAAGAGTTATTCAAGCATATTGTCATAGTTTCCGTAAGCTGATTAATCATGTTAAACTCTAGTTTCAAACAGACTTAATTAATTTTACAAAAGTTCATAAAATGCTTGAATTTTTTAATTACTCTCTTCGCTCAGGTTCGCCCCTAGCTTGCTTCCCAATAAAAACTTTCATCCCCATTTCCCCCCCTTAAGGGATGATTTCCGGAATAAAAAGTATTCTATGTCCTTCACAGGGTCTCAAACTATATTTTTACCAAATTTAATCTAAATCGGTTCAGTAGATCTAGAGATTACCCCCTACAACGTCACAAACTCACAAACTTACAAACTTTACCTCTTTATAATATTAGTATACATATAATAGAAATTATAAAATATAAGAACAGCTGATTTTACTCATATTTCTAACAAATTATTTTAATGCACAAACACAGCTTTCCGTCTCTGCTACCTTTATCTTTTTATTACAGTTGTCCTAATTCTTACAATATTTCAATACGAGTACGTCACATACTTGGAAATACTTATCTGTATTACGGCTTATGTAAATAGCTACAGTGCAGCATTTAACATATAGTTGAAAAACTAACTTCAAGTAGGTACTTAAAAAATACTTTGGTGCCATTTTCAAATTTTTGAAATCAATTTTGTAAAACAGTGGTGAGGCACTGTCTGTAACAAGTGTATAATGCCTTTGAGACGTCTATAACCTTATTCTCTCCCGTGACCACGATTGCTCTAAAGCACTCGAAACGTCGGGAACCAAAAATCAAAATAAATCCGCGAAATAATTCGAAATGATAGTTTTATTTAAAATGTCAAACATTTACGTAAATCTAAGAAAGTATTATTCAAGTACTTAATCATCATGGCAATCAAAATCTTCCCTTTCTTATTTGCTCTCTTCGCACTACTGGTCTTAGTGCAAGCTGCACCAAGTGAAAATAATGAACTACTCGGTAAGCATTCTTTAGCTATTATCTTTTTTTATTATTATTTAGTTATATTTAAAAACTAATTATATCATATAAATACTTATATATTAGTTTTTGTAAATAAGTACTGTAATAATATCCAGTCTCTTCTCTTATTTACTTTACTTATATTGCATATATTAATACTTCATACGCCTTAAAAATTTATTTCATTAATTTAAGGTATTATTTTCATGTACTAATACTATCAGATATAATGATTGTAGTGTATTGTAGTGTATATAGTGTTTGTAGCAGATATATGTATCATCCTCCATAACTAATGCTTTGTTAAATAGCATACAGAATATTAATAAATATGATATTATACAGTACTCATTTTTTTCTCTCCTTTCTGCTATTATGGTACGGAATAAATAATTTTCAAGGCAATAAAATATATACATTTAATTTATAGTGAAAAACAAATATCTATATATAAATAGGTTAAGACAAAACAGTTCAGTACCTTTTTCTCCTCTGTTTATCAACCGATTTAAATTTTTATTGATTATTTAAATGATTTAATCAATTTAAAAAAATTGAAATTTCAAGGAAATAAAACATAAATGTATATGTTTCATATTAAAAAACAAGAGTATCCCGAAGAGTTTTCGTGAAACACCGCCAACTTCCTAGCTCTGGGCTCTTGCTGTGAATTTCTTAACAGAAGAAATCAATAGCTAAACTTAACTAGCCCGGGAATCAAACCCAGGATTTTTAAATCTGCTACACTACATGCTAGCTACTAGACCACCTGGACATAATATACCTATAAATATATATGCACATATTTTTTGAAATTCTTTGTTACGTGCATAATTTAATGCTCATACGAAATTACATCTCAATTAGGTGATTCAACGTAAGTCTATACCACGCGTTATCGTAAGTAGACTTTTTAGGTATAGTCAAAGTTTTGACAAGACACATCCCTCAACAGGCGTCGCTCGACAGGTTTGTGAACTCCTCACAAGAATTTAGCAGTCGTATAAGTATTTATCGAAGCATAGTAACAAGATCTTATTCAATCCATAGAACTCACCTTAAACGCTACGCAACTCAGAGTTTTAAAATAAACTTTTACTACATACAGTCGGAGTCAGCGTAGTTATTTTTTAATCATTTTGAATACGAAGGTTTTCAGTGATTTACATTATATGTTAAATAGAAATATTTCCGATAAAGTATAATCGTATCTGTTACTTGTTTGAACTTACAAATAGTGAAAAGAGATGATACATGTATAGGTTAAAAAATATTGGTTTAAGAGTAACAAACTACGTAAATACTTAATAAAATATTTATTCCTGTTTAAAAATTACATTAAAACTCATTATCTTCTGCAAACACACACTCTGTTAGCATTGCAGCCGCTCCACCAGAAACCGAGCGCCGCACACACGCGCGCGCACAAGACAGGCGTGCAGATGAGGTTACGCTGGGCACCTCCCAACAGAGCCTCCTGCGGGCTCAGTATAGTGGGGTGCGTGTCCACGTTGCCGATAAATATTATATCTGGAAAAAGCACATTTCATTTGATTCAGTTATGTGCGGAAATATACAGAGGCTAAAAGAAATTAGGAGTCGAGAGTAAGTAAGGAGTAATCATTCAAGGTGCCAAAATTAATCGTTTTAAAATAATATGCAATCGTGACGTAAGGATGTTTCAACGTTTGAATATTTTTAAAAGATACTAAGATGTCTAAAGATCAATAAAGTGAATTTAAAATAAAGAAAATAAATAAAATAGTTTATTTCGTTTACACTAATTATAATTTGTTTTTAAATTAAACAATATTAAACAAAGACGTCCTCACCAGGTAGTTCGTTGGTTTCACTCGCAGATGGCGTAGCTTGCGCTACGAGCAGTAGTGCGGAGAGCGCGACTAAGAGAGAGAAGGTTTTGATCATCATGATGTTTACTCGACGTTAACTTTTGTATTATGTGCTTTGTGCTACTCCGTTGCTATTTATACTGTTGGCTATCAAGATAAATAATATTTTAGCAATTATATCCTTATCTGAATAAACAACAACAAACAAAATTATTGATAAGGGGTATTTTTATATTATCAACATTTCTCTAAATGGCTTAAAAAATTAAATTCCTCTAAGTCCAAATGCCTAGTCTTGTGACCGATTTTTACTTTAAAATACTGAAAACCTTATATTATAAAGATTCTTAACACCTCCTACCTGGAGGTGTTAAGAATCTTTAAATTTCTAAGAAATTAACTAAAATCCTAAGAAATCTATTGTTAACTGACACGCCGGCGTGTACGCGGTCGTGTAGGGATTAACTTATTTTAAATTAACCTAAACTGATAATTTTGTTGTTTTATTTCAATTTTAAATCTGATATATTCGACTAATCGAAATTTAAATATGTCTTTGCCTAAAACGATGTCACTGTTCATATTCTGAAACCATAGATACATACGTACATAAAATGTAGTGACGCGTTATTCAAGCATATTGTCATAGTTTCCGTAAGCTGATTAATCATGTTAAACTCTAGTTTCAAACAGACTTAATTAATTTTACAAAAGTTCATAAAATGCTTGAATTCTTAAATACTAGAGATACTCTCTTCGCTCAGGTTCGTCCCTAGCTTGCTTCTTAATAAAAACTTTCATCCCATTTTCATAAGGGATGATTTCCGGAATAAAAAGTATTCTATGTCCTTCACAGGGTCTCAAACTATCTCCCCCCCAACATGCGTTAACCTTGTCGTGGTAGGGGGGCTCAGTAGTGCCCGGCAACCTAACCGGGCGCGAAGCTAAGAAACGCACAGGGAGGTTGCCCACTTCGGTGGACGGGGGGAGGTGGCCCTCTTCGGGGGGCGGTGTACCTTGCGGGTTGCTCCTGGTACTTCTCTGATAGCAGAGTGGACCTTGGAGCAACCCTATGGTTGTGGTGGTCTGCTTTGGCAGACCTGCCGTCGGGGCGTCGTAGTTGAATGCGTAAGCGATCCTGCGACGCCCCATTAAGACGGGGGAAGGTTTTGTTGGGTTTTAGGGGGTAGTACTGGCTGTATTACGCCGGTGAGTCCCACACGTCGTGCGTAAATGCAATTCCCAACGTTAAAAAAAAAGGGTCTCAAACTATCTTCTTACCAAATTTCATCTAAATCGGTTCAGTAGATCTAGAGATTACCCTCTACAACGTCACAAACTCACAAACTTACAAACTTTACCTCTTTATAATATTAGTATACATATAATAGAAATTATAAAATATAAGAACAGCTGATTTTAATCATATTTCTAACAAATTATTTTAATGCACAAACACAGCTTTCCGTCTATGCTATCTTGATCTTTTTATAACAGTTGTCCTAATTCTTACAATATGTCAATACGAGTGCGTTACATACTTGGAAATACTTATCTTTATTACGGCTTGTGTAAGTAGTTACAGTGCAGCATTTAACATATAGTTGAAAAACTAACTTAGAGTAGGTACTTAAAAAATACTTTGGTGCCATTTTCAAATTTTTGAAATCAATTTTGTAAAACAGTGGTAAGGCACTGTCTGTAAAGTGTAATGCAAGTGTTGATTCTATAACTTATTCTCGTGATAAACGATTTAAAGCACTCGAAACGTCGGGAACCAAAAATCAAAAAATAAATCCGCGAAATAATTCGAAATGATAGTTTTATTTAAAATGTCAAACATTTATACATCTAAAGAATAGTATTATTCAAGCACTAATCATCATGGCAATCAAAATCTTCCCTTTCTTATTTGCTCTCGTCGCACTACTGGTCTTAGTGCAAGCTGCACCAAGTGAAAAAAATGAACTACTCGGTAAGCATTCTTTAGCTTTTATCTTTTTTTAATATTATTTTGTTATGTTTTAAAACTAATTATATCATATAAATACTTATATATTAGTTTTTGTAAATAAATAAATTTCAAGGCAATAAAATATATACATTTCATTTATAGTGAAAAACAAATATCTATATATAAATAGGTTAAGACAAAACAGTTCAGTAACTTTTTCTCCTCTGTTTATCAACCGATTTAAATTTTTATTGATTATTTAAATGATTTAATCAATTTAAAAAAATTGAAATTTCAAGGAAATAAAACATAAATGTATATGTTTCATATTAAAAAACAAGAGTACCCCGAAGAGTTTTCGTGAAACACCGCCAACTTCCTAGCTCTGGGCTCTTGCTGTGAATTTCTTAACAGAAGAACTCAATAGCTAAACTTAACTAGCCCGGGAATCAAACCCAGGATTTTTAAATCTGCTACACTACATGCTAGCTACTAGACCACCTGGACATAATATACCTATAAATATATATGCACATATTTTTTGAAATTTATTGTTACGTGCATAATTTAATGCTCATACGAAATTACATCTCAATTAGGTGATTCAACGTAAGTCTATACCACGCGTTATCGTAAGTAGACTTTTTAGGTATAGTCAAAGTTTTGACAAAACACATCCCTCAACAGGCGTCGCTCGACAGGTTTGTGAATTTAGCAGTCGTAAAAGCATTTATCGAAGCATAGTAACAAGATCTTATTAAATCCATGGAACTCACCTTAAACGCTACGCAACTCAGAGTTTAAAAATAAACTTTTACTACATACAGTCGGAGTCAGCGTAGTTATTTTTTAATCATTTTGAATACGAAGGTTTTCAGTGAGTAACATTATATATTAAATAGAAATATTTCCGATAAAGTATAATCGTATCTATTACTTGTTTAAACTAACAAATAGCGAAAGAGATGATACATGTATAGGTTAAAAAATATTGGTTTAAGAGTAACAAACTACTTAAATACTTAATAAAATATTTATTCCTGTTTAAAAACTACATTAAAACACATTATCTTCTGCAAACGCACACTCTGTTAGCATTGCAGCCGCTCCACCAGAAGCCGAGCGCCGCACACACGCGCGCGCACAAGACAGGCGTGCAGATGAGGTTGCGCTGGGCGCCTCCCAACAGAGCCTCCTGCGGGCTCAGTATAGTGGGGTTCGTGTCCACGTTGCCGATAAATATTATATCTGGAAAAAGTACATTTCATTTGATTCAATTTTTGGGCGGAAATATACAGAGGCTAAAAGAAATGAGGAGTCGAGAGTAAGTACGGAGTAATCATTCAAGGTGCCAAAATTAATCGTTTAAAATAATATGCATCGTGACGTAAGGATGTTTCAACGTTTGAATATTTTAAAAGATACTAAAATGTCTAAAGATCAATAAAGTGAATTTAAAATAAAGCAAATAAATAAAATAGTTTATTTCCTTCACACTAATTATAAGATTTATTAATAATTATACAATATTAAACAACAACGTCCTCACCAGGTAGTTCGTTGGTTTCACTGGCAGATGGCGTAGCTTGCGCTACGAGCAGTAGTGCGGAGAGCGCGACTAAGAGAGAGAAGGTTTTGATCATCATGATGCTTACTTGACGTTAGCTTTTGTATTATGCGCTTTGTGCTACTCCGTTGCTATTTATACTGTTGGCTATCAAGATAAATAATATTTTCGTGAACAGACACAATTATATCCTTATCTGAGACATACTTATTTGTAGTTTATTGCATTTCTTTTAAGTGTAATTGTATTGATAAAAAATTAGAACTAAATCTGATTTCAACACAACATATTGATAAAGGGTATTTCTATTTCTCTAACATTTCTCTAACTTGCTTAAAAAACTAAATTCCTCAAATCCCGAATGCGACTAGCACTTGACCTATTTTTACCTTTAAATACTGAAAATCTTATATTATAGAGATTCGTAACGTACTTTATACTATTGATTTTATTGTTTTATTTGATATTATATTAAGAAAGATATCTGATTGATTCAGCTGTCTTTGATGTATTTGCCTAAAACTAAGTCACTGTTCTTATTCTGAAACAATAGATTCATACATATTATGTACTGACACGATATTTTAGAATAATCAGTTTTCAACAGACTTAATTAATTTATGCGAATATTTGACATTTTAAATAAAACTATCTTTTCGGATTATTTCGCGGATTTATTTTGATTTTTGGTTCCCGACGTTTCGAGTGCTTTAGAGCAATCGTGGTCACAGGAGAGACTAAGGTTATAGACGTCTCAAATATATACTTGTTACAGACAGTTGTGGGGCGGGCCTGGACCTATGCTTTTACGGTTCCCGCACGGCATGCTTTGCATGGTAGTATAGGCGCAGGCCTACCTTACTGTCTCCTTCAGAGACGGTAGGGGGGCGTTGGTCTTGGGGGAGAGTGACGTGTTCAGTCGCGAAGATCCCCAAGGCTAGTTCGGTGGACTATCCTTCTCGAGGTTGCCAGCCCTGTTATTTGGTCTAGTTCACTAGGAAATAGACATAACCGAAACCACCGAGCGCTTGTTGCTTTATTAAATATATTTATATATGCTATTGCTATTTATTTACTTATTTATCTATTTATAGTACATTTATTGGTATCTATACAGTTCTATCTATATATGTTAATGTATATATGTATATTTGTATGTATTATATTTATATATCTGTAAATAAACCCAATCCAAGGTGTGATCCGAACCGTGCCGAGGGATGCGTGGCTGGGGGGGAGCTCAGTCGCAAACGGTGGCTACCCAACACCTGGACGAATCGGGTAGTAATTTCTGTCCTCCCATCGACATGCGGGGCTCTGTCGGTGGGCATGTTTATTTCCCTAGCTTCTCGTGGGACGTATATGGAAGACGACAAAAATAAAAACAAAACACCCAAACCTTTATCTCCAACTGGAGATCCTCTTTCTCCTCTTTTAGGAGAAACCATAACCTTGATGGAGGAGGTTTTATTAGCCTCTCCGTCAAAGGAATCTAACCTGAGGGCTGAAGGGACCAATCCGGCCGGGGAAGGAGACATTGATGACTCCAATCCAGGGACGGAAGAATCCCTAAGCCATCCGGCCAGATTAAACGGTGCTGCTCGGAAGAGACTCCGAAGGCTCCTGGCGGCTAATGTGAGGTTCGACGAAGCCCGCGCATTAGCCGTTAGGCCTTGGAAGGATATTCCGATCAAAAATATTCCGCCTGACCCGAAGGCCAAGAAAAGGCCTAGGTCGGAGGAAGAATCGCCGGGGATGCAAATCAAAAAGGCTCCCCGTGCGGAGGGAAAGGTGGCACAACCCAGCTTCAGTAAGGTTGTGGAGCAATCTCGCGTGGGAATTAAAAATCAAGTTCCCATGAGCGGAGATCAAATGAAGTTGGTGCACCGATCCCTGACCCTTGCGATGCTCAAGATCACTGACAAAGGTGAGGGACCCAGATTCACCGGCTTTACCCACAGGCCGGGGTATATAGTGAGGACCAGGATAGTCTCAAATGGCTGTCCGAAAAGGTCCCCACCCTAAAGCCCTGGAGCGAGGCGGTGCTCTCAATTATCCCTGAGAGCGAACTACCGAAGCCTGCAGTAGGGACTATATTTATCCCTAACTCTGAGGCGGAGTCGCTAGACGAGGCCACCCAGTTGTTAGGGATATAGAATAGAGGGCTCAACACGGAGCTCTGGAGAGTAGCGCACAGTAGGGCCGAGGGAAATGGACACGTTGTGTCCTTCTTCCTAGACGACGCTTCTGTCGCAGCTCTCCGGGCTATGAACCTTGAGGTCGTTCTTGGTTTTAAGAAATTACTTTTTAAAATCAAGAGCGACCCAATGGCTGGCCCCACATGCCCAGGACCTGCTGAACGGATTCTGGAACCTCAGGCACCCTCATCCAGGGGCTCAGAGGGGCAAGACAGGACGAATCTTGGCTCACAACAAGCAGCCGGGATAACGTCCGAGTCCCAACCTCAGAGCGGAGGGAGCAATGTCACGGAGCCACAGCCCTCCACGTCAAGAGGTATACAAATACCTCCTGCTCAGGGTGGAAGGGTGGCAAATCCGAGAGCTGGTGCCGCCGGAAGGCCTCAGGAACCCTTACCAAGGCAAAGGGGAGGCCTAACAGGCACAGCTCATAGGGGTGGAAGAGGCGACGCTTGGCGTACGAGCAGGGGACGACCGCGTCCCAAGTTTGTGCGGACAAAGCAGGGGGGAAACGCCTAGGAGCTACTCAGGGGGGGGGGGGGGTGAGGGTCCTGCAAGCAAACCTCCACCATGCCGCAGCAGCCACTGCGGTGATGGAGCAATGCTTTGCTGAGGACAAGGCAAGCCTTGCCTTAATTCAAGAACCTTGGGTAGCAAATACTCAGGTTCGGGGACTTAATAATGCCGGTAAGGTCCTAAGTAATAACACTGGTAAGAGACCCAGAGCTTGTATCCTATTTAATAAATGTGTTGATTTCTTGCCAATTTCAGAAGTTTGCAATGACGACTTGGCCGCAGCCTTTGTCAAACTCAAAGAGTGGGATGGTGCAAGGGTAATAATATGCTCTGCCTATCTGCCTGGAGAGAGAGACAACCCAACTGAAGACTTAGCAAGAGTGGTAGAGTATGCCGCACATCACAACGCCGAGCTTCTAATAGGATGTGATGCAAACGCACATCACCCATCGTGGGGAAGTAGTGACACGAATAAAAGAGGTGAGTTACTTTTTGACTTTCTAATTGCAAATAACCTTATAACGCTAAACTCAGGTTGCGAACCAACCTTTGTTACTCGGGTTAGACAGGAAGTCTTAGACATTACTATCTCCACACACAATCTAGCCAGGCATATAATGAACTGGCGTGTCAGCAATGAAAATGCAATGTCGGACCACCGACACCTAGCCTTTGAGGTTAAGGCGACGCTAGAAGCCGAAACCACAACCTATAGGGACCCTAGAGCAACCAACTGGATTGAATTCAAAGACCGGTTAAGGATGAACTTGGCTACCCTTCCTAAAACAGTTAGAACTATTGAGAGTCTAGACCTAGCGGTGGAAGGCCTCACAAAGGGCATCATTTCAGCCTTTGAGGAGAGCTGCCCTCTCAAAATAAAGACCTCAACTAGAAAAGCACCTTGGTGGAACTCAAAGCTGAAAAAGCTTAGAGATAAAACAAGGAAACTATTCAATAAAGCTAAAAAGACGCACGTCTGGGAGATCTATAGGAAAGCTCTATCAGACTACAACAAAGAGATTAGGAGGGCTAAAAGAGAATCGTGGAGGAAGTTCTGTGAGGAAATCAGAAGCCTTCCACAAGTAGCAAGACTCCACAAACTTCTCTCTAAAGCCAAACCTAATCCTATCGGACTTCTTAAGAAGGAAGATGGCTCCTTCACAACTACAGAGAAAGAGACCCTCGAGTTGCTGGCCACGGCACACTTCCCTGGGTGTCTCTTAGAGAACATCAATAATCAGCAGGCAGGCTTTCATAGACCTCGCAGTGAGGACTGGTGCAAAGCTGCCAAGATCATAAGACCTAACCATGTTCGGTGGGCCGTAGACTCCTTTAAGCCCTACAAGGCGAGAGGGGAAGACGGGATACCACCAATCTTACTGCAGCAAGGGGTGAACATCCTCCTTCCTCACTTGATCAAAATCTTCAGAGCGAGCTTCGCCTGGGGATATGTACCAGACATATGGACCCTTGTTAGGGTCATATTTATACCTAAAACTGGTAAAAAAGACTATAGCCAACCAAAGTCTTTTAGACCAATAAGCCTCTCTTCATTCTTACTCAAAACAATGGAGAAGGTACTGGATAGGTATATAAGAGATGAAGTCTTGACTAAAAGCCCAATCCACTTTAATCAACATGCATATCGTAAAGGTAAATCAACAGAGACTGCCCTTACAAGTCTTATAGACCAAGTGGAAAAGGCGTTAGAAGACAAGGAAATAGCACTATGTGCATTTCTAGATATCGAAGGTGCTTTTGATAACTCTTCTACTCCGCTGTTGATAAATGGGTTGATAACTAAAAATGTTGACCCAACAACGGTAAAGTGGGTAAAATCTATGCTCACTAGCAGAAGAGCAAAACTAGCCCTCCACGACACAACTATCTATATATCCACAGCAAGAGGATGTCCGCAAGGGGGAGTTCTATCCCCACTACTGTGGACACTTGCTGTGGATGAATTACTACACAAACTGGCAGAACTCCGCATTGATGCGCAAGGCTATGCTGATGACTTGGTAATCATAGCAAGGGGCTTCTGCCAATCCACACTTTCAAGTATAATGCAGAAGGGTCTGAACATTGTCAGTGACTGGTGTGTTAGAAGTGACCTATCAGTCAACGCTGACAAAACTGTCATTGTGCCCTTTACAAACAAGCGAAGGTTAGACAAACTAGTCATGCCAAAGCTTAATGGCAAACAAATCGCATTTTCCACGCAAGTCAAATACTTGGGACTAACATTAGACCAAAAACTGACGTGGAACCCGCATCTAACTGCAGTCCTAAGTAAAGCCAAGATGGCATTGGGAATAAGTGGCCGCATGTTGGGTAAAAATTGGGGGTTAAATCCCAAAAACACACTTTGGACTTACACTACTATTGTGAGGCCAATTATCACGTATGCATCGGTAGCCTGGTCCAATAAGGCCAAGCAGACGACAGCCATTCAAAAACTAGACAGCCTACAAAGAACAGCCTGTCTAATGACCACAGGAGCCATGTCTACGTGCCCTGGTCAGGCACTAAATGCATTACTCGGGCTGCCACCTTTAGACCTTTTCATACAAAAGGAGGCAAAAGCCAGCATGCATAGAGCTAAAATCCAAGGCAGAACTCATTGGCTCTCACGAAAAATGAGGACCCTACAGGACTCATTACAAGAAATGCCGCTACTTGGTATGACGACTGATGCCATGTTAATTCGGCACTCATTTGTAAAGTATTATACAATTGAATTTCCGTCAAGGGAAGACTGGACTAAAAGCCAGGTAATCCATAAAAACGGATCTCTCATCTGGTTTACAGATGGCTCAAAAATAGAAGCAAAGGTTGGCTGTGGGATATATGGAGAGCGACCGAGGTTTAGCAAAAGCATACACCTCGGACAATTTGCCTCTATTTTCCAAGCAGAAGTCTATGCCATTCTAGAATGTGTAGAAGCTAATTTGTCTAAGCACTACACAAATCAAACTATCTATATAAATTCAGATAGTCAAGCTGCACTACTAGCGCTGGACTCAAACATAGTCTCATCAAAGTTAGTGGAGCAGTGCATGGACCGACTAAACTTCTTAGCAAGAAGTAACAAAGTAGTGCTAAGATGGGTACCGGGTCATGCAGGTGTAATTGGCAACGAGTGTGCCGATAAGCTCGCTAGAGGGGGAGCTCTTGGCATACAGCAGGGCCCTGAGCCCTTCTGTGGGATACCTAAGAGCCTAGTTCAAAGAACCCTAATGATAGCATGTCTTAAGACTGCAAACAAGACCTGGACTGAATCAAATGGAATGAATCACTCCAAGGCATTAATTAGAGCCTACGACAAAAGGTTTAACAATCTTATGCTAGGGCTAAACAGAAAAACCTTACGATTACTGGTAAGGGCCTTTACTGGACACTGCTGCTTAAATAAGCACATGTTCAACCTGGGGCTGAGCGAAACGCGAACCTGCAGAATTTGCAGGGAGGCAGACGAAACGCCACTGCATCTTCTGTGGGAATGTGGACCGCTCATGCACAAACGTAGTATTCATCTAGGTAAACAGTTTCCAAGCCTAGATGAAATAAAAGAGTGTAACCCTAAGAAAATCCTGCAGTTCTTAACATCAGCAGGGTTTAGTGGTTCACTCTAGTACAAAATGGCGGCGATCACAATAGACCAGAAATGGTCGCAGTGATATAAAAAAGCCGCCAAACAGAAATTAAAAAAAAAAAAAAAAAAAAATATACAGACAGTTGTAAAATAGTGGGTAGGCACTGTCTGTAAAAGATAGTTTTATTTAAAAGTTACTAATAATTATAACAAATTATTTTAATGTACATATACAGCTTTCCGTCTCTGCTACCTTTATATTTTTATTACATTAGTTCAGATTCTTAGAATATGTCAATACGAGTATGTCACATACTTGGAAAAACTTACGTACATATCTTTATTACGGCTTATATAAATAGCTACAGTGCAGCTTTTAACATATGTATAGTTGAAAAGCTAACTTCAAGTAATCACTATGGCAATCAAAATCTTCCCTTACTTATTTGCTCTCTTCGCACTGTTGTTCTTAGTGCAAGCTGCACCAAGTGAAAATGATGAACTGCCCGGTAAGCATTCTTTAGCTTTTACCTACTTATGTTTAAAAACTAATTATATCAGTTTTGTTAGTAAGTACTGTGATAATATCCAGTCTCTTCTCTGATTTACTTTACTTTGATTGAATGTAATAATACTTTAAATATTTATTTACTTAATTTAATTTCTCTCTTAAAAATATTTATACGCCCTAACTTCACAAAATCTACACCTCTCAAATCATCAAAATATGTGGCTTTCTTCAGGAAATACCCTAAGAATTTTGATGATCACCAGTGAGTCAGTGATGAAATCGGAGTTTTTTTTAGATATCAATAAATGCATGCTATGCAATCGAAACTTTATAAATTTAATAAGTTTTAATAAGTTTACATCATATTCCGAGAATTTTCTTTATTTAATATAATTCAAACCCAAGTTATGAGGGTTCAAAAAGAGGACGAAGCGCTTCGAGAAAAGGTAGGCAGTGCCCTTGCGCTTCGCTTGACTTGGCACTGCCGTTACCCCACCAAGACGAGCCAAGACAATATGTACTAAGTAACATTTTTCTTATACACATCTAAATAAAAACACAATAGATTTTTTAATATGAGCAAAAGTGACAAATAATTTAACACTTCCAGATGTATTGTATATTGAGGACCCTGGCACGTTCCCGGCGGTGCTGAGCGCGCAGGAGGCGCTGGCTCCGGTCCAGCAGAAACGTGCGTGCAACCCTGGGCAGTGCGCGAGCTTGTGTCAATCGCTGGGCTTCAAGATGGGCCACTGCGATGCTAACGGAGTGTGTGTTTGTAGCAAATAACTAATGCCTTGTTACATAAGATACAGAATATAAATAAATATGATTTTATGCAGTCCTCATTTTTTTCTCTCTTTCTTGAAATAAATATATGAAATAAATAAATTTTTAAGGCAATTAAATATATACATTTATTTTACAGTGAAAAACAATTATACTAAAACTATCCATATCCATACTTACTATACTTAATATTAAATGAGTGAAAGTGTTTATTTATTTGTTTGTTTGTTTGTTTGTCCTTCTTTTACGTCAAAACCGGAGCGACAGATTGGTGTAATTTTTTATGTGGTGTTAGTTGGAGAACTAGAGAGTGACATGGGCTTTTTACCGCAGGAGATTGTTTCATTTCTACCGGAAAACACGTAATAATAAAACTCAATAAATATTTATGATCAGAATTACTTGAAACTTGGTATTAATGCTTTTCAATACAAAAAAGCTGTCGTTTTGATATTACAAACGGACACTTCAATTTTGTTTATCTGTATAGATAAGTTATAACATAAAGTTTGGCTTCATGTTAAGAGTTAAGTGTATTTTTTTTTTGTACTTTGAACGCAGGCGAAGCCGCAGGTACTTCTAGGATATTATAAATAATAAAAAAGACAAAAAAGGTCAGTAAGGATTTAGATTTTTATCGATAATTTAAATGTTTTACAATTGTTATCCTCAGTACATCCCCTGAAAAACAATCTTCATTGATTTTATATATACGACTACTATATTTTATAGATAAAACAGATTATCGGATTTGATATTGCATTAAAGGTGTTAAATATTCAGAATGCTATTATTATTAGTTAATGAACTAAAAGAACTGATTTATTTGACTTGAACCTGTTTTTGCTGCTGCAATTTGAGAGCTCTGCAGTCACGTCTTCATAACGTACGAGAAAAAGTATGTATATTTTGTACCTTTTTTAATATGACTTGCATTAGAAAAGTTACAAAAGGCCTTCTTGAGATACCTATTCAAACGATGCTATCTATATAATTACCATTTTCTATACCCAACCAAATTTCTGTTAAGTTGCTTAGGTTTCAACTTCTTGGAAGTCAGACGGAATTGCGACCAATTAAAAACTATGTGCCGAATTTTGTGAGGAGGCGTTGATATTCAATTGTGTCGTATTCATGCCCCAATGTCTAATATACCTTCGTCCCCGAAAAAAAATGTTTTTTGGTGTCCCATATTGTCGCACTGTTGCCCAAACCATGGTACCTATACCGCGGTCATTGGCATCATTCAACGCGTTCTTGGACAAAAATGCTATATGGGACCCATTCAATGAAAAGTTTGGTTATAGTTAAATAGACAAGACTTTGGTACTTGAGTTACTAAGGTAGAATGAGAATATTGAATAACCCTGTTATTAATATTCTCAGAACACAAGTAGTTTTTTTTTCTCTTTTCTTTTATGTTTGTAATAGTTTATAATCTATTGAGTGTAAGTGGCAGCGCCGTTCTAATTAGATGTACATAAATAAAATAAATAACAAAAAATAAACGTGCACAGCTTAAAGGTTTTGTAATCAAATCATTAAAATCCAACATAAATGTTTGATATATTCGGGAGTGATTTTCTTGTTTTAGTGAAAATATTGAGTCATCGGTGGTAATCTTTTGGTGCATTAAAATTCATTGGTGTTTTGGAAAGATTATTTTGATGCCTGTGAATAAATGCCAATATAAGTCGTCGCAATATCGGTCGGCATACACGTAGAGCATAGAGAAGTAGACAGCATTTGGAGTATAATTAGATATCCAGGATAGCATTACTCTAGAACAACGGATACTGTCGAGTTTCACTCGCTCAGTTGGGCTCGTTCGCTCGCTCACTTGCTCAGACGTCGTCTAAGCAGAGGAAATATAAACAGAGAAAATATGCGAAAATGCGACATGAATATTTGAACGTTATTGAAATTCTTTAATAAAGTTACATATAGGTTACCTTCATCTATGCAGATAAATAAAATTGAAGCGTCTGCTTGTAATGCCAAAATAACAGTTTTTTACTAAATATATGTGAAATTATAAAGGGTACTTATAAGAAAAACATAATTTTTTAAAAGTTTCTCTGTCGTATGGTTGTTTGTGTGTTTGTTCCGGCTAATCGCCGAAATGGCTGGACTGATTTTGATGTGACTTTCACTGGCAGATAGCTAATGTTATAAGGAGTAATTTAGACTACTTTTATTTTAGAAAAATAATTAGGGTTCCGCTCAAAAAAATAAAATGTACATAGAGACACCAGAGCGAGGCGAGAGTAGTCGCTAGTCAATAAATAGATTATAAGATGTAATATTATGCAAAAGACAGGGGAGTATTTTTTAGGGGAAATACTTACTGAAGATAAGACTAGATTATAATAATTATCGATAAAAATGCTGAGTTATTAATTTTTTACTGTCTGATAAAGAAGCTATTAAAATACTGTTTTTACTCAAAGGCATTTAAAAATTGCATTTTATAAATAAACAACTAGGTAAAATGCGTGTGTGACCAAGGTCGTGCTGCGATCTGAGATATAATTACTATGTTCAGTTTTATTGCGTAACATAGGTCAACACGAATGTCGACTTCGATAAGAGAGTATGAAATTTCGATAGACTTATCGATAAGTTAGACAAAAAATATATATGCCTGAAAAAGTTTGCTTTTGTATCTAGAAGAACGGTTGATCAATACTTTAGAAATTCCATAATTTAATTTTTTATTTATAAACTAGCATTGCCCGCCGCTCCGCCCGCGTTCAGATGACCAAAAACCAAATTCTTACGTTTTACATATTAGTATACTCTTACATTGCACTTTTTGTATTTTTTCTCAGAAATGAGATATTTTCCCACCGTAAAAAGTATCCCATATGCTGACCCGGATAACTAGCTATCATCACACCAAATTTCATCAAAATCCCTAGAGTGGTTTTTCTGTGATGCGGTAACAGACAGACAAAAATTCTGAAAAAGAAAAAAGTTAGAAAGTGAATCCTATTATTCTTTCTTTCACGTTTGTAAGTAATTTCTCTCACTAAGCCTCAAACTCCATCATATTTTTGTTGTATTGACCCTGTTCTCCTTATTCTTTTGAATTGAATTAATTTCGCGGTATTTTTAAAAACATCAGAACTATTTCTTATTAACTATGATAACTAAAGAAAAAGGATTTGCCTATTATCATAATTACCACAAATGAAAACTTTTTAAGGAATATTGGTATTTTAAATAAAATATCATTATTCATTTTGTACCGAATTTTGTTGCAATTATTTGTTGTAACAACTTAAAAAATATATAGGGTAAAAGCCGGACAGTTGCCCTACGTTTTCAAAATCTCCAATTATACAAAAATTAAGTAGAAAGACAAAAGTAGAAAGACCTCAAATCCTGGCGAAATAAATTCGCGAAAAAATCCGAAAAGATAGTTTTATTTAAAATAAAAATTATGTCTTTCTAAATTAAGCCTATAATAGATATATCGTATTTTGCAATTTTTATCATTTTCTATGGAGCTATATTTTTTATTTCTGCAAAAAAGATAAGGTTATATCGCGTACTTCATAAATATATTATTTATCTTGATAATAGTTAATATAAATAGCAGCAGTATTGCACCAAACGCATAATTCAAAAGCTAACGTCAAGTAAGAATCATGATGATCAAAACCTTCTCTCTCTTAGTCGCCCTGTCTGCACTACTCCTCGTAGCGCAAGCTACGCCACCTGCGAGTAAAACCAATGAACTACCTGGTAAGACTGTCTTATTTAGTATTTTATTTGGACTTCAAATCTCAAATTAGACTCAATTTTATTATAAAATTTAGTTATTTTGTAAGTAATGAGCGTTAGTTACGATTAATTTTGGCACCTTGAATGATTACTCTTTACTTAAATACTCTCTACTCATCATTTCTTTTAGCTGTTGTACATTTCCGCAAATAAATTTAATCAAATGAAATGTGTTATTTCCAGATATAATATTTATCGGCAACGTAGACACGCACCCTACTATACTGAGCCCGCAAGAGGCTCTGTTGGGAGCCGCCCAGCGTAACCTCATCTGCACGCCTGTCTTGTGCGCGCGCGTGTGTGCGGCGCTCGGCTTCTGGTGGAGCGGCTGCAATGCTAACAGAGTGTGTGTCTGCAGAAGATAATGTGTTTTTAATGTAGTTTTAAAACTGGAATAAATATTTTATTAAGTATTTACGTATTTTTTTTTACTTTTAAATCAATATTTTTTAATCTATACATATAATATCATCTTCTCTTTTCGTTGTTTTAGTTAATTAAATAATACATACTATTAAATTTTGTCAGAAGATAACGTGTTTTTTAAGTAGTTTTATATATATATATATATATATACATAATCTGAATTTCGGAAACGGCTCCAACGATTTTCATGAAATTTAGTAAACACGGAGTTTCGGGGGCGATAAATCGATCTAGATTAGTTTTATGTCTGCGAAAATGCGGGTTTTGAGTTTTCGTGCGGTTTTGTTTCGCATTATTCCACGCAAAATATGGTCGCTAATGCGCACGCCAGGTAATAAGCATCGTGGTCAAGCAGCCAAGTCGCAAGTTTGGCAACCACAGGTGTTCGTATCTCGGTCGGATATAAAGTTTTTACTTTTGATTTTTTGTATTGATTTAAATTTTTAGTTTGTTTTTTTTTTAAATGTTTTTTTAGCCAAAAACTCCGAGCGAAGCTCGGTCGTCCTGGTATTTGTATTAATACGTGAAGAGAAAACTTTTAAAAACTTAAAAAGGGTTTAAGCATAATTGTACGTACAGAGAAGTATGGAGCTTTTTCATAGTTTAAGTTTATATAGAGAAGGACTGCAGGAAGCTAAAATTTATTGACTTTCTTTTACCCGCAAATCCGCTCGCGTATTTTATTTATACATATATAAATACTTCACTGCTAAAAGATGCAGCATAATATAAGATAACCTACATCAATATTATACAAGTCTTTGCGTGATATAAAGAAGCGAATAGTGTTGTATGTATAATATTTACAAGTATAAAATATGACTTTTAAGTATATATTTTATAACATACTTGAAATCAAATTAATTACTTTCTATGGACTCTATATGAGACATTTATTTTGCAACAACCTTCTTCTTAAAATAAAGCCCTTTTTTGCTCGACTTGGCGGGGACACTGCTGTGCCCCCCGATTAATAGTAAAAAAAAACACTTCTAAAAGCAAACTTTTATTTAAATGCTATAAAAAGAAGAAAATAAGCTTTAAATTAAATCAAACCTAACAATTTATTGCATTATGAGATTTACTTATTTCAAATATTTTATTCTTATTTAATTATACAGGTAAATCTCTTTCTTCCTTTTAGAGCATTGAAACAATAGTTTATTTTTAAAAATGTTGTTTGACTATTAATTTATTTTTAATTTTTTGTTTTATTCGTATTCTTCTCAGCAAATTCTTTTATTTGATATTTATATCATGGGGGTACATAAAAAAACATAGTCCGCCATCTTTGGAATCCGACATATTGGGTTCAGAATGACGTTTATTTAATTACTATTCTTTATCGCACTTAAAAATCAATACAGTAATTTAAAAATAGTTGTTGTGTACTTAATTTTATACTATTTAATTTTAACTTGTAAGATTTAATTCTAGACAAACAGGCAGTCACCGGGACAGGTGAAACTAAATAAAAGTTTGTAATCATGAATTGCCACTTTGCGACGTCCGCCATATTAGATTTACAATGACGTCACATTACTCATCGTATTTAGCTTATCTAGCCTATTCATTTGATACCCATATCGTAGGGGTTAATGTGGAAATAATAAATCGGCAGTTTACGGCGGCCGTCATATTCGATTTACAATGACGTTGCATTGCATATTGTGTTTTACTCATAAAGCCTTTTCATTTGATGCTCATTATCATAAAGATCACTATGGAAATGATAAATCGCCATTTTGCTACATCCACCCACCATATTGGATTAAAAATGACAGTATTTCGGTCATCGTGCATTGTATCGGGAACCAAACTAGTGTGCCATATTTCAGCTCAATGGGACACTGGGAAGTGGGTCTTTAACTTGCAAGATTCCATTATGCCGACCCGGAAAGGTGAAACTAAATAAAAGCTTGTAATATTTACCCTTTTTTATCCTTTGTTACAATGGAGCATTTTATTTTGTTCGATTTTATGTCTAAAATATTCCTGTTAGTAAATACTATTGCAATTTATTATTAAATAAATAATAATATAAAGATGATATCTATTCCAAAGATAACTGTTATAAATGCAAACCTTAATTGTCTATTAGATTTTGGTCTTGAAGTAGGTTTACATTTAAAAACAATATTTTCGATTTTAGTACAGAAGTAAAAAAGTACAGAATGTAGCGTAAGAAAGTTATTTCTATTCTTTAAAAATAATATCTAAGCATTACGACTTAGTTACATCATAATAATTTTTATATGAATTTATAAATAATTTACCGAAAAAATAAAAATACATAATAACTTAATATTGTTAATAACGGTAATAAAGCTCTCAAACCTAACACTGACGTTTTGTCAAAACAATTAAAATAAACCCGAACTCGAAAGTTTTAATAGTAGCTATTGATGACTTCTACCATTTACCCCCTGGCTCCATCAACCCCATCATCACCATCATAATCAGCCTGCTTTCATCCTCTTCTGGACAAAGACCTCTCCTGTGGCACGCCACTGAACTCGATCTTCAGCTCTAGCCATCCAACCGCTGCCAGCCACTTTACGTATATCGTCGCTCTACCTAGCTGGAAGCTTCCTACACTACCGTAGTCTCCACTCGAGAACCCATCTACTTCAGTGGTTATCGGTTCTGCGACAAATGTGATCAGCCCACTATCACTTTAGCTTACTAATTCTTCCATCAACCTACCGACTCGATAATACCAAATTATAGTACAGTGAGAATTGGCAGTTTCAGTATCCTGATGAATTACAGTGTCTCTTTAGAGCTTATTGTCAAATATTTTAAGCAACATATTCTTGTCATGCAGTAAAGGGGAGACCGTCAATGCTCTTTGAGTATAATATTATAATCATTCATATAAGATGCGAATAACGACAAAGAAAGGCTTTCTTGAAAATTATCAGAAAGATTTATGTCTAATTGTGTGGATTAAAAATTGGACTTTTTTAATATAGTAATGACAGTAATCTCCATCACAAAAATAGTTTTAACTTATTTTTTCAGATGCTGAGTCATCACCCGAACGCACTACAGTACATAGACGGCATTGGAGTGCACTATTATACTGATAAGTTTACCTTATTCTACCTGCTATTTTTGAAATAGTAACTTTAACTCATCCTTATAAGTTTATTTTGGCCACAGACGCTTGTGAAGGTAATATTTGTTTAATACTTTCTTGAATTCACGCAAATATTTGACGTTTTAAATAAGGAAGTGATTATTCGCCCGAGCTACGGGTCCACGGAAAAATTTCCCTAAAAATTTTCAGAGTTTTTACATTTGCCTATAAGTTTTCAAAAACAAATTATGTGATGTGCACTGCACCTGGAATGTTTGCGGACGCGCATGTTGATGATTTTGCAGCAATTAGGAGGAAATGAGCCGCTTCCCTTCTGAGGTTGCGGAATAGCACTAACAGTGTCTTAAGTATAATTTTTAATAAATAGTGCCTTTTTATTCATAATTAAATAAAATAAACCTGTTATCTAGAATACCTGACAAAATAACTGTGGATTGTTCTGGAATAAATTATTATTTATGTTATAATTAAAATAAGATAAATATTTATAAGCTACTAGCGACTCACCCTCGCTTCGCTCGGGTTAGTCCCTAGCTTGCTTCCCAATACAAACATTCATCCCCATTTACACCCCCTTAGGGATGATTTCCGGGACTAAAAGTTTTTATTTTCTATTCTTTGTCCTTCCCAGGGTCTTAACTATCTTCTGACCAAATTGCATCTAAATCGGTTCAGTAGATCCAGAGATTAGTACCCCCTACAATGTCACAAACTCATAATCTCACAAACTCACAAACTTTACATCTTTATAACATTAGTATAGATTATGAAATAAGAAATATAGCCGGGAATTTCGAGTATGTGATGTTGTGGATGGAAAATGTGATGGTAAAAAATAAGTTTGGTGCGAGATAGCGTTCTTACTTTGTCTGGGTTTGTAATTTGTTTTGTCTGCTTTGACGCTTTTATATAAATAAATTACATTCAGATTTTTTTTATTATTCTACCATTGAGTCATACAAAGTTTTGGCAGTTTTTTTTATCGGACAATAACATTCTAGTACATTTTGCATGTTTATCGATAGTCTAAATAAGGGGCTGCACTGAAGATAACCATGTAAAATTATTATCTTTAGTAAATCCCCTGACAAACAATTTCTGACAAAAGCATTTCTCATTATCATTTCCAATAATAGGTCGTTGAAGCTATAAAACACTCGAATACTATTATTATTAGGTATTTAATGAACTAAACTACTGAATTATTTGTCTGTTTTTGTTGTCATAATACTCAAAAACAGCTTAAAAATACTATAAACAAAAGCTATAAACCTATCATATTTAGAAAATTATATAACTTACAAGTAAGCTTGTTGATGCAACCAGATCGTAAAGATATTTATTAATTACTGCTATGGATGCTGCATTTTAACATAAAGTCATGATATCTTAGGTGTGTAAATAAAAGGTTTCATCCTAAGTTTTCAGTATATAAATAATAAAAACGACTAAGTACTTGTTGACTTGAGCCCCGAGGAATTTTCTTGAAACACTGCCAACTTCCTAGCTCCGGGCTGTGGCTGAGAATTTCTTAATAGAAGAACTCAATAAATAAACTTGACAAAATCCGGGAATCGAACCCAGGGTCTTTGAATCTGCTACCATATATGCTAGCCACTAGACCACCTGGGCATATTATATATAGCTGTATTAGCAGAACCCGCAGCTTCGCTCGCGCTAAAACTACAAAAAAAATATCTAAAAAGGTAGTTTCATACAAAATTTCATCCCCTATTTAACCCCCTTATAGGACGAATTTCTAAGAATGCTAAAACACGTATTTATTTATTTGTATTGAAGAGCATTAATGCCAAGTTTTAAGTATTTCACATTTATATTATAACGTGTTTTCCCGTGGGAATGAGATGATATCCCGCAATAAAAAGTATAGTCTATGTCACCCTCTTTAACTATCTTCACACCAAAAATCACGCCAATCCGTCACTCCATTTTGATGTGAAAAAAAGACAAACAAACTCCCAAACAAACAAACACTTTCACATTTATAATATTAGTATGGATATATATACGTTTTGCTTATGTACATAATTTAATACTCAGACGAAATTACATCTTAATTATGTGATTTAACATAAGTCTATACCACGCGTTATATAGTAAGAGGTCATATTTTGATAAATAGATATTTAGATAAAATGAATTTTTTTTAGGTACAGGCGTCGGTTGACAGGCTTGTGAATACATATGTTAAGTAAACACTTATTGTATACTAGCATTGCCCGCGGCTCCGGCCGCATTCAGATGACCAAAAACCAAATTCTTAGCTTTTACATATTAGTATACTCTTACGTTGCAGTTTTTGTATTTTTATTCAGAAATAAGATATTTTCCCGTGGTAAAAAGTATCCTATATGTTGACCCGGATGACCAGCTATCACCATACCAAATTTCATTAAAATCCCTTCAGTGGTTTTTCTGTGATGCGGTAACACACAGACAGACAGACAGACAAAAATTCTAAGAAACTATATATTCGGCCTCTGTATCGATAATAATGTTTATTTCAATAAAATTTCCAAAAAAATATTTAATGTACAGATTCGGCTTAGTTACAATTTTATTATATATAGATTTTCCATCTGTTCCTGGAAGTGCGATTTAAAAAGTCCTTACAAGAATTTAGCAGTCTTGTAAGTATTCATAGAACTCACCTTGAGCGCTACGCGACTCACAAATTAAAATAAACTTTGCTACGTACAGTCTGAATCAGCGTAGGTATTTCTTAATCAATATAAATACAAAGGTTTTCAATTACTTATTTTAAGTTTTAAATAGAAATCGTTCTGACAAAATACAATAGTATGTATTATTTGTTTTAACTATAAAACAATGAAAAGAGAAGATGATATTAAATGTATAGATTAAAAAATATTGATTTAAAATAAAAAAAACTACGTAAATACTTAATAAAATATTTATTCCTGTTTTAAAACTACATTAAAACACATTATCTTCTGCAAACACACACTCTGTTAACATTGCAGCCGCTCCACCTGAAGCCGAGCGCTGCACACACGTGCGCGCATAGGGCGGGCGTGCAGATGCGGTTACGCTGGGCGGCTCCCAGCAGAGCCTCCTGCGGGCTCAGTATAGTGGGGCGCGTGTCCACGTTATCGATGAATATTATATCTGGTAATAACGTATTTTATTTGAAACTATATAGGCGCTGAGATATACGAAAGCCAAAAGAAATAAGGTGTAGAGAGTAAGTAAGGACTGAGGAGTAATAATTATTCAAGGTGCCAAAATTATTCGTAACTTATGCTTATTACTTATAATATAACTAATTTTTATCAAAAATAGAGTCGAATTTGAGATTTGAAATCTATATAAAATATTAAATAATCTTACCAGGTAGTTCAATGGTTTCACTCGCAGGTGGCGTAGCTTGTGCTACGAGCAGTAGTGCAGACAGGGCAACTAAGAGAGGGAAGGTTTTGATCATCATGATGCTTACTTGACGTTAGCTTTTGTATTATGCTGTTACTGCTATACTGTTGCTATTTATACTAAGTACGATCAAGATAAAAAATGTTTTGGAGTGACACACACAATTATATCCTTATCTGAAACATACTTATTTGTAGTTTATTGCATTTCTTTTAAGTATAATTAATTATTGCACTGATAAAAATTAGAACTAAATCTGATTTCAGCACAACTTATTGATAAAGGGTATTTTTGTATTATCAACATTTCTTCAAATTGCTTCAAAACTACGCGACTAGCTGTTGACCGATTTTTACATTTAAATACTGAAAATCTTACATTATGAAGATTCGTAACCTATTTTATATTACTTTTATTATTGATTTTGTTGTCTTATTTGATACTAGCAGTTTCTCTAGCTTTGCTCGTGTTCAAACTACAAAAAAGTCAACCTTTGGCTTAATTCAGAATTAATAAGACAGCATTAATATCGGCTTTCAGGTATTTCTGATCATAAACAATTTTTTCCCATATAAACATTACCACCCCACCCTCTTTTGATTCTTTAAGTGGTGAGTTCGAAAAAAAATTTAATACATATTTATAGCACTTACGAATGTTTTTTTTTTAATTTTACAGCTAAATACCACTTTCCGTGCATTTCACATTAGAAGTGACAGACTTTCAGACAATCTTTCATCCCCTTTTTTACCCCTTTAGGGGATGAATTTCGAAAAATTGTTTCTTATCGAATGCCTATATATAGAGATTACATACTCCAAATTTTACGTTTTTGCAACCGCGGCTTAGCAGGACACAGCCATTATATAAATATCTTTATATATATATACTGTTCCTATTCTGACGCGTCATAGTTTCGTAAGCTGACTAAATATGTTAACTCTAGTTTCAGACTTAATTAATTTAAAAAAAGTTCATAAAATGCTTGAATTATTAATTATAATAGAAATTATAAAAAAATAAGAATTCATTTTACTAAGTTACTAATATTCCTTACAAATTATTTTGATATACATATACATTATGCAGTTTTCCGTCTATGCTACCTCTATCTTTCTATTACAATAGTCCTCATAGGTACCTACAAAATAATACGAGTGTGACACATTACTAGGAAAAACTTGATTAACTTGATTACGGCTTATATGAATAGCTTCAGTGTAGCATTTAATATATGTATAGTTGAAAAGCTAATTTCTAGTAATCAACATGGTAATCAAAATCTTCCCTTACAATATTACAATTTTGTAATTAACTACTGTGATAGTATCCAGTTTCTTTTCTTATTTACTTTACTTATATTGCATGTAATAATACTTCATACGCTTTAAATATTTATTTCATTAATTTAAAATATTATTTTCATATGTTAGATATGCTGCTATAATTATCGGATACTTACATTGAACATATCACATACTCGTACATAGAAAATCAATTGATTTTTTTTAATATGAACAAAAGTAACATATAATTTAATATTTTCAGATGTATCGTATATTGAGGACCCCGGCGCGTTCCCGGCGGTGCTGATCGCGCAGGAGGCGCCGGGTCCGGTCCAACGTGCGTGCAACCCTGTGCAGTGCGCGCGCTTGTGTCACTCGTTGGGCTTCAGGTTGGTTTGCTGCACTATCAGAGTGTGTGCTTGTGCTAGATAACTAATGCCTTGTTAAATAAGATACAGAATATAAATAAATATGATACTATGCAGTAGTCATTTTTTTTCTCTCTCTCCTGCAATAAAAATATAGAATATATAAATTTTAAGACAATAAAATATATACTTTTGTTTTATAGTGAAAAATAAATATCTATATATAAATAGGTAAGGACAAAAAGTTCAGTACATTTTTCTTCTCTGTTTGTCAAGCGATTTAGATTTTTATCGATAATTTAAATGATTTACAATTATTGTTGTCGTCAGTAGGTACATCCTCTGAAAATTAATCTTCATTGATTTTAAATAGTATATTTTATAGATAAAGCGGATTATAGGATTCGATATTGTATAAAAGTTATAAAATAGAATGTTATTATGAATAATAGTTTAATAATAATTTATTGAGCAATAAACAACATAATATACAGTAAACAATATCCTATCAAAAACATAAATGTGAAAATGGGAGCTAAGTTGACTATTAAGAATACGCATGGTTGTGAACTTCACTGACAAAAGAATTCGAGATCTTCAAGAGTGCCAAGTTCTGTAGATAATCCAAATTTTTTTTCATAAGAACATACAACATTCTAAAATAATTTTAAAACACAATTTCTTGTTTTCTCTGCAACGAAAGTGTTTGCTATTTAAAAATAGAACTTCTTAAATTTGAACAGTTGAATTATTTGCACAGATTAGATATCTTAGGATAAATTAAAGTTCAAGATTTGACTTGCTTAGTTTTTGCCAGTAAAGCAAGTTTTTAGAAGAGTGAGACATGTTGACCTTACAATATAAAAACAGTGACTTGTGTATAGCATAAAGAAGATATAAGTGATTAGGCGAATATATTAAGATAACTTGTGAGATATTTTACAAAAAAATGTTTATTATTATTTCTATTTGATAATTATCTATATACAAAAAGAATAGTAAGAATAGTAAGAATGTATGGTTGTACAAAAAAGAATTACTTTTTCTTAATACTAAATAATAAAATACACGTCTTTTTGCCATTAACTTTTAGAATTTGACGACACGTTTGGCTCAGTTGGTAGTGACCCTACTTGATGTGCCAGCGGTCGCGGGTTAGAGTCCCGCTGGGGGCATTCATTAGTGTGATGAGCACGAATGTTTGTACCCCAGTCATGGGTGTTTATATTTATAATATGTTTGTATTTAAAGTTATACATATATGTGTAGTGTATCAACTATCTGGTATACATAACACAAGCTTCGTAGCTTACCATGGAACTTGATTGGCGCTGTGTGTTAATGTCCCAACATTAAAAAAAAAAATAAAAAAAAAATCTAGTCTACAGAATTTAAAATCTATGATATTCAAGTTTATAGATTTAAATAAAAGATAAACATTGTACATATTTAATTTATTAAAAAGAAGATGAAAAGAGATGTAATTCTACATTCGTTGAATAATTAAAATCTAAAATCCCGATCTATGTGGTAGATCCTTCATTCTTTTTCAAGAGGTTCAAAGTTTTCTCTTCACGTATTAATTTAGATAATAATAATAAAATTTAGATAATCGTATATGTATTACTTGTTTTGACTAACAAGGATGATAGAAGATAATACATGTATATATGTATAGACTAAAAAATATTGATTTAAACTAAGTGAGTACTCAATAAACATTTATTTCTGTTTTAAAATTATATTAAAAACACATTATCGTCTGCAAACGCATACTCTATTAGCATTGCAGCCGCTCCACCAGAAGCCGAGCGCCGCACACACGCGCGCGCACAAGACAGGCGTGCAGATGAGGTTACGCTGGGCGCTTCCTAACAGAGCCTCCTGCGGGCTCAGTATAGTGGGGTGCGTGTCCACGTTGCCGATAAATATTATATCTGGAAATAGCACATTTCATTTGATTCAATGTATGTGTGGAAATATACAACAGCTAAAACAAATGAGGAGTAGAGAGTAAGTAATGAGTGATCATTCAAGGTGCCAAAATTATTCGTAACTAATGCTTATTACTTACAAAATAACTAAATTTTATAAAAAAAATAGAGTCGAATTTGAGATTTGAAGTCCAAATAAAATACTAAATTAGACAGTCTTACCAGATAGTTCATTGGTTTTACTTGCAGGTGGCGTAGCTTGCGCTACGAGCAGTAGTGCAGACAGGGCGACTAAGAGAGAGAAGGTTTTGATCATCATGATGCTTACTTGACGTTAGCTTTTGAATTATGCGTTTGGTGCAATATTGCTGCTATTTATACTAACTATTATCAAGATAAATAATATAATTTATGAAGCACGCGCTATAACCTTATCTTTTTTGGAGATATAAAAAATATAGTTTCATAGAAACTGGTAAAAATAGCAAAATACGATATATTCATTTTATACTTTATTTTGAAAGACAAAAAGTTTAATGAATGTTTAAATTTAAAATGATTAAAATACTGCAAAATACGTTAAATACGAAATTATAGTTACTTACATATTATTATTATTACGAACCAACAAGCTAACTATTTAGTTAGTTAATTGTTGTTAAGTTTAAAAATTGTATTGAACTGACAAAATTCGTTATGTCATTCCCATAGGTATATTATTTTATAGTAGAAGATTTCGACGTATGTGGTGGACCCCACACTCTCTTTCTAGACGAAATATATTTTTTAAATTATAAAACATATTAACAAACACGACTCATGGGGATTGACACCAAAAATTAGCTTGTTTGTTCAATGTTCATTATTATAATATGTAAATAATTACAATTTCGTATTTAACCTAGTTTGTAGTATTTTAGTAACTTTGCATTAAAATATTAATTATAGTTATTGTCTTTCTAAATTTAGCATATAATAGATATATCGTATTTTGCGATTTTTATCAGTTAATCTATGAGACTATATTTTTTATTTCTGCATAAAAGATAAAGTCGTAGCATGTGCTTCATAAATTATATTGTTTATCTTGATAATAGTTAGTATAAAATAGCAGCAGAATTGCACCACACGCATAATTCAAAAGCTAACGTCAAGTAAGCATCATGATGATCAAAACCTTTCTTCTCTTAGTCGCCCTGTCTGCACTACTGCTCGCAGCGCAAGCTACGCCACCTGCGAGTAAGACCAATGAACTATCTGGTAAGACAGTCTAATTTAGTACTTTATTTGGACTTCAAATCTTAAATTCGACTCTATTTTTTATAAAATTTAGTTATTTTGTAAGCAATAAGCATTAGTTACGAATAATTTTGGCACCTTGAATGATCAATCATTACTTACTCTCTACTCCTCATTTGTTTTAGCTGTTGTATATTTTAGCACATACATTGAATCAAATGAAATGTGCTTTTTCCAGATATAATATTTATCGGCAACGTGGACACGCACCCCACTATACTGAGCCCGCAGGAGGCTCTGTTGGGAGGTGCCCAGCGTAACCTCATCTGCACGCCTGTCTTGTGCGCGCGCGTGTGTGCGGCGCTCGGCTTCTGGTGGAGCGGCTGCAATGCTAACAGAGTGTGTGTTTGCAGACGATAATGTGTTTTAATGTAATTTTAAAACAGAAATAAACATTTTATTGAGTACTAACTTAGTTTGAAATCAATATTTTTTACGTATATGTATAATGTTATCTTCCATCATCCTTGTTAATTAGTCAAAACAAGTAATACATACGATTATTTGTCACAAATATTTGTATACTATACTAATATTATAAAGAGGTAATAAAATTTATGAGTTTGTGATTTTGTGAGTTTGTGACGTTGTAGGGGGTAATCTCTGGATTTACTGAACCGATTTAGATGAAATTTCGTAAGAAGATAGTTTGAGACACCGGGAAGGATATAGAGTACTTTTTATGATGAAAGATTGTATGGGGAATAAAGCTAGGGACGAACCCGAGCGAAGCAAGGTTGAGTCGTTAGTTAAGATATAAAATTAATCAGTGGAAGCATTTGTATTCACATTGATTAGAAAAAATCGACGCTGACGACTAAGGCTATGATATTAAGCAGCAAAAGTTTAGACTACAGATTCAACTATTTTTTAATAGTTATTTTGTAAGTAATAAGCACTATAGTTCATTCGCGTTAAGAAAATAGTGAGTCATCGATGTCCACCGACCTAGCCACGCCCCTCGACAAATTAGATTGCATAAAATTATAAAGTTATATTTCACAATGACCAGTTGACGGCCGTGCCCGTCTGTCTTATTTGCTCGACTTGGCGGGGCCACTGCCGTGCCCCCATATATATAGTAACATAAACATAAGTTACATGTTTTAAAGATTATTTATTTATTTGCTGAACACAAAGTTCTTAAAACATTATAACCTATTATCTAAAAACGTAATACAAAATATAATAAAATGTTTAACATTTGAAGGTGTCACAACACCATCAAATTAATAATTATTGATTACTGGCTATAATCTACCGAAAAATAATGCGTTAAATTATAAACAGTGTGTTACAGTTCAATATTTTTCAACAGTTTACAATCTCGCCAGATAGATTATAATCTAACGGTATTTTCAACTTTACGGTGACATATGCATCCTATATGAAAAAGTTAAACTACATCTACATTAAAGTATAATAAGTATATAGTGAAAAATATGACCTTAATATATTATAATACAATATTGATACTTATAAGTCTAGCTAGTACACAACGTTTTAAAGTTAAAAAATATACTAATAAAAGCCTTTGTTAAAAGGCTTTGATGTCTAAAAATTCTTTTGTTTTTTTTCATTTATTAAACTATTTATAATTCTTAATTAATAATTTTTGCATTAAATTATAATATAAATTATAATATTCTAGTAATTGTAAAGTATTTAATGTCTGGGCCTGAAGCCTGAGCCTGAATTTAAGTTACATTCGTAAAAATGGCGATTTCTATTAAGGGTTAATGTACATCAATCTTTCGTTATAACTAATATAAAGAACTCTCGTGCATTTCATGTTTTTATACAAGCAGTTTAGTGCGTTGCCTGTCAGGGAATGAATGAATGATTTTTTTAAATAGCGTTGTATCACCCTCAATTCGTTCAGAGGTGTCTTTAGATGCTATTGGTATTTATAATATTAGTATTCAAGTATTCAAAATAAACGTTTTTTCGATTTGATCAATAAATATTATTATTACACCGGTACCCTATTTTCTAAAATGTTAAAAAAAATAGCTATGTAATAATTTGTTACCCTGTTATTATTTAGATGTTAGATTATAACGTGTTTTCCCGCAGGAATTAGATAATCTCCCGCAGTAAAAAGTAGCCTATGTCACTCTCCAGCCCTCCAACTATCTCCACACAAAAAATTAAGCCAATCCGTAACTCCGTTTCGACGTGAAAGAAGGACAAACAAACAAACACACTTCCACATTTATAATATTAAGTATGGATATATATATTATACAATAAGGGTAGAAAAATAAAATAATCAAAATATTTTTTAAATTTATATTTTAAGCTCTACAATAATATATTATGCCCTGTTGTGGCAAATGCACGCATTTGCTTGTGTACAGCTGCCGTTGTTGAAGCCCAGTGTTCGACATACTGCCCGACATATCGTCCTGCAAATGGTGTTTCGCTGGACAGGTGCAGCCAAATCCTCTATGGGACTGAGGCCAGTGAGATACGGTTCTAGATTTTCAATATACAATATATCTAAAACAAAGTACAGAAATCTAGAATTTGTCATTTAAGTACATGTAATTATAATTAGTAAATATTTTGTGTTTATTTGTAGAGTTGGTGCTAAATGTCGCGATGTATACAAGAAATTATCACTCGTCTATACATATAATAAAATTCTGAGTCGAATCTATACATTAAATATTTTTTAGAAAATCTTATTAAAACGGTCATTATTATGAATACAGAGGCCGAATCTAAAGTTTTTAGAATTTTTGTCTGACTGTCAGTGTGTGAGAAAACCACAGGACAGATTTTAATGAAATTTGTATTGATGATAACTGGTTATCCGGGTCATAATTAAGTATACTTTTTACTACGAGAAAGTATCTCATGTTTGAGGAATCTATACTAACTTTAAAACGTATGTATCTAACGGCTACATTAACGGCTTGGCTGAACACGAGCGGAGAGATGGTGAGTCGCTTGTATGTTTATATAATAAGAAAAGAAATAATACTTATTGGCAAGTGAATTTGGCATTTTTTTAAACGTTTGTAATAATTTTAATAAGGTTATTAGTTAAAAAACATTTGAAACAGTTGTTCGGAAATAGAGAGTTCCGCAGTTCTTACAATAAAACTTTTCTCTCGATTTATATGTGACCTCGAAATTTATATATGACCTCAAAGGTGGCATATACTCGTATATATTTTTTGAAATTTGGACAGGATAAAGTTTTTGTGTCAGCTAGGTATAAAAGTAATTAACAATTTTGGAATTAAAGTAGTTCACGATTATAACCGGTAGTTAAGATGAACCATTTAAACGAAAAAGCACCATATAATTTTTTTCTACATCTATCAGAAAGTAGTATATTTAATAATTAAAATTTAATTAAAATAATAAATAAAGCAGTTAATAGATTTTTTTATTCTCACCGGTTGGCTTATCATTTTCACTTGGAGCAGCTTGCACTATGAACAATAGTGCGGAGAGAACAATTAAGAGAGAGAAAATTCTGATTGCCATAATGGTTACTTGATGTAAGCTTTTTAACTGTAAATAAAATAAAGCATCGCTGCTTTTTATATAACCCAATATCAAGATATTCGTAAATATCAATTTTATCGCTTTATCTACAATTTTATATTCTACTTTATCGTACATTCGTCCAAAATGCTGAATAAAAACAGATAAAAATTACTTTCTGAAAATAAATATTACTTTACAACTTTGGTAATTTTTCAGATGTCATGAAAAAATAGTTATTTTAATTGTATAATAAAAATTTTACTTTGATGATACTAGATCTTAGAAACACCTTCCATGATCTTGATGTCTTACGTAGCATTCTAACTACGAGTATCTTAGTAGTTTTGTTGTCACAGTTACAGTCTGGATGTGACTGAAAGTGGATTGACATGATACTCACATTATCATTGATCTACACTAATGCCGGAGTTCCACGATGTGTTGTTTTTTATTATAAATACTAGCATTGCCCGCGGCTCCACCCGCGTTCAGATGACCAAAAACCAAATTCTTAGGTGTTACATATTAGTATACTCTTACATTGCAGTTTTTGGTATTTTTCTCAGAAATGAGATATTTCTCCGCAACAAAAAGTATCCTGTATGTTGACCCGTACAACCAGCTAACATCATACCAAATTTCATCAAAATCAAAAGTGGATTTTCTGTAATGAGGTAACAGATAGACAGACAGACATACAAACAAACAAACACAAAAATTCTAAAAACTATTGATTCGGCCTCTGTATCGATAATAATGTTTATTTCAATAAGATTTTCCAAAAAATATTTAATGTACACATTCGGCTTAGTTACAATTTTATTATATGTATACATATTAAAATCAAATGAAATAATCAAAATATTAACATTAAATGAAGAAACATAATTGTACTTTTTGTTGTATTATTTTTGACCATGATCAGACTGATACTGTTTCCTAAATACTTGTAATATATATTTCTATATTTTTCACCAAACTTCAATTGCACAGCCGTAATAAAAAATAATGCCATATGTTACCCTTAGTGTGCATGAATCCGTTAAGTGAAGAATGTCCAATCATCCAATGTACATACGTATATTACCTACTGGCTAGATACGTAAAATGAATTTACACACTGGTTTTTAAGTATTAATTAATTATTTTGAATGAGTAATTTTACTTATTAAAGGAGTAAATTTTTACAAAATTTTCTTATGGTCCAGGTATATTTATTATTATTTTTACATTTCTATGTTTTGTAAGTCTTAAGATTTCGTGATCAGTCAGAGTTTGTGGAACTGAATATATTATACATTATACAATTATTCACTATGTCATTAACTATATTAATTTATTTAATAGCTTTAATTAGATTTCTGAAAACATTTTTAACAATAAATAAGTAAAAAAATAACGATTTTTCTAAGTTAAAAATATTTGTATTTAAAAACATTATCTTTTTAGACACTACTTTTTTAATAAAATTATTTATTTTAAGAATATAATAGAATATAGATGTAGGAATTATATTAATATCAGATTAATTTCTGCAAACACACACTTTGTTTGCATTGCAGTGACTGAACCTAAAGCCAAGCGCAGCACACACGCGGGCACACAGTACAGCTGTACACACGCGGTTGCGTTGGACGGGACCCAATAAAGCCTCCTTTGGGCTTAGCACAGTAGGATTTGTGTCTGGATTTTCAATAAACAACATGTCTGGAAACAATAAAGAAAAATTATAAAGCAGTATGTTGTTGTATTTAATTAAATTAGGATAAAAAACAAATAACTATTTTCTATATAACAAAAGCAGCAAAATAATTTTAAATATATACTTCAAAACATTCATCTTATCCCTCTATTTATAAAAAAAATATTGAAATCGATTATGAATTATTCAAAGTACGAGTACAGAGTTAAAGTATTGAAAGAATGTTGCTTACCGGAAGACGAATTTTTTTCACTTGAAGTCACTTGTGCTACGAACAGCAAAGAGAGCAAGTAGCGTAGGGAATATTTTCATTGCCATGATGCTCGTGTTTAGCTTTTCAATTATAAATGTTGTGCTTTATTAATGCGAGTATCTATACCACATCCAATTATTACTAGTATCACGATAATAATATTTCCCAAGTGATGTGCAACTTTTTCCTTTATCGTCGTTATATTACATTATTTCGTTTAATCAGTTAAAATATTACATTATAAAGGATTTATCAGGTATATTTCTTTATTAAAACAAATTTGATAACCATATAGTTCTTTTTTGTTAATATTTTTTTGCTGGTAAGTACTGAGATCATCGAAAATAAAATGTGTTGAGTTCGCATTCACACATGTCGCTTTTTAATGTGCCAGACTTGTATCAATATTTTCTAAAATTAGTTTCTTAGATTTGCGCGAATATTTGACATTTTAAATAAAACTTTCTTTTCACACGGGAGTCTTCCCTTGGTCATGATTAAGGCTGAAAAGCATTCAAAACGTCGGGAACCAAAAAACAAAATCGATTTGCGAAAAAACCGAAAAGATAGTTTTATATCTTCAAAGGCAAGTTATACTTGTTATATCATTAAAATATTATATTGTACTAGCGACTTACCCTAGCTTTGCTCGGATTACTCTGCCTCTTTCTTTAGCCTATGTGTTACTCCAGGTTATATTCAGCCGTTCAGCCATTTCAGTGTAAAAGATTAACTAACACACACACACACGCACGCATTCATGCACGCACACATACAAACTATCATATTTACAATAAGTAAATGTAGTGAATAATAAAAAAAAGAAAAGGTAATGCTCGATAAGTCTTTATTTCCAAATTCACATTACATTGATTGAATGATGAATATCATATTGATAATAATTAAACACTTAAGTATTACTGCATACACAAACATTATTCGAATCGCATCTGCCGTATTTGAAGCCTAAAATAGCACATAAACGAGAGCACAGTAAAGCAGGGCATGAATTACGCTCCATATTATTTTGAAGAACCTCCAAAGGACTCAGAATAGTGGGATGGGTGTCTATATTTTTGATGAACAATATATCTGAAATTAAAAAAAAAATCTACTATTATCATATATCATACTAGCGACTCACTCTCGCGTCGCTCGGTTTCGTCCCTAGCTTGGTTCCCCATAGAAACTTTCATCCCCATTTTCACCCCCTTAGGGAATGATTTCCGGGATAAAAAGTAGCCTATGTCCTTTCTAGGTTCTCAAACTATCTTCTTGCCAAATATTTATTTTAATCGGTTCAGTAGATCCCGAGATTACTCCCTACAACGTCACAAACTCACAATCTCACAAAATTTACCTCTTTATAATTAAGATAGATAATATGTATGTCTTATTGTCTTTACTAGTTTAGTCGGTTAATCAACGCTCAAATTAATCTGCTAGATTGAATCTAAGGCCTAGGGAGCAGAATTTTTATCTTATACAACCATATATACCGACTGATAAGAAAGAATCAAAAATAAATATTACCAGAGTTTAAAACCGTAATCATGATCATTTGCACTTCGTAGGAAATAGGAAAAACAATTATTGTTTTCAAAGCAAAACTAATTTCATTATAATAGTTTACAGACGGTAAAAATAATAAAATGGTAATATAAGTAATATTTTAAAAATAAAATCATACCGTTATAATAAATGCAAATTCTGTGTGTGAATGTTTGTTACTCCTTCGCGACTAGACGTATTTGGATAAAATTTAGTGGATACCAGTGGCGAAGGGTCCATACACTTTAAAATTATTTTACTATAATTTTACATACATTTTTTTTTTTAATGTATGAATGTTGTTTTGGAAATGATGATGATGATGTTCTCCCGACCGATTCCGGCCACGGCGGCCAATCTCATTGAGACTAGCCAACTGCGCAGGAGATATTATAGTGCACAAGTGTACGCGCAGACACAAGTGCACTCTCTATTCCTGTCACTCTCATATTCTGGTGGGACGATTACTCGACACGACCAGTGAGAGTTAAGGCGCAGGACCGACGGCTTTACGTGCTCTCCGAGGCACGGGGGTGAAACACCGCCAACTTCCCAACTCCGGGCTGTTACTGAGGCTTACTATACAGAAAGACTCAATAACTAAACTTGGCCCGACCCGGGACTCGAACCCAGGACCTCCGGGTGTGCGGCCGTACTTGCTAACCACTACACCACCGAGGCAGTTTTTTGGAAATATAATATTTATAATAATAGCTTTATTTCTTTCTGCATTAATACGTACATAAAAATTGAATATCTTGAGAACGGCTTACCTCTGCTAAAATCTCACCCTTCGCCACACAAAAATAATACAATTGATTTGTAGTAACAAAGATTTCTGTTAATAATAAAATTTGCTAAAAAAGTGGCCCTGGCTGTATAGTGTAAATACAAAAGTTATATTAAGACGCACCCAGGCAAAGAAGGGTTAGTCTAAGAAATTATGATTTTACACATTTTTAAATAAATGTCATTAATGTTTTTAGAAATAGCACTAACTTACCTGGGAGTGCTTTATCTTGTTCTTCGGTCGGGGCAGCTTGCACTACGAACAGTAGTGCGAATAGAGCAACCACAAGAATGAAACTTTTGATACCCATGTTTATTTAGTTTCTGAATGGTTTTTCTGCGATGTTAATCGTTTTTATACAAAGGTTCCTGAAGATAAGTGTTATTTTACAAGTATTTGTATAATACTTAACAATAAGTGCAATTGAAAGTCTAATATACACTAGACTGCAACCATGGTTTCGTCCGCATATTACTATCAACGTGCGTTGATCGTTAAAAAGAGTTTGGTTTTATCCGCGATTCCTTTAACACCTAAGTATGTAGATGAATAAAAACCGTGTGTGTGTACTTAAGTAAGCCCATAAGAAGTTATACATATTTGGCGTAACAGAACAAAATATAGATTTTATCCCGTATGTCAAAACTCTCTGTTTGTAAAAGGGATGCCGCTAACTTTGTCATGTCGATTTTAGGCTGTCAGTGTGCGCGCGCATCGTAAAAATTTTACTTTCATATTTTTTCCAAACGTGCCAAAAGAAGTATAACTTCAAAAATATATTATCAAAATAAAAAACTCGACTGCATAAAAGCTAACTAAAAAGATGAAAACAAGTTGACGAAGGAATATACTCGTAGTATTATGCAGTCGGAGACACACACGTTTCATCCTTGCTGCGAGATGTACATAAATGTTTGTAAATCTCGTCTATAAATTTAATTTGATCTCGCTGTCCATTATTCATTTAAAAAGTACATAATTAAGTATTGTATTATATACATCTCTCATGTTTTGATAGTTTTTATTGTCTTTATAGTTTAGACTTTAGAGTATAAACTGACACATTATGAATTCTCGAATCACTTATCAGATATTTTCGAAGTCGGTGCCAGTCGATGCACAGCAAATCTAATAGGTATATTTCGATACGTAAAATACATATTTACCTGTTAGATATTCATATCTTAAAATATTGTCGGCTGGCACCGACTTCGAAAATATCTGAATAGGTAGGTACCTATCTATTCTAAATGAAAACCTCCGTTTAGTATTTTTTTACATTTTAGTGCCTGGAAGTCAGTTTTTTTTAATTTTTCCACTTTTAGTGTAGACGTAATAAGCAGGTAATTTGTAAGAAGAAAGTTTTTAATAACATATTCGATTAAACAATTTATTTAAAAAATATAATTATTGTTGATTTTTTGAAAAACCGACCAATTTCGATAAAATTTATATGGGACGTATAACCTGGGAAGAAGACCTGGGAAGTATAACCTTTGAAAAAAAAACAAATCGGTTTAGGTGTCTTGGCGTCCCCAGGTGGCGGATAGGGGAATGCCACCCGCTTAGGGCGGCGGGTGGTACCGGAGAAATCCGGCGCAGACCAAATGGCTTGGATGGGGCCGCTCGTCTAGGCCTCGAACCGAAGACGTTGCGGCCACCGGTGGTGGGACCGCTTGGTCCCACAACCGGATGATGGGTGCCCTCTTCTAGCCGGTGAGCCCCACATCACCACCTGGGGGATCAGGTGGTATGCGTAAATGCATTTCCCGACATAAAAAAAAAAAAAGATGTCTTGGCGTAATTAGTGAATATACATAAACAAAAAGATTCCGATGAATTGAGAACCTCCTCCTTTTTGGAAGTTGGTTAAAAATGACACTAACACTTATTTGTATAACGACGTTCCATTTTCTTTGCCAGTCGACAATGCTTTGAGATATGAATGTCTAATAAGAAAATATGACAAGGTATGAACTCTAATTATAGTTAAAATATTATACATCAATTTGTGATGTACTTATATGTATCGAAATAGATTTGTGTTGCTTAGCATCGGCTGGCACCGACTTTGAAAATATCTGATTAGGTATCTATTCTAAATGAAAACCACCGTTCAGTTATTTTTTACTTTTTAGTGCCTGGAAGTCGGTTTTTTTTACTTTGGCTTTTAAACATTTACAAGCAAATACAGTAATAAGCTTTAAAGAACAATTTACTACCTTCGCGTAAATCTAAGAAAGTATTACTACCTTTGATTTGTATCTCCAAAATAACCAGTGTTTTGATTTATTTAATATACAAGAATTGTAAGTAATAAAAGTATTATTTTAAACTAACAACATTTTTGCATATAAATATTCCTATTATTAGCAATACAACAATATCAAACGTGTCAAGTGGATTCAAGGCTTGCGCCTACGCCAGGGGGCTTTTCAGTATCTGTACTAAAGTGTGTGATCTGGTCAATTCAAATACAGAAAACGATATTAGGTATGATGAGTGAATATTCGTGATACTATTATATATTTGAAAGTTTGTATTATTCTTATCTTTTTGCAACCTGGCATGGCTGGCTGCAAGAAGGTAAGATACCTACATAGAAATACATACAATGCCTGACTGGCACCGACTACGAAAATATCTGATTAGGTATCTATTCTAAATGAAAACCCCCGTTTAGTTATTTTTTACAATTTAATGCCTGGAAGTCGGTTTTTTTTAGTTTTTATTTTTCCATTTTTTGTGTAGACGTAATAAGCAGGTAATTTGTAAGAAAAGAGTTTTTTAATAATATATTCGATTAAGCAATTTTAAAAAAATAATAATTTAATTGTAGATTTTTTTTAAAACCGCTCGACCGATTTCGATAAAATTTAAATGGGACCACTTGGGAAGTATACCACTTGGGAAGTATGGGATGAACATACATAAAAAAACAAAGATTAGAAGAGAAGTGAAGTGGATGTTGCTAAATACTTTAAATGAAAATAAATTTACAGAAATACGTAAAAAAATCTTATCAAATACTGGATATTTGAGTTGCGATCACTAAAATCAAATTTATTTTCTATAATAATATCTTTAACAAATAATATGAAACGCGAACTTATTTTTGCAAATGATAAAGTATGTACTGTTGGGTCTCTAATAAAACTTTGAGATATTCCTTGCTTATATTCTTATATTCGGTACTTTTATAATCGTGAGTGCGTTACATAATTTATAATCATAATTTTCAGTATTACAACCAATACGTGTTGACCTACACAGTGGTACCGACATCTCTGCAAAAGCGCGGGAAAACAAATGAATATCTGCGCCATTTTTTATTTTTTTAAACACATTCCTATCGGCCAAGGTCACATAAGTAAATGCCTTATACATAAATCATTACAAATTAATCACATATATTATTTTCTATTAAAACACTCTATAAATAAAAATGAAACCTTACAGTAGGTACCTATTGCGATAACGTAACAATTTTATTTGTATGTAAATATGTTAGTAAGAACAACACAATATTCAGCGGTACGGAACCCTCGATGCACGAAAAATCATCCTAATTTACACATTTGAAATACACATTTGAAAATCAATATAACCATCAAATTATACTTAATAATAGCATAAAGCCAAAAACTTTTTTTGTAGTTTTAGCGCGAGTGAAGCCGCGGTTTCTGCCAGTAATATAATAAATGTGTTCCATAAAACGGAATTTATTATTAACTAGCGACTCACCCTCGCTCGGCTCGGGTTCGTCAATGCTTACGTTTTAACGTTTAGTATAGACTTCTCAAAGATGAGATATTTTCCCGCAATAAAAAGTATTCTACGAGTATGTTGACCCGGATAACTCGGTATCAACATACCAAATTTCATCAAAATCCCTTAAATGGGTTTTCCGTGATGCGGTCACAGACAGACAGACAGACAGACAGACAGACAAAAATTCTAAAAACCATAGAAACGGTCTCTGTATCAATAATAATGTCCACTTCAATAAGATTTTCCAAAAAATATTTAATGTACAGATTCGGCTTAGTTACAGATTTATTATATATAGATATAGATTATTACCTATTAAAGGGGATTCACAGAAGATAAGACTTGCAATTTATAGATCTTGATAAAAATTGATAGCTGTTGCGTTTTATAATTAACATTGGCGATTGTACTGCGTAGTATATAATAATACTCTGAAGAAAATCTAATATTGAGAAAATATTTAGATAAAATTTGTAGAGGGAAAAAATATTGCTTTATATAATAAATGAAAATGACTAAATTTTATTGTTTTGTTCATACATTATTCTAGTTATGTTTATCTATACATATAATAATTCTGAGTCGAATCTGCGCATTCAATATTTTTTGTAAAATCTTATTGAAATAATCATTATTATCGATGCAGAGGTCGGATCTATACGTTTTAGAATTTTTGTCTGTCTGTCTGTCTGGAAAAGCATCACGGGAAAACCACTCGCCAGATCTTCATGAAATTTGGTATGATGATAACTAGCTATCTGGGACATATAGCATACTTTTTACTGCGTGAAAGTGTCTCATCTCTGAGAAATCTATACTAAACGTTAATTTTATTATAAAGTCTTAGAAAAAATTAACCTTATTGCGTAATTTCATGTATAAACCCCTCAGTTCAAAACGATTTTACTCATAATACAAGTGTAGATAGATCTATTACTCCTTAAACTAGATGAGTATTCCTTGAATACTGTAATTCATAATAATATGAGAAAACAAGTAGTACAATACTCGTACACACTTATTTATCCATATATTACCTAGTTTTAACGTTTTAATTAAAGGCATAACATTTTATTATACAAAAATTTTGGTGAAATTAAATGCGACATTCAAAAGAATACTATAATCTATGAACACTGAATATTTGTTGCGACCAAACCAAAGCAAACCATTAGATACAACATGTTAATTTATAGATGCGTATGCCGTTGCGAAATTGGTCAATTGCTGGGAGAATCGCAAATGGAATAACCGTCCCGCAAACTTTGTATTAAGTCCCATGTTCGTTTAGGCGTTAAACTAAGTCGGGTATATTGAATCAGAACGAATATTACATAATAATACTTGTAGAATATTTTGTTATATAGATGTACTATATCTCAGTAAATTAATCTCGGATTACTACTAGAAAATATCAAACGAAATCCCTGTATTGTTTATTTACAAAATTATGATTACTTCATAATGTATTTATTGGCTTTATTATATACTAGCGACTCAACCTCGCTTCGCTCGGGTTCGTCCCTAGCTTGCTTCCCAATACAAACTTTCATTCCCATTTTCACCCCCTTAAATGATGATTTACGGGATAAAAAGTCCTACGTTCTTGCTAGGGCCTCAAACTATCTACATGCCAAATTTAAATTATATATTATATCAGTTCAGTAGATCCAGAGATATATTACATCAGTTCAGTAGATCCAGAGATTACCTACAATCTCACAAACATACAAACTTTACCTCTTTTTAATATTAGTATAGATTGATGATGCTTTAAACACTAAATGTTAAGTGTAGCTTACCACAATACATTAGTGAAAACTGCACTAAAATAAGTCGTTTCTGAGATTAGCGCGCACAAACGCACAATCAAACAGATATAAATTCTAAAAATAATTATTTTGGGTTCTATTGCGTTAATAAAGACATCCAATAATAGTTTTTATCAAACATCTTCCATGTACAGACAGCGATCAGTTACACTTTTATTATAAGTTTACATGTTGGTATAGATTATTTAGATACAAATAAATCTCATATAATTTAATCTAAACAAGCCCTCAGGATATTGACATAAGCTATCGAATAACCCTTAATAATATTTCCGAATAGTAGTATTAGTTTGGAGATAAGTCGTATATCACATTAATATGAAAAATGTGAAAAGAGTGATGTTGGGAAATGCATTTACATATTTTAATGTTATCAATCAATAACGTTCTCGTAAATTATATTCTTAAAAGCCGAATTGTTGCACGTCCCATATATTGCATTTTGTTAAAAGCGTTTATCATTTAGTTCTTTTTTAATTTTTATCGAACTGTTATATATACGAAAGTTCTTTATGCGCAATCTGCTTTAGAGCAAACATACATATGCTACTCTACACATATGTATATATAAATAAAATTAAAATGTCTGTATGTGATCTTAAAATAATTATGATTTCTTAAGTACATAAAATTATTTATATGATATTATATACTGGTACCTAAACAACCCTTTTTTTAAAATACTGTCTGTTTGTCTATGTTTCCGTTTGTCCGAGGTTATCTTTATATAATATGTAACGACCTACGTCCGATGCGAGGGAAGTCCCTAGTTATCAATATTTTCAACTAAGTATGTAATGTCTTTGAAAATACGATTATATTTATTTACATTTTATCTGTAATGATAATTTTAACAAATCTAGAATTCAAACTAATGCAATTATAAACAACTCACTGATTAGATAGATAAAATTCTATATGTAGATTGATTGTTTATAATTTAATTGTTTTATAGAATCTTATCTTAATTGGATTATACTTTGAAATTTAAGTACGAATAAATGCCATAATATATTACTAGTATCAGTTTTTATATCTATACTCTTACTCTGTTCTTTATGTTTTATGACAAAATACGTCTTTCTTTTCGGTACATGATAATGCTACCGTTTATTGGCTGTAATTTATTTTTGAAGTGCATCTCGATATTGATATCAACTGATAAGAATTCCTTTGGTACCATGAAGTTGATCTGATGATGAATACGTTTATAAATAACTTTTATAGATTCATAGTGTAAAATTTATTAACACGAGGTTTTTTGCAGATCTTTACGTTTGTTTAACATTTTATGTATATTTTTCATGCTTAGAACATTACTGCGTCTTCCATAGTTGAGAGAATGTATACTGGGTGGCACATTTGTCGAACTTTGATAAATTATAGGAATATTCATCTGGAATTAGAAATATACTTAAACTAGCCGAGCCCGCGGCTTCGATCGCGCTAAAATTACGAAAAAAAAACTAAAAAGGTAGGTTTCATATAATCTTTCATCCCCCATTTTACTTCCTTATAGAATGAATTTCGATAAATGCTAAAACACGTATTTATTTAATTGTATTGAAGAACATTAATACCAAGTTTCAATTAATTCTGATCGTAATTTTTTTTGAGTTACATATATTATAAAGTGTTTTCACGTCGGAATGAGATAATCTCCCGTGGTAAAAAGTAGCCTATGTCACTCTCCAGCCCTCCAATTATCTCCACACAAAAAATCTTGCCAACCCGTCACTTTGTTTTGACGTGAAAGAAGGACAAACAAACAAACAAACAAACAAACAAACACACTTTCACATTTATAATATTGGTATAAATATTGATATACTCTCTCTTCGTTTAGATGTCCCCAGGTGCTTTTGCTATTTATAATATTAAATATACGGGCAGCGCCACCTTTTGGCAACTTCAGCCTCATGGTCATAGTCTGACTATCTACTTGACTTCATTTTGTTCAACTTGTCCAGCCACAATATTTAAAATAGTATTTATTGTAATTGTATCTTATAATATTAAACGAATAATATTTGTATATTACGAGTATATATTATATTACAGTTTATTTTGTGTATCCCCGATATTTTGTGTATCCCCGAAACGGCTCTAATTAAACGATATAGAATAAAAAGATTAATATGAAAATCCGTAATTGGAACCCGCTACCTCTCTTATATAATGGATAGATGTATACATATTTTATCAAAACTTGCCAATCAGAAAACGTAAACAAAGGGTTCATGACGAAGGCAATAAACTAAAATAGCATCTTTGTTTACTTAGAAAAAAATACGAATAAAGATAAATACATAGATAAGCCGGCTTTCTTTGACGAAATTACTCGTTGACGGAGATAGATTGTGATTTATAACCCGCATCGTTCGCGACTTAATTAACTTTTACCTGCAGTTGGAACAATACTTGTTAAAATGTTATGGAAGAACAAAGCAAAACCGATAACCATATTTGTAATTATGATTTCAGATCATTCACAGGTATTCAATAGCAACTTTTAATATTGTGTAGGTTTGAAAGTTATATTTGTATATATGTTCTCGTAGTGGAAAGCTCAATTTAAAACTATGGGTATATTTTTAAATAACTAGTGACTCACCCTCGTACACGGGTTCGTACTTAGGTTGTTTCCTCATACAAAATTTCATCCCCATTTTCACCCCTTTAAAGGATAATTTATGGTATTAAAACTATCCTATGTCCTTCCCAGCGTCTTAAACTATCTTCTTACCAATCAAATGTGGTATGTTTTAGAGGTTCCAATGATAAACGTCTTCTTAGGTTGGAGACATATTTAATAATCAGAAAATAATAAGTAAATTTATAATGAAGCTTAGCTTAATGGGTGGTCGACCATATATGGATGATACATGAGAGATAGATGATACATTACTAAAGTATGGCTTACAGTACTTAATGCTATACTATCACTATACTAATGCTATACTATATTATGCTATATTATACTATACTTAATGTATAAACATTTTACACTTCACCTCCGGGGGTGAAAGAAAAAAATATATTTTAATATATAAATATATTTTTTTTTATTTTACATGTACTACCTAATAAATCGTTTTGTTCGATTCTTATGCACTATATCTATTTTCTTATCCTTAATTATTTTTACATTTGGTCCCATATCTTCTAATACAACAAATGGTCCATTGAACAGTTCGTCCAACTTACCGCCTGTTTCTGACTTTACTAAAATTAAGTCATCTTTATTATAACTAATAGGATTAATATACTTATCATATTTTATTTTACGACTACACTTACTTTCTAATAAATTATTTCGGGCATCCTTAAAAGCAACTTGCAACCTATATTTAAGTTCACTACTATAATTTTCTGGGTTATACACAGGTTCTATTGTATTAGATAATCTATTGGGAATATTGCACTGCCTACCAAATACAAGTTCAAACGGTTGGTATTTTGTTTCGGTATGGACTGTGGTATTAAAACTAAAACACCAGTATGGTAGCCAATAAGACCAAGATTGTTTGTCTTTGTCGCAGTGAATTCGTAAGAATGAACCTAAATTTTTATGAGCATTCTCCAATGCTCCGATGGATTGATGATGGTATGCTGTTGAGGTAATATTATCTATATTTAATAGTTTACATACCTGTGTTATGGTGGAAGATGTGAACTCTGTTCCTCTGTCTGTTGCTATTATTTTAGGTATGCCGAATCTTAAAATAAAATTATTTACTAACGCTCTAGCTACGCTAATGGATTCCTTATTTTTTAGTGGATAAGCTTCTATAAACTTGCTTAACTCACATTGAACAGTTAAAATATATACATTATCGTCATAATCTTTTGGTAGCGGGCCCACTATATCCATAAATATTTTTTCAAACGCGTATGACGCAGTTGTCGAGAGAGTCATGGGTTCTTTAACGTATTTACAATGTTTAGATTTCTGGCATTTAGAACATTTTCTAACAAATTCTCTTACATCAGTTTCGAGACCTGGCCAGTAAAATCGTCTTTTAATATTGTTTACCATCCTACGGACACCAGCATGGCCACTGGTTGGTAGTAAATGAAAATCATTTAATATGAATGATTTCTCTTCATCGTTATCAATCCTAGTTACACTTTTTAAAATGCAAATCCGTGGTCCGGACCACTTCTTAATCGACTTTATTTCATCATTTAAATCGTTAATAAATCTTTCATTATTTTTATCTTTTATTATGCATATTTCTTCAATATTTAACTTTTTACAGAAATTACTCAACATTGTCACAAATTCGACTCGCGAGAATTGTGCCTTAAAGTTGAGATTAATGTAAATCATCTTTTTACTAGGACAATAAGAAAAACATTCATACTCATCACTTATTCTGTTTCCCTTTCGTAATTTATCTAATTCGTAACCTACTATCAATTTCATTTCTACTGAACCACACGGCTTTCTTAATAACTCTACAACTCTTGGTTGATCAGGCCTTTCGTCTCCAGAGTTATTAAGGAAGGGTGTATCCTCTTCCATGCTATTCTCATTTACCTTTTCTATTACTTTCTTTTGCTTTCTTGTTAACACAGCCATAGCTTGCTCATTTATGCCTTTTAATTCATTAGATGTAATATATATTCTTGACAAAGCATCTGCTCCTACGTTTTCTTTACCTTTTACATATTCGATTCTAAAATCATACTCTTCTAACGTTAATCTAAATTTCATTAACCGACTAGAAGGATCTTTCATTCCGAATAAATATACTAGTGGTTTATGATCAGTTTTAATAGTAAAATGCCTACCATATAAGTACGGTCTAAAGTATTTTACACTCCAAACTATAGCTAAAAGCTCCTTTTCTATTGTTGGATAATTTAATTCTGATGCATTTAAAGGTCTGCTTGCGTATGCAATAGGTTTCAAATCTTTATTAGTCAAAACTGCACCAATAGCGATTCCTGATGCATCTGTTTGAAGAATAAACTCATTTTCCGGAGAAAAATCTGGGTATTGAAGTATAGGGGGAGAAATCATGGCTTCTTTAAGAATATTAAATGAATTTTGACATTCCGTACTCCAAAAAAATGTAGAATTTTTCCTAGTAAGTCTATTGAGAGGAATTGTTATATTAGCAAAAGAGGGTATAAATTTTCTATAATAATTACAAAATGCAACAAATCGTCGTACTTCATCAGCATTTTTAGGAATGGGATAATTTTGGCAACACTGAAACTTTTTCAGGGTCTGGTAATATGCCTTCTGATGAAATTACGTGACCAAGATATAAAATTTCTTTTTTTAGAAATTGGCATTTACTTGGATTTAATTTTAAATTAACTTTTCTAAGTCTCTCAAAGACATCAATCAAATGTTTGTTATGAATTTCTAAATTTCTGCCAAAAACAATTAAATCGTCTAGGTATATGAAGCACTTTTCAAAACGTAAGCCCAGACATAGCTACCGACATAACTCTACTAAACGCACTTGGTGAAATTTTGAGACCCATAGGCAGTCGTTTCATTTGGTATTGGCCTAAATTAGTACAAAATGCAGTGTATTTACGATGTTCTGAGTTAAGGGGAATTTGATAATATCCAGAATTTAAATCAAGATGGGAAAAATATATGGAACCTGAAAGTGAATCTAAAATTTCTGTGATGTTAGGAAGTGGAAATTTATCATCTTGAATATTTTCATTTAGTTTTCGGTAGTCTACAACTAAACGCCACTTTTTTTCTCCTGTTTTGTCACTTTTTTTAGGAACTAATAATATTGGACTAGACCATTCACTTTTAGATTCTTCTATTATATCATCTTTTAGCATGCTTTCAATTTGCTTTTGAACCTCAGGTTTCAGGCATTGAGGAATCCTGTATGGCTTTATATAGACTGGACTAGTATGGGGCTTTAATGTAATTGTCTGTTCATAAATGTCTGTCGTTGTCAGTTGGTCACCTGGTAAATGGAAAATATCTGCATATTTCCGACAAATAGTACTAATAGATTTATTTTTCTTCGGGATTTAAATGATCTAATTTTAAGATTGATGATAGAGTATCGGCTCTTTTAACGTTTGCTACAGTTTTATTAAAATTACAAATATTATAATGCTCTAATGAATGAACCTCAGGGATGAATCTAGGTAATTTTATATCCTTTTCACTAGTATTTAAAATTTTAATTGGTATCTTGCCATCCTTTATTCTTACAATCGTACTTCCTAAAAACAATTCTTTACTTAATTCTTTCGCGCAAACCACAACAATCACCTTCCAAACCTGATTCTACAGCTACATAGTGTATTGACTCACTTCGAGCAGGGATAAACAAATAATCCGTAGTATAATCCGGTATTTCATAAATTGGCATAAGACATTGTTTTCTATTAGAGTGAAGACTCAAAGTATTAGAATTTAAAAATATATCACATCTAAACTTACTCAGGAAATCTAATCCAATAATGCCATCTACTTTTAACGATAAATTGGTAAAAACATAAAATTTATGATGAAATGATTCACCATCTTTTGTTTTTAATGTTAAATACACATGACCTCGAGATTTAACTTGACCTCCTATTCCATTTACTATAGTCTCACTTTTATAAATCGTAGTATTTTTATGTAGAACTTCGTTTCTTATAACAGATAACGAAGCACCAGTATCCAGTAAAAAATAATATTTATATTTATTTATTTCAAAAATAACTATTTTTTGTTTATTATTTAAAGTAAAAATATAATCCTTAAATCCGAAAAAAATGATCCGGTAACTGACCTACGTCATCTTTTTTTATAGGTTCGCTGGCTGTATTATGTGTATTTGTTGGAAATACATTACGATTATTATTACTACGTTTAGTATCCCTAGAAAATTGACCGCGATTTGAATGTTGATAATGTCGTTGATTTCCACGGTTATTATACTTACCACATGAAAAATATTTATTACCATAATGATCACGTTGATTATGTCCCATTGTGGTAGGATACCTATTCTTAAAATTATTGTACCTACCTTGAAAACCTCTTTTACCACGAGCCGAGGATCTCCTTATGTGCATGACGTCAGGGTTCGTTGAGGTCGAGGGTACGAAAATCTCCTCGTCCTTTGCCGCTTGGATCGCGTCTTTAAGAGAAGAGTAGTTTCTAGCTGCAATTATGGTACTTAATTTACTATTTTTTAAACCATCCGAAAACTGTTTAATTGCTGACTTTTCGTTCAAAGGCTTAAGAATGCTATAATTAGAAGTATTTCCGTCTGCTTGAGATATTGTTAATTCTGTGAAAAGCTTTTCGATTTCACTTCCATACTCCTCAACTGACCTCCAACCTTGAGTAGTCTGTTGAAGACGTGTGTCGGCGACGGAAAACCTATCTTCGAGTAACGTGTGTATTAATATAGGGACAATGTCATTTTAGCGTATTATGAATAATTGTTGTAAATATGAAATCTCATTCTTATTAGATTTATTATGTTAAAATAAGTTCTAATTAGTGTAATAAGGTTAGTTTAGAGTATTTTTTGCTTATTTGAATCATATAAGACTATTTAACATTAATTTGAAAGGAATAGGTACGTAAGTAAAATGTTAGCATATAATTACGTAACTTGAAAATGAGATTTTTTGTTTCTTGCAATAGCATAATAGTTTATGTTTTAAATAATAGATTTTATTATAAAACTTATAATAAAACAAGAATTAGGTCGATAGGACTATCCGTTCAAAAGTTATAAGGGAAAATGTATAGTAAAAATGTAGCAACCTAGAAATTTAGATATTTTTGTTTTAAGACTTTTTTAATTAATTATTATATATTGAATATTATGTTTTAATATTGTATAATAGTATGTAAGGCATGTAAATAAATAAATATGTGTAAGGTGTTTTACTGAAAACATAAAATAAAAGGACTCTCAAGGTTTCGGTTTAGGGAAATTTTATTCGAAAAATGAGCTCAAAGTACGCGGCTCTCTGTAAGGTATTAACGGGCCAAATAAAAGGCGAGCCATTTCTCGATTCGAGTCAGTCGCAAGACAGCCACCGAAGAGGCAACAACTAAAAGGAAAAGGAAGAACCGAAACCAAGAGAGAAAAAAGGAAAAATTGTGTTTTATTTCATCGCCTCTAAGTATAGTCTCCTGTCAACGAAGAAACCCTAGTGGATCGGGACCCAAGCTACGCATTCAGGGGTGCGTGGTGGCGTACATTACCAGCGAACGGACATACTGCCGTGTACGCCAAGAACGTCTGGGAGATTGTCCCAGGTCGACCTCCGGGTACTAGACATACCCTGGTTCTGGTCGTCCGAAACAGTTGGTCCTTCGAGCCGGATCCCTGCTAGAAGAAGTTCAGAAGAAACAGAAGATTGCGTTCAAGATGCCGGTAACCAGGTCGCAGAAGGATGCCCCCTCACGTCCCGGGTCCCGTCCTTCAGATAGGGACGCGACAGATGGAACGTCGGGATCAGAAGGGGTCACGTCAGCGTCGGCGTCATCGGGAACTGCAACTACATCGAACACTTCTTCGGGTACCACGACCACGGAGGGCACCACAGTGACGGAGACTTCGGTTACGACTGCAACTACGGCGGCGTCTATGGAAGGCAACAAAGAAGATGCTGCACAGAGGATGACCAGGAAGAGCCAAGAAGATGTACCTGGAAAGGATGTTCAAGGCTCCTCCAAGACCCTGAAACCGATGGGGGTCAGTCGTCGCGCCAGGTCCACGAAGACCACGAGTTCCTCGGCCAGAAGACGCGAGCTAGAAGCAAAGGAAGAGTTGGCACGCCTGGAGTTGAAGCAAGCACAGGCTGAAACTAAGCTAGCCCGTGTCAGATTGGAGATGGCACAGTGTGAAGAAGAGGACTCCGTGGATGAAGACCTGGAAGACAGAACAGCACAGGTGCAGAACTGGATCGAGACGTCTGTGCTGGAGGATGGCAACAAAGTTCAACCAGAGATGCGAGGTCCACACCCCTTGGAAGAGCCACAGAAGATGAAGCCTGAAGAGAACTCCTCAACGAGAGGAGCTACGATTGAAATTCAAGCACTGACGGCAGCATTGAAGGAAGCTCTTACCACGCGAGGACCAGCAGGACAGCCAACCTACATTCACGAGTTACCCTACTTCGACGGCAACAGCAGCGAGTGGATGGCCTTCAAGGTTGTCTATGAAGATACAGCACCGATGTTCAACAACGTCCAGAATATGGCTCGGCTAAGAAGAGCACTGAAGGGCAACGCAAGAGAAGCTATCAAGAGTCTGCTGTACTCCGAAGCCTCTCCGATGGAAGTGATTCAAGCCCTCAGAAGAAGATATGGAAGACCAGATGCACTGGTGCTGGCAGAGTTGGACAAGGTCAAAACGTTGCCGAAGATTTCTGAAAACCCAAGGGACATATGCCTCTTCGCGAGCCAGATCAGCAACAGCGTAGCGGCAATAAAAGGATTGAAGAAACCACAGTACCTGCATTCACCTGAGATGGTGAAACAAATTATTGAGAAGATGCCTACGATCCTCAAGTTCCGATGGTACGACTTCATTGAAACAACAGAAGAAGGCGAGTTCTCCGACCTAACACTGGTGTCCAAGTTCCTGAACAGAGAAGCAGACAAGTGTGGAGCCTATGCATCAACAGAAGAGAAGAGCGGGTTCAGACGGACTCATCGACAAGCAACGCATTCAACTAAGGAAAAGGACTTCAAAGAAAAGGTTTCAAGATCAGAGAAGACTTGCCCCATGTGTGAGGGTGAACACTTCCTCGTCGGGTGTCAGAAGTTCCTGAAGGCGTCTGTGCAAGATCGATGGGCAATAGTGAAGAAAAGCCGCGTTTGCTTCAAGTGTTTACAAGGGACACATCGGAAGGAGAGCTGCAAGAAGCCGTCGTGCAAGGAATGCAAGAGGTGGCATCATCATCTGCTGCACGTCGAGACAGAGAAAAGTTCCTCGGAAGAACAGAAGAACAAACCACAAGAAGTGGCGAGCATCATGGCATCGGTGAATGCGGTCAACAACGCAAGGGCATACCTGAAGATAATTCCGATAGAAATCTTCGGGTCAAAAGGATCAAAGAAGATATTGGCCCTCATGGATGAAGGGTCAACAGTGTCGCTGCTAGACCAGAAGGTAGCAGAAGAAATCGGCGCTCAAGGAAGAAAGGAGGAACTGGTCATCGAGACTGTTGGAGGCAGGCTGATAAGGAAGGAAGACTCTCAGATGCTGGACCTTACGGTGAAGGGGATTCATCAGAAGACCAAGAAGACCTTGAGAAGAGTCCGGACCATCGACGAGTTGAAGCTTGCACCGCAGTTCCTAGAAAAGAAAAGGATAGAAGAGTGTCAACACTTGAAGAAGATTGCTGACTCTCTATATTATAAGGGGGAGTCACCACAGCTGCTCATCGGTCAAGACAACTGGGAGCTAATCGTGACTCAAGAAGTAAGAAGAGGGAAACCAGGACAACCAGTCGCTTCAAGAACAGGACTTGGATGGGTGCTCCACGGGTCAGACACTGGAGGCGCGAAAGTGATGCACTTCTTAAACACGTGTCTACATGTCAGCACGCCAGAAGAAGAGATGCATCAAGCCATCAAGGATCACTTCGCAATCGAAGCACTTGGAGTACTACCAAGAAGACCCACTACGGATTCAGAAGGAAGAGCACTCACCATCCTAGAGAAGACCTGCAGAAGACTAGAAGATGGTCGATTTGAAGCTGGACTTCTATGGAAAAATGAAGATGAACAGATGCCTGAAAGCTACACGTCTGCCAAGAACCGATTGTTCAACATTGAAAAGAAGATAGACAAAGACCCTCAGCTGAAGGCAGAATACAATAAGCAGATCCAGCATCTAATCGACAGCAAGTATGCAGAAGAAGCACCTGGTGGACAAGAAGATTCAAAGAAGACATGGTACCTCCCTCATTTCTCCGTGGTACATCCATTGAAGAAGAAAATAAGGATCGTCTTCGACGCTGCAGCCAAGTCTAAAGGGAGAAGCCTCAACGACGCTTTACTACCGGGACCAGACCTACTGCAATCGCTCTTCGGGTATTACTGAGGTTCCGGCAAGGCCCGTTTGCAGTGGCAGCCGACATAAAGGAAATGTTCCTGCAAGTTCGCATCCGGCCAGAAGATAGAAACAGCTTGAAGTTCCTGTGGCGAGGGGATCGTCGTGACGTAGCACCGAAGGAGTACAGAATGACATCAGTCATCTTCGGCGCGACATCATCTCCTAGCACAGCGATCTACGTGAAGAACCGGAACGCGGCGGACTACAAGAAGCAGTACCCAGAGGCAGCAAAGGCAATCGAGCTGAACCATTACATGGATGACTACCTGCACAGCTTCCATTCAGAAGAGGACTTCAAGAGAATTACAGCGCAGGTGGACTTCATTCACAAAAAGGCGGGCTTCGAACTCCGAGGATGGGCGTCAAACCACTCCGACCTGCTGCAAGACGTGAAGACTGAGTCAGTTGAGAAGACAGAGGTGGACCTTGGTGAGAAGGAAGAGAAGACACTGGGACTACGCTGGTTTACAGAAAGGGACTCCATAGGCTTTAGGGCGAACCTTCGGAACACGCCAGATGAAGTGGCACAAGGACTCAAGGTACCTACGAAGAGAGAAGTCACCAGCGCCGTGATGTCGACCTTCGATCCACTAGGGCTAGCATCACCAATTCTCATCCAAGGCAAAAGGCTGCTCCAGAACATATGGCGAAGTGGCGTCGGTTGGGATGAAGAGATAGAAGAAAAGGAGTACGAGTCATGGAAGACTTACCTGGAGAAGATGAAGCTGCTCCAAGACCTTCAGATCCCGAGATGTCTGGCACCACGTCGCACCGAGGGGGAGCTGCACACGTTCACGGATGCAAGCGAAATGGCGTATGCAGCTACGGTATATTGGAGAACTGAAAATCAAAATGGGACTTATGACGTCAGCTTAGTAGCAGCAAAAGTAAGAGTCGCTCCGTTGAAGCCGGTGTCAATCCCGAGACTCGAGCTGCAAGCGGCCCTCCTAGGAAGCAGATTGGCACACTCGGTCGAGGAAGAAATGGATCTGAAAATAGAAAAGAAGACGTTTTGGACAGACTCCAGTATCGTGCTATCATGGATCAAGACGGACCCGAGAACCTTCAAGACATTCGTGGCTCATCGCTTGGCGGAGATAGAAGATCTCACAAAACCACAGGACTGGAGATGGGTACCGACGGCGCAGAACCCTGCAGATGATGCAACACGTGACGTACCAGAAACACTTCGACTGCCAACACCGATGGTACACCGGACCAGGGTTTCTAAGAAGAGATGAAGTTCACTGGCCTGCGGCAAGAACATTCAAGAAAGAAACCACTGGCGAAGAGAAGGCAGCGGACATCGTAGCGACTGCAGGCAGCTCCTATCCATCACCAGATCCCGAAAAGTTCTCGTCGTGGAAAAGACTTTGGCGAGCTACAGCAAGAGTACTGCAGTTCATACAACTCTGCAGAAGAAAGGAAAAGGTCCACGCCAGCAAAGAAGATCCTACCTGGAAAACTACAAAAAGGAATAAGAAAATTGTTGAGAAGCGACATCTGTCTTCAAAAACGTCAGAAAGGAAATACATACCATTGGAAACAAGTCTACTAGAGCAAGCTGAAACGCTGTTGTTAAGAAGAAGTCAAGAGAAATGCTTCAAAGAGGACATCAGGTGCCTACAGCAAGGAAAACAATTAGAGGGCAGCAGCAAGTTGAAAAGGCTCGACGTAGTGCTAGAAGAAGGTCTCCTGCGACTGAAAGGAAGAATCGACGCGATACGAGGGGTTACCAGAGACTACAAACGACCCATCGTACTCGACAGCAAGGACAAGACAACACTTCTCATCATAGAAGAATTTCACTGCCGCTTCAATCACGGGAATCACGCGACCGTAATGAACGAAGTAAGACAACGCTTCTGGGTGCTAGGACTGAGGTCAGCGATCAAGACCATTCAACATCAATGCCAGTGGTGCAAAACAAGAAAGGCAAGACCTCAAGAACTACCGGTGGGCAACTTACCTGCTGAGAGGCTGATGCACGGAAACCCTCCATTTACGTGCACGGGAATAGATTACTTCGGCCCTATGACGATCACCGTAGCAAGACGCCATGAGAAGAGATGGGGTGCTCTATTCACATGCTTAACAACACGAGCTGTACACATTGAGCTCACTCCTTCACTCTCCACTGACAGCATGATCATGGCACTACGACGATTCGCCGCGAGAAGGGGAATGCCAAAGATAATCTACACCGACAATGGCACTAACTTCGTTGGCGCCAACAAAGAACTCAAAGAAGCACTAGACACCATGAAGCAAGAAGACCTTATCTCGGAAGCGGAGAAGATCGGTGTGCAGTGGAAGTTCATACCTCCTGGTGCACCAAACATGGGAGGTGCATGGGAGCGTCTGGTGCGATCCATTAAAACCGCACTGGACGCCACGCTCAACGAAAGGCAACCACGAGAGGAGGTACTTCATACCCTCCTGTTAGAGGCCGAGCACATAGTCAACTCTCGGCCCCTCACCCACCTCTCCGAGAACCCTGAAGAAGAAGCACTTACACCGAACCACTTTCTCATCGGGCGATCATGTGGCGCAGCAAGAATCGGCAGCTTCGAGGACAACGAGCTTGTGGGCAGACACACCTGGAAGGCTACGCAGCGACTTGCCGATCACTTCTGGCAACGTTGGCTGAGAGAGTATTTGCCCACTCTACTACCAAGGAAAACCAAAGGAAGAGTCAGCGCCACAGATTTGCAAGTCGGAGACATCGTACTGATCGTCGATCACAGCCTACCAAGATGCATCTGGCCACGCGGAAGAATCCTGCATGTGTATCCTGGACCAGACGGGCGGACCAGAGTCGTCGACGTCGAGACCAGAGGAGGTGTTCTACGGAGGCCCAGTTCGAGAGTGGTGCTGTTGGTGCCGGGAGCGTCGCCGAGTCCAGGAGTTGGTGCAAAGCACGAGGGGGAGAATGTCGGCGACGGAAAACCTTATCTTCGAGTAACGTGTGTATTAATATAGGGACAATGTCATTTTAGCGTATTATGAATAATTGTTGTAAATATGAAATCTCATTCTTATTAGATTTATTATGTTAAAATAAGTTCTAATTAGTGTAATAAGGTTAGTTTAGAGTATTTTTTGCTTATTTGAATCATATAAGACTATTTAACATTAATTTGAAAGGAATAGGTACGTAAGTAAAATGTTAGCATATAATTACGTAACTTGAAAATGAGATTTTTTGTTTCTTGCAATAGCATAATAGTTTATGTTTTAAATAATAGATTTTATTATAAAACTTATAATAAAACAAGAATTAGGTCGATAGGACTATCCGTTCAAAAGTTATAAGGGAAAATGTATAGTAAAAATGTAGCAACCTAGAAATTTAGATATTTTTGTTTTAAGACTTTTTTAATTAATTATTATATATTGAATATTATGTTTTAATATTGTATAATAGTATGTAAGGCATGTAAATAAATAAATATGTGTAAGGTGTTTTACTGAAAACATAAAATAAAAGGACTCTCAAGGTTTCGGTTTAGGGAAATTTTATTCGAAAAATGAGCTCAAAGTACGCGGCTCTCTGTAAGGTATTAACGGGCCAAATAAAAGGCGAGCCATTTCTCGATTCGAGTCAGTCGCAAGACAGCCACCGAAGAGGCAACAACTAAAAGGAAAAGGAAGAACCGAAACCAAGAGAGAAAAAAGGAAAAATTGTGTTTTATTTCATCGCCTCTAAGTATAGTCTCCTGTCAACGAAGAAACCCTAGTGGATCGGGACCCAAGCTACGCATTCAGGGGTGCGTGGTGGCGTACATTACCAGCGAACGGACATACTGCCGTGTACGCCAAGAACGTCTGGGAGATTGTCCCAGGTCGACCTCCGGGTACTAGACATACCCTGGTTCTGGTCGTCCGAAACACATACATTATTTACAATGTAATTTTTTAAATCACATTTAGTTTATATATTTTAAATTTTTAGGCAAAGACTAAATTTTATTGCGTTCTCATTGTAAAATAATAGCGGTCAGTGTAAAGTAAATGAATACGACTGACCCTGAACTATATTAGATCGCATGTCGTATGAAAGCTATAAGCCTCTAGGGTGTTTTAATTTTATGTAGAAACTTTTATGCAAATTAACTGTCGGCAGTCGGGTATCTAGTATTAGTTTAGTTAAACGTTAAATAGATTTGTAAATAAAAAAAATACAACACCCAATACGTAAGTGTCTACTAACAAATAATCCCTCAACGACCGCCGGCGTTACAGTTAACAATAGATTTCTTAGAAATTTAGTTAATTTCTTAGAAATTTACCTGGAGGTGTTATTTGATTTCGGATCATATTAATGGCCATGTTACCGGATATAAGGTAGTAATAATGTTAGGGGTTGAAAATTTTTAATTTTCCGTAAGATGTATTTATGGGGTTTACGTATTAGATATCGAATTGTTATTCGATATTTAATAAGTAAAGCTTATGATTTTATCAGTTTAACAGTTATGTAGAGACGTCTGGTAAAGTTAAGACTAAACAACGCCAAAGAATACATACTATTATCAATAAAACAATAAATAAAGATGAAATGTAAGGCAACCATAGTTCATTATATAGAATATTCAAAGATATTTTGGTTGTAATGATGCCTAGCAGTAACTCTATTTTCAAATATTTTATATCCAGTGCTTTGTCTTTTTATCTATAAAATTAATATAATACGTAGCATTATATTGTTAGAAAGTTTGCGATAAACTAAGTGTTTGTTTCCTTTGAGGTCACAACTCACAACCAAAACTGAAGGTGATCAAAGACCGGGCTCTGAGGTCTATCGTTTCTAAATTGTATCTGTAATTATAACAGGGTCAAATTTATCACGTTTTGTAATTTAATACTTCTCTTATATATTTTTTATTTATTTATGAATATAATTATAATATTACTCTAGTTTATAAATGTATCACTGAACAAGATACAAGATATTTATAAGCATCTATCATCTACAACATTATATAACAATTCATTAGAAAGTTAAAGAAATTGGTACATTATTTACGACTATCAGTGAAACTTTTTGAATAATTTATAAGCTAACTAAAACAAATTTATATTTTTAATTACCGTTTCAGTATACGAGTATAATAACGAAATATTAATTATCAGCTGCATTTTGATTTAAAGTAAATTTTAAAAAGAAGGAACAATTTAACAATTTCGTTTTTGTTTTAACAAATCAACTGTCAATATAACCACACTTTCACTGAAGTTTAATAAATACTCTTAACACCAAAATATTTGATACATTGTTTTAACAATCATCCATTAACACTTAAATCACTTAAGAATTCAGTCACTTCCATTGATTAAAATGAATTTTTAATTCATTACAACGCGAATACACCAAACATTCAAAACATTATAACGTACTCCGCACGTATGTATAAACAACTGCTTTGACGTGAAGTTGGCTACAGTGTACAGGGGTACCAATAGTTTTTATGACGGTGGTACCAACATGGCGACCAATATAGCCGGTCAGTCAACCTTTGTAACCGCATAGTAATGAATGAGTCTGGTTGACCGACGAACCTGTTTGATTGATGCAATGACTTGCGCAATTTATGTATTGAGACAGGACGCTAATATGGTCATACTAAAGCGATTCATGGCCAATAAAAAATGACCTTTTATAAGGATTTTCTTGATTTATTTATAATAGCATAACAATGTTCATTATTTTATTTATTAATATAAAATTATAGTGATCTTGTTTTTTTTAAATTAATAATATCTACTGGTCTACGCCAGATGTACATTATTCTATTTAATTTAATAATGTCTGTAGTGACGACAGACGAATCAAATTAAAGCAATGTTAGCCGAAAGAAGTTGTAGAATAATTTATTCATTATATTGGACTGGAAGTTCATAAGTTGATCGTAAATTTATTAAAAGTTCAAATTAAAAATTATATGTGTATAGATACTTATTATTTACCGACGATTACTTTTAATTCTAAATATTGATTAATTTTTTTTAAATATGATTCAGACTTGGACTGACGAATTGTTTTATGTGAGGATTAAACTTAGCAGAGAATAACTAAGCGAAATCTAAAAAAAGACTAAAAGACTAACTAAGACAAATTAAGAAAAAGTACTGAACCGATTTTAACTTTTTGTGTAGTGTTAAAACGTATCTAGATACGCACCAAGTGAAGCGAGGGTAAGTCACTAGTCTATACAGATTAATAAAATTAAAGTGTCTGTAATGTCAAAATAACAGCGTATTACTAAATGCATTTAGATAATTTTATATGCATATATGTTATAAGGTACTTATTTTTTTTTAAATTTTGTCTGTCTGTCTGTATGTTTGTTCCGGATAATCTCTGAAACGGCTGGGCTGATTTTGACGGGACTTTCACTGGAAGATAGCTGATATTATAGGGAGTAACATAGGCTGGTTTTATGTTAGAAAAAGAATTAGGGTTCCGCTCAAAAAAATCGAAACGTTACTTAGGGACGAACCCGAGCGAAGCGAGGGTGAGTCGCCGGTCATAATATAAAAAACTAAAAGTCTGAACTAATAATTTTGAATGATTATGAATTTAATGTGTTATTACTGCAGTATAAAGTATGTAGGTACATTGTGAACAACATACAATTACATTGTTAAATGAGAGAAAGTCCACGGGAAAACAAGTGGAAAACATGTTATGTGACATACAAATTGTTACTTTATTACATAACTAGCGGCTCACCCTCGCTTTGCTCGGGTGCGTGCGAATTTTTTTGTCCGGAATCCTAATTCTTTTTCTAAAATAAAAGTAGCCTAAGTTACTCCTTATATCATTAGCTATCTACCATCAAAAGTCCTGTCAAAATAGGTCTAGCCGTTTTGGAGATTAGCCGGAACAAACAGACAGACAGACAAAAAATTCAAAATTGTGTTTTTCATATATGTACCGTATATACTTTCATATGCATTAAGTAAAAAGTTGTTATTTTGATGAGATGATATGAGACAAACTGATGATAAATAAGTATATGGGAGCTGCAAAAGATATATATAATAAGCTTTGTGCGTGATTTTTATACGTGTGTCAGGTTTTATTTTATTTGTAACACGTTTTTATGAATAGTAAACATTAAAGAAATACAATGGAAAAGTTGTATATTGATGAAATTATAAATGTTATATGTATTTAATCCACTTTAGTAGTTAATAGTTAAACGTTAACCGGCTGTTATATGCAAATTATATATTTTTTGCTTGACTTATCTATGTTACTATATTTTAATAATGATTTATTATCCACCTACATATATACCTGTTACCACGCATGCATGCATGCTTACTGCGATAACAATATATATATATATATATATATATATATATATATATATATATATATATATATAATTAATGGCATTTGAAGACTTCCTTAAAAGGACTTGGTGTTTTGTTCAGTGTTCGTTTGTCAATCAGTGCAAAACAATTAGTTATTTTTTTTATTACAAAATAACGATTAATTTTAAGAACATTTATTATACTTATTCTTTACTTTATATTTGAATTAAATGAAATATAGATTTAAAATATTTTGGTTAGACTACTTTACTATCCAAGTTTCTGCATATTTTTGGGCGAGGCATATTTTGTTCCTATCGCTGTGCTTTGATTTAACTAGGCCGAGATATAATACATGACTATTTCAAACATTACTGAGTACGAGATTAGTTAGTGTTAGACTTGAATTTCAAGGCGTTAAGATTATTTTTTAAGTTACACAATTCACTAGGTTGAGCTTTAACAAAAGATTCTTTCTATTTTATACTGTCTAGAACTTATACAATACGCATATAAAAGTTTATATGATTCGAACCAATCGTCATGGTAACTTATCAATCCTACCTATCCTACAAAACAATCCTATCCTACAAAAATTCTAAATGGAAAAAATATCCCGGGCTGAATAAAATTAAGTCTTTTATTCAGAGAATTAACCTCTGAATAGTATTCGTTGTATTACTAGTAAGTAGTATATTTACTGTTAGCTACATACATTCATTTTATGGAATCGCCAAAAAGTCACTTTATTACAGTAACAAAGAAAACATGTTGCAGCTCCATATATTATAAAGACTTCTTATAGAGGAAGTTATAAGGTTTTAGTTTCTAATAAAAGAGCAAAAGGAGGTGTCGTATGTTATTTGAAACACGTGGTGATTCGCGTAGCAATTTTCTACGGCAAAATTGATAATGTTCAGAGTTATATCGCAATTGTATTTCATTGTTGAAACCACGCTGGAACAATATAGCCTGAGCGTTACGATTACGCAATTTTGCCTTTTGTGTAGAGATCCTTCGTGGACGTTAACCTTCAAAAATACAATTTATAAACATTACGGATGCGGCTTTTGTAAATGGAAATATTTTCGAGTGCCTAAATTTAAGCATGAAGTAGGTCTCTACTATATATTATGTAATATTTTAAATATTTTTAATAACAATTACATTGCGTTACGATATAAATACTTTAAATATGTATCCGCTTCTAATTTTTATTAGCGAAAGAACTCCCAAATATATATTAATATTTAATATACTTACATATTTTCATTATAATTACCATTACTCTACATTTCATTGCAAAAGTTAGATTTGCATTGCTTGATGTTTAAAATTATTGTCATTGAAAAGGTTTCAGAGATTCAATTCTGCTATAGAATTCTGAATTACTAGCGATCAACCCTAGCTTATTTATTTATTTAGAATCGTCAAACACATTCTTTCATGACAATTTAAAAATAGCTTACATTAATATAACTTATATAAATAGCTTGTATTATATATCTCTATTTTATAATTTTGCTATGATTAATGAATTGCATTTACGAGTATAACATCGTCTAGTCGCCCCGTCCATAATAACTATTTAATAATATCCGGCATGGTCTTTAAATCATAAATTATTTCTTGTATTATGTTTATATTATGCACATATGTACATATATCATGTATGTACTATGTATGTAGTACTACTGAATTAGCATATACATCATGTATATGCAGAAACGGTTGAGCGTATGAAAATTTTTTTAAACAAATTTTGTCGCCAATTTTATGCTCTACAATTTTATAATAAATGTTAACATCGTTGGAGCTATAGAAATTGAGATAATCGCGAAAAACTGATTTTTGCGACCTTTGACCTTGAATAACTTACGATGCAGACACGAGATCTTATGAGACTTTTGAGACAACATTAAGAACACCAAAATAAAGGTGAATACGAGTTTATAGCTTATTATCTCTCATTCCGAGGTGAAACCCCTAATATGTCTGGACTAATATGGCTAAAAGGACGACGTTGGGTAGATAAATAAAAAAAAACCATTAAGCAAATGAAAGTTAAATGATTTTTAAAGAAGTTTAGTCACTAGTGAAATTTAGCAAGTCGAGAATGCAAAACGAGTATATCCCAAAAAATAAAGTAAGCTGTGGTACATCTGCAGTGATAAAACGGCACGTTGTGGCTAAGTTAGCACGACTAGCGAATACCACAACCCATTAAAAGGATTTTGTGACATGAAACATATCAGAAATAATAATATGCATCATAATTTATAATGTAATTTTAAACTTTATACCTCGATTTAAATCTTTAGGTACTCGTATATACAAAATAATTTAGACTCTAGAAAGTTACAATATAACCTAATAAATATAAGATCGTCAGAAGTTTTTGTTTTCGATAATAATTATAATTTTCTATATAAATATTTTAAATATTACATACCTGGCTAATTAAGATAACAAACTGTAAGCTTTCTATAGTCCATGACCTAATATATTTTATATACAGGATCAGAATTTATGTTTTGGTGCCTTTTTTTTTTTTTTTTTTTTTTTTTTTTAACGTTGGGAAATGCATTTACGCACGACGTGTGGGACTCACCGGCGTAATACAGCCAGTACTACCCACTAAAACCCAACAAAACCTTCCCCCGTCTTAATGGGGCGTCGCAGGATCGCTTACGCATTCAACTACGACGCCCCGACGGCAGGTCTGCCGTAGCAGACCACCACAACCATGGGATTGCTCCACAGTCCACTCTGCTATCAGAGAAGTACCAGGAGCAACCCGCATGGTACACCGCCCCCCGAAGAGGGCCACCTCCCACCGCCCACCGAAGTGGGCAACCTCCCTGTGCGTTTCTTGGCTTCGCGCCCGGTTGGATTGCCGGGCACTACTGAGCTCCCCCACCACGACAAGGTGAACGCACGTTGGGGGGGATGTTTTGGTGCCTACTTTATGAGGAATTTTGACAAATATATATAGAATTTTGATACTTTTGAATATAATCTATAGAATATATGTATCTATAAAAAATATTGACAAATTAAATAGAAAAATACTTATTTTAAAACTTTTATCAAAACTAACAAAATATTCATTGTCATAAGGAAATAATTCTTTGGAAAAGGTATTACATACAAAATTATTTTAACAGACGTTCTCAAACTTTCTTAACTCCTTGAAATTCTTCATAACAATGGAAACTCGAAGTGATTACGTAATTCACTTACATTGTTTACAATTTTCTCTCAATTATTTGGTAGTTTAGTTTTATCTTTATGGGTGTGTGACGTTACTTTTATCAGGGCATTAGAATGATAATATCTATATTATATCTACATACATAACTATTTAATTTAAAGAATATATAAGATAGAACCTATATATTATATTTTTCAAAGACAGAAGCAAAATTATATTTGTGGGTAGGCTGTCTGTAACAACTATATAATACCTTTTAGTCTGTCCAGAGACCATGATTGCTGTAAAACATTCAACATCGGAAACCAAAAATCAAAATAAATTCGCGAAATAATCCGAAAAGATAGTTTATTTAAAATTCAAATATTAAATAAAATAAAAAAATATTCGCGTAAATCTAAGAAAGTATTGGGTGACTCTTTTTTGAAATTAATATAGTTTCACCCAAAAACGTTTTCTAACGTAGAACTAGACACAAAAATGACATTGGTACATCCGCTTTGAGTATCTTCACCGTTTTTGCGGTCTGACCAAAAATATTACATGTTTACTAGTATATTTGCAAAATTGTCAACATCTAGGTAATGAATTAGTTAAATTTTTAATACTTAATTGCATAAGATATAAAAACATAAAATGTGAAAAGGCTGGCTAATATTATAGCATATTCTACTTGCCATCCTGGTCGGAATTTATTATGCGAAATTACCGGTATTAACCAGTAAATACTAATAATTTCATAAATTACATCAACCGTATCGTTATAATAGGTTCTAATATGCTGAAATATGAATTGATTGAGGTATGGATGTATAACAATTACGAAACGCCACAAATAAATAAATTAAGTGGTGCTGCAAAAAAGGCATACATTCGTACGTATTAAGTAAATAAAATATTATAGATAATAATTATAATGGAATAATTTACCACTCTAACCGAGTTCTGCATGATTGCTTATTAAAATGAAAAGTATTTCTTCAAGAGTTTCCTGCATAATCAATTAGTTTGAAAGAGAGTTGTTGAGTCCTTGTTGATGATACTTTATTATTGTTGTATATATACACAAAAGAAAAAGAAAACAAAAGAACACAGTAGAAGGAAAAATTACAAGAGGCGGCCTTATCGCTAAAATAGCGATTCCTCTAGGCAACCATTAGGTGTAGAAAGTACATATTTCTAAATGCCTTTAATTCAACTGTGTCAGTGTCAATGGTTGTAAACTTAATTTAAACAGAGAAAGATACTGTCTCTCCCCTGACCACGATTCCTGCAAAGCATTCGAATTGTCGAATCAAAAATCAAAATAAAGCTGTAAAAATCGGTAAAGATAATTTTATTTAAAATGTAAAAAAATATTCGCGTAAGAAAGTATTAAGTGATAAATTTACTCAAAAACAAGAAATGATCAACATAGCTTCAATAATTGTAACTTCTCCATTACTTTACAGTAGGTACCTACATAAATTTCGTTGATTTTCATAGTGGACGATAGACGCGTATATTTACTAGTAGGCATTACGATAGTGATTCTCCTCATATTTTAAAAAATTGCTTATGAGCGCGGGCTGTACTTAGTCTTAATGACAGATCAGACACGTACCTATGTATAGAATTATGAATTTTCCCAAAAATGGACAAAAGTACAACATGGGAGAACATTTGTCATAACGTTTATTCCGAGCACTGAATTTAATGCTACAACTTTATTACGAGTCCGTTTCATTGTGTTATTTAGTTATCAATATTTATCGCAATACGTATTATTATTAAGAATAAAATTCCATCATTATTTGCACTAGAGATAAAAGTATCCAAAGATGAAGTGTTGCTTTCATTTGTAATGCGGCCGAATATTTTCAAGCGAAGCACTGGCAATATAAATAAATTACTATCATATTGCTTAGTAAAATATATATTTTTATTATTAAATGAATACACACGATCTATTTTTGTTTAAATTTTTCTATTTATCCAAAATATTCCTTTTAGCAAAACAAATTACGAGATGAATTTTAATATATACACCTTGAATATTCCCAAAAATCGTATATAAAAATCTCACATAAAATACAGTATGCATGGGCACGTTGGATTTTGCGGTCGGCTGGTATTGATTGAATTGATTCGAACAGTTCCTAAGCCATATATTAAAGGCCTTTGAGAGGCCTGGCTTCGGTACCTACCATTAATTGTAATAATTAACGTATTCTAAAATTTAAAACACATTATCGTCTACAATTCATAAATTACTGGAATATATAACTATTGTACTTAAATAGCGTAATTCAAACAAAATGTAAATAATAAAATTTTCAAATATATAAGTTCACTTTTACTAGAGTCTGTATAGAGACCGCATTTTAAAAACGGTAAATATGGCACATAATAAACTTGGTTTTAGCTTGCTTTTTAGCTACGTCAAAGAGCCAGTTTAATCTAGCTTTGTCACAGTCGCATATTTACAACCATAAAATCTTGTTTGCCGTTTCACTTAAATTGTTTTATCCGAATTTTATGATGAAAAAAGTGAGTTAAAAGTGAGATTAGAGAATTATTAATTAATTTTAACATTATCGTGGTAATTACATAGAGGATCATCTTTTTATCAGTAGCGAAGATCATTATTTTTACAACAAAGCCTTACTAATATGAAAAATGTTATAGTATTTTTGTCTGTCTGTTTGTTATCTTTTCACGCTTATACCACTAAACAGATTTAGTTCTTTGGCAAAGACGAAAGATTTCATCGTGGGGATGGACATACGCTACCTATTATCCTCGCTCTACTTACCATGGGAGCGGAGGCGTAGTTAAAAACAAGTGTGAATGTAATTTTTAAGTACTTTTTAACTCTTACATAATATGAAAATAGCAAATCCTTACTCTGTTTTCTTCTTGTTTTGAATCTTTGTTTAACTAGAGTGGAACTAATTATATACATATATTTTTAGAATAAACCCGTGACTACTATCTATTACAAAGAATTTATCTTCTGCGTAACGAGTATTTCAAAGTTATTTAGTACATCTTTGCATAAATATTATTAAATGTTAAGCACTGATGATCAGAATTGCGATCACCTAAATTATTATTAAAACTTTACACTGTTTAACTTTGTTCAGCAGAAGTATATAAATTCAATGGGAATATAAATTATACACGGATATATTAAAAATAATAAAAAATCCCATAGGGCAGCTAATTGTGTCCTCAGTGGCAAGACCACGACCATGGAGTTGGGACCTCTAGGAAAAAAAGCAAAAAAATAAAAAATAATATAAAAGGTAGATGCTCAAAGAGGTGGAAATGCTCACGTGGACTCTCTACTAATTTTACTCTCAGGTGAAAAATCAGGTGCTGGATCGAGCATTACGTGCTTTGCGAGATACACTGCCAACTACCACAAGTACCTAGTGGAACTAGATTAATCAGAAATATTACATCACTGTTGATGAGATGATGGGTGGTGCCACTGATTAAGATTTTTATGTAGAATCTGTGGGCTTAGAATACGACGTTCTACAAACTTTAACGCCAATAGACTAAGTATTACACAGGAATAACATATTTAAACATAATGAAAATAGCTTTAGTATGTCAATTCTAATTTATTTATATTTTCGTTTTCTGAAAGAGTTATTATTTTTATGATTTAAAATAAAATATTCAAAAACTGTGATTGTACGAGTAGTAGGATTAAATAATTATTAAAAATCTTATAAAAAAACAAACAATCTCCACCTTATTTATTAACAATACGTCATTTCTCTTATTTCCGGTTAGTTCTTAATGTGAATACTCAAAAACAAAAGCATACTCAGATAGCGACCTCCAAAAACTTCGACCATTATAACCAAGACAATACCGAAGCCTTTCGGCCGAATCACAAAGCAAACGAGTCTTCTTAGTTCCTCGCTGGTTTTGTTTGAACTATGCTCATTTAATGTTATTGAAGCGTACAGGATGTCTTTTATACGTTCCACCTCTTATGCAAAATTACACACCTATGACATAGAGAATGAGTAAGAACAGACTCCAGATGTTACGTTAGCGTATACGCCTGGAGTTACTAGGTTCGAACTCCAGATCGCCAAATAGATATATAATTAAATTTTTTTTAATAAGACTCTCAGTAACAACACTCCGGTGTAACAATCCCCTGCCTCAGAAAGATCAAAGCTGTAGTCTTGCGACTGATCTTTTTCGGTTGTGTTATAAAAGTAAAATATAATTCAAAAAATGAATGAAATACCAATTGTAAGGATCGTAACAGTAAGGTAAATTAAATTATTTCATATTGTATAACTTAACATAATAGGGATTTTAATAAGAAATATGTATTAATTTTTAAAATTCTAAAGTACTTATGCTGATGTTTTTCAAGCGAAGACTAGTTTAATCATAAGTAAAAGTAAAATAAAAGCAAATTCGGAGCGATTGGCATTTAGCTATAGAATTTTCATTAAATATGTAAATAAGCAAGTTAAAGGCGAAAGTTAGCTTTTCAAGTAAGTTGTTTTAGGTACAGATAGACACTATAGAGTATCTGTACTCCTTTTCATTTGTAGTACAAACTTCCTATGCAGATACCTAAAATCTTGTTTGAAAACTATATCATTTCGAATTTTTTTGCTACTTTAATAAACCCTGAAAATGTGAAATAAGTAAGGAAAGAAAAGTTTAATGTAGATATGTAATTATATTAACAATATCACAACTTGTTTTGTAGTGTTTTCTTGAATAAAATCTAAATATCTGATTTTTTGTTTTAATCAAACGTTATTGCCTAAAAATATCTTAAATGACATTACGCTCTCAAAAGCTAAAAAATATTATACATATTACTAAAGAAATCTGTAATTTCTTAACGGTAGAGCTACAGCGCTAAGAGTAAATAGCGATAGATTATGATTTTAATTAGGTGTGTAGATGGTTCACCGTCCATTTTAAACTTTCAAAGATCAACTAAAAAGCTGTCCAATAACTATTGAACTCAATCTAATGAAGGAAGAGATCGAGGTGGACAGTAAGGAATATAACAGGGCTAGCCCATTCGTTTCGCACCTGTTAAATTTTCATGTGGGAATTGTTTTATACGTGATTAGCACATGAGAAAATAAAATATCGTGTGGTAACGATCTGAAAGATCCAACTTTTGAAAGACGTGTGAAGTCTGCCAACCCGAAGCCAGCATGGTGAAGTACAGCCTCATCCCTTATCGCATCGAGTGAAAGCCCTTGCCCAGCACTTGGACTTTAAAGGGATGAATTGTTATTATAACGAATATAGATTGTAACTACTTATCTTTTTCATATACATAAGTAAAACATGCGTAACTGCACTGCACTTTTAAGTAATACCGAAAGCGTACGCCATATGTCAAATGTACTGAAGCATATCAAAAAGAGGGTTGTTTTGCCATGTTTGGGAATGTGCCGTGTTTGTCTTTCCCATGAACTTAGATACAAATTTGAAATTAAATAGTGCACTTTGTTTTTAGTTGACATAATATTATATTTGTACTTTACTGAAATACTTTTCATATTTATAAATAGAAGATTTATTCGGTGTTGGTAATTATACTACTATTAGAAATTCAATTCAATACAATTTCCTTGTTAATTGCTTCAAGCTATTATAAATGGGATATCTTTTAATGTGGGCGTGTGATGTGAAACGAATTTGAATTTTAACTATACAGATTGACTTTGACCTAGAGTACACGTCATAATGCAGGTACTACTTTGTTATTTGTCAAGAGGTGGCGCTAATTGTTTGCCATATTTATTTGATATTATCTATACATATAATAAAAATGTAACTGACTGTTGTTTGTACATGGAAGGTATTTGAGGAAAACTTTTATTATTGAGGGTATTTATTAACGCAAAAGAGCCCAAAACAATGACTTTTAGATTTTTTGTCTGTTTATCGGTTTGTCTGTGCATTTGTGCACGCTTATCTCAGAAACAACTCAATCGATTTGAGTGCGGTTTTCACTAATGTATTGTGGTAAACTTTATTTAACATTAAGTATTTGTTTTATTTCAATCGGTTTATAAATAAAAAAGTTACATCAATTTAAAAAAAAACACCTAGAGGCGAACCCGAGCGAAGCGAGGGTGAGTCGCTTGTATTAAATATATAAAAACTTATCACTGTTTTTGCATCAAGTCGACAAAGAAACCGTGGGACTCACTTAAGCGAGGCATAGTTACTAGTTTCGATTTAGGTATATATATGACTGTAGTAAAATAGAAATATATTTAACTAGCAGAACCCGCGGCTTCGCTCGCGCTAAAACTGTAAAAAAGTCTCTAAAAAGTTAGTTTCATACAAACTTTCATCTCCAATTTTACCCCCTTATAAGATGAATTTCGAGAAATGCTAAAACACATATTTATTTAATTTTATTAAAAAACATTAATACCAAGTTTCAAGTAACACGGGTCTCAAATATTTTTTGAATTGTATTATAACGTGTTTTTCCTGTGGGAATTAGTTAATCTCCCACGATAAAAAATAGCCTGTGTCACTCTCCAGCCCTTCAACTATCTCCAAACAAAAAATCACGCCAATCCGTCATTCGGTTTCGACGTGAAAGAAGGACAAACAAACAAACACACTTTCACATTTATAATATTAAGTATGGATTACACTGAAATTGATCTATTTATGTAATTTTTTTTAGTCAATATAGAGCGGAATAATCTTAGAATTATATAATATTTAGTTTCCATTGCCTAGACGAACTTATAAATTAATCTCTTGTTTATACTATTTAAACAAAGTATAACACTTTTGTTTAATTAAAGTTCTAATCTATACATATAATAAAATTGTAACTAAGTAGAATCTGTACATTAAATGTTTTTTGGAAATCTAATTGAAATAGACATTGTTATCCATATAGAGTCCGAATCTATAGTTTTTAGAATTTTTGTCTGTCTGTCTGTCTGTCTGTCTGTCTGTTACCGCATCACGAGAAAACCACTGGACAGATTTTTGATGAAATTTGGTATGATGATAGCTGGTTATCCGGGTCAACATATAGGATACTTTTTACCGCGGGAAAATATCTCATTTCTGAGAAAAAAATACAAAAAACTGCATTGTAAGAGTATACTAATATGTAAAGCCTAAGAATTTGGTTTTTGGTCATCTGAACGTGGGCGGAGCCGCGAGCAATGCTAGTTCAGTTACTAAAACAAAGAACTTTTTGTCTGTGTGACACTAATGATATCATGTTTATATCAGCGGAATAAATTAATAATACATTTTTGTTACTTTACGTTTTAATTAATAATACATGTTTGTCCGATGTGCTAACGAACGTAAACATCAAATTATATAAAACAGTGTTTGTTGTGTAAACAACCTCATTTGATATTTGTAAAACTGAATGGATATGTTTTAATTAGATAGCATTTATCATAATTTTTTGTCCTAGATTTGAGGAATATTCTTAATTAGGTATAATACATAATAGATTTTTAGATTTACCCAAATATTTGACATCTATACATATTATAATAAAATTGTAACTAAGTCGAATCAGTACACTGAATATTTTTTGGAAAATCTTATTGAAATAGACATTATTATCGATACAGAGGCCGAATCTATAGTTTTTAGAATTTTTTGTCTGTCTATCTGTCTGTTACCGCATCACGGAAAAACCACTAGAAGGATTTTGATGTAGGATTTTGATGGTGATAGCTGGTTATCCGGGTCAACAAATATAATATTTTTTACCGCGGGAAAATATCTCATTTCTGAGAAAAAATACATAAACTGCAATGTAAGAGGATACTAGTGCGTAAAACCAAAGTATATGGATTTTTGGATCTTTTCAGATTTTTTCGCAAGTTTATTTTGATTTGACCACGTAATTTATAATATAACGTACCACCACAAACGTCGGGAACCAAAAATCAAATATATTCACGAAAAAATTCCGAAAATATAGTTTTATTTAGGTATAATACTTTAACTAAATACTTTTTAACTAAAAAATACGCTAAGCACACAATTAGGTACTTTATTAGTAAATATTTTACCTTTAGGATTGGAGTTCTTTTTACCCCCAGTAGTTTGAGGTACAACATATTTAAATAAGAATCGATTGGCGAGGAATTCGCGTAATATTTTTTAATTAAGTACATCCTCCTCTTTTAAAATCAGTCAAAAGTTAAACGTGATATATATTTTTTGACCATATCGGAATCGTATCTGCTACTTTAGGATAAAAGTAAGCCACTACGCCAATATTATTTGCATACTATGTTTTAGCCAAGTTGCAGATGTTCCATTTCCGCGCTGTGAAGAACACGTAAAGTTTGATGTTTAAGTTTTGCACTTGATCTCTCTCCAGTCCTGATTACCTCTCGCTAGTTGGTTGAGGCATATTGTGTTATACAAAAGAAAACGATTTGTTTTCCTAATTATATTTTAGTTCAGGGTGAAACACGAAAAGTAGATCTTATAAAATATATTTATTCTAATTCAGAAGAAATCGCGTAATCAAAAGAAAATTAAAATCATTTGTGGTTTGAAATAAATAATCTTAATTTGTACAATTTTACTGATAATTGAAAAATCTGGTCATAAGTTTGTATCTACTGCTTATGCAAAGATGGTACTCGTATGATACTGTTTTTTTTTAAGTTGTTCAACACTGTTTATAAACAGTTTGTAATCACGCCTAGTGCATATATTTTATAAAATTAAATTATTAATTACATAATTATATTAATACTATTTTATAAAATTATTAGAGCGTATAATTTATAAAATAAAATATTAAAGTCCAAAGGATAGCTTTCACTACAGCTTATTTAACTTTTATTCAGGCCAAACACAATAGCCTAATTTTACGGCGGTCCGTTTTCCAGGATGGGATGTCTGTCCTTTGTTCTACTATAAAATATTATGAAATCAATGTAGTAATGCTTGAGATAATAAAGGACATATGAACCTATGCTTGTGCACATACTTCTGCACTTTAATATTTAATACGTACTTAGCCTGCTTCAGTAAAATTTGCCCAACTTTAGTATTATTTAACTTTACGTAACTAAAACTTCATTAAATATTTTCATTTTTTCTTTTCGTAGCGTTTAATGTTTTTCTAGTAGTTAGTTCTAAATTATTTGCAGTTTTTACTATGAATAAGTCTAGAATATGCTAGTATATCAGAGCATGCTCCAATCCGTCTTAATTTACTTTCTCATTAACTGCGTGTGTATCTTTGAGTTTGTCAATATGAAACATTTTTGCTTCATCATCTTTATGACAAGCGTCGTAATATAGCAGGTGATCAATTATCCCTTTCTACTGTCCCAGAAGTATCAAACTCGGTTCTAAGTTAGAACCGAATTTATCAATTTCACAACTTTTAACGGGAAGTGGAATTTCCAATAAGCGATTTAGTCAAAATTAAGACCGTCGTTTGATGTCAAAAATCTTCAAAAAATAAAAAAAGGATAAGGAAAGTACTCACTTCGTTTTCTCTATCTATTCTTCATCTAAGAGAAAGATATAATTGGAAGGATTGGAACTGCTCGCAAGCCATCCAGCCCAGCGCCTATTTTGGAGGCTATTTTGTTATAAGTTTCTTGTTTTAATGTTCAAAATATCTATAAATCGAATTTCACAAATAAATGGTTACGTTTGGGTCTACATTTATTATTTTTAAGAATATTATAATTATATAAATATAATGTCTAGTCAATAGTATTCATTAATTACGGATATTAAGCGAAAGAGTAATTGCCTTTATCTCCAACCTTCTACTTTTCCTTTCATTTTAAATCAAATGCGCAAATAATTACCTTAGCATTGTAAGCGTACATAGGCCACTTATTTTTTACCATCAAATAGGTTGTATGGTTTTTAAACTTCATCTTTGTGGTTTGCAAAAATAAATAAAACTGCAGTAAACTGGGCCAATCATACATTACAACACCAAGGTTATTGATCTCAATAAGAATTCCGTATAATAAATAGGATTCTTCATATATTTTTTATATGTACATGGATTACATGGATCACTGATAATCGAGATTCGTAACGGTCTATGGCGCCGGGAGCTAGGATTCCGAATATAATTTTTTTCATCACAAGCTTTATTGGTTTATAAATATTTTATTTTACGCTCATACTATCATGAATGTAATATAATATTTTTCATTAACATAGCAAATAGACCTTTTTAATGAAAGTATTACATGAGGTATTTATATAAGACAAAGAAAAAAATACAGTACATACTAGGTAGGTTTTAAAGGGGGAAAATTATTAAAAATGTTTATGTCACTACCTTTTTTTAATGTTCGGAAATGAATGAATGAATGGGTCTTATAACACTATCTAATCCAAACTATTCATTCGATAAATATAAAACTAATATCATTCAATTAAAGAAATTCTGTTCGTTAGTCATGTAAAGGAACTTTAAATATATGTATTTTGATGTATTGTCATGTCACACAATATAATAATACATGTCACGCACTGGGATATTTGTGGCCATGCAACAATTTGCCGTTAGTTGACCCAAAAATCGCATTACGAGGAGAAAGCGACCAATTTCGCCACATACGAGTACAATGTCAATTGGGTTACACACTATAGAGATTTTTTGGGGTGTTTTTGTACATAACATTATTACTAAAAATCAATGATATTTCAGATATATTGGAACTTCGATGTTGTGATAAAAATATACTTGTATTGGACAACAAAATTTAATTCGACGCGACAACGATTCCAATATCAGATTTTTTAGTAAGTACGCAAGAGATATATTTTGAATTTGGATTATAATAATAACTTTTAATTTCTTTGATCTGTTCTGTTAGTCATTTTTATTTATTTAATCTGTAATGTTCAATTTCAAACTGCCTCGGTGATCTAGTGGCAAGCATGTACGGCCGCTGATCCGGAGATCTTGGGTTCGAGTCCCAGGTCGGGCCAAGTTCAGTTACTGAGTTTTTTTGTCAAGAAATTCTCAGTAAAAGCCCGGAGTTGGGAAGTTGGCGGGTTTTTCACTCTCGTGCGTCGGACAGCACGTTAAGCCTCACCGGTCGTGTCGTAATATCGTCCCATTGGACTATGAGAATAAGACGAATAGAGAGTGCACTTTGTGTCTGCGCGTATACCGACACATGCGCTGCACTATAATATCTCCTGCGCATCTGCCTAGTCTTAGTGAGATTGGCCGCCGTGGCCATAATCGGTCAGGAGGACAATAATGAATGTCTAATTCAATGCCTTTGTAAAATCTGTAACGTTCACGCCAATCGTTAGTTATAAAACATATGAAAATAACAATGACATTAAAATGTCACCTCAGAAGTTAGTCGTTCTCAGATTTTTGATTTGTAAAGAAACGCTATCGCAAGAGACAAGCGTATTAATATGTAGATACATGAGTCTATTTAAAATTCTTCACACAACATCGTAATAAATAAACCTATAGTAGTAAATTACAGTCTTAAATATTCAATAGGTTCAAATACCAATAGCCAAGAGTTTTCGAAATTTTATCAACAGTTTGTAACTCCATAAATTTCTTACTGCAGGGCGATAAATATTTTAATGTCAGTGTTGCTTGTTCACAAATTGAAAACAGATACAAAATCAACTGGGATTGATTTAAGGGCGAGCTGATATAAGCGTTCCGAACAATTTCGTTTCGTAATTGATTATTTTAACATGCTATTTAGTTTTACGATCAACTTGACCATAACGGGATAATAACTAAACTTGATTACAATTTTAAGTAGATACTATAATATAGATAAATAATAATTAATTGCTAGCAAGTTCAGATGCAGATCACAAGGTCCTGTGTTCGATTCCCTAGTTAGGCTAAATTAATTAAGTGATTTTCTGTAATTTTCAGTAGCAACCCAGACTTAGGAAGTTAGCAGTGGTTACATATTGTTATGAGAATGTTTAGCTATCGGTACTGCAAGTGAGAAAAATATGAGAGGACTGAAATATGAAATATGATGGGTATTGTACAACTGTTATTACTTTAACTTTCTATAGAGTGCACTTGTTTCTGCGCATGAGTTTGTGCGTTATAAAATCTTCTGCGCATGCGCTAATCTCATTTAAAAGACCGTCGTGACCGAAATTCTTGCTAATATATATTCTATTATTTAAGCACAATATGTAAAATTACTTACAAAAAAACATGTATAACATTCTTAGTGTCTTTGCTATTTATGTTTCAATTAAGTGTTTGTTTTTATGTGGAGTAGAAAATATTATTTATCATTAATTTCCTTATGTATTTAAATCGTGTTTTTAAAAAACAAGTTTTTAATTTATCACAATTCTGGGAATAGAAAAAAACCTTCTCGTTATTTTAACGATCTAAAGTTAAAACTTACGCTACGAGTATCTCAAAGGATAAATAAGGTCCTTAAAAGCCCAAGTTTAGTTCGTAATCATAACGCTTCCTTCCGGTAAAACTAGTGCAATACCAAAAATAATATAATAAAACTTGCTTTACTTATTATCTCTAGGTATTTTATAGAGTAAGCAGAGAAAATAGTTTGTTAAGTATTAATACCCAACTCTGACTTTTATTTTAAGTTTTTACCTGTACACAATCTGTTCTGTAAAACAAGAATGTTTTATTATTACGGACTAAAACAAGATGCTAAATTTTATAATTTAAATCACGAAAATCTTTGATTTAAATCTAGGTAGAATGATGATGTTTGAAGTTAGAATTTATTTAAAATAATATAAGTAACTAGCATTGCCCGCAGCTCCACCCGCGTTCAGATGATCAAAGCTAGCTTTTACATATTAGTGTACTCTTATATTGCAGTTTTTGTATTTTTCTCACATATAAAATATTATTCCGAGGTAAAAAGTATCCTATATGTTGACCCGGATAACCAGCTATCACCATACCAAATTTCATCAAAATCCCTCCAGTGGTTTTTCTGTGATGCGGTAATAGACAGACAGACAGACAGACTAAATTTTTAAAAAGCTATAGATTCGGCCTCTGTGTCGATAAATAATGTTTATTTCAATAAAATTTTCCAAAAAATATTTAATGTACAGATTCGACTTAGTTACAATTTTATTATATGTATAGATAATATTGTTACAGTTTTACGTACTTAATATAAATAAAATACCAGTGTAATGATTAAAACAAAGTAACGTAACTGAACATCTCATAAGTTGCTAAACGCAATAACTGTAACAGATAGTTGTTGCTCGTTGTTTGGCCTTGATTTTGAATCTAATGTTTCACTTCTAATATTACAATTTACAAGTTTTATATTCAAACAGATCGTAACTCTATATTGTTTTGGATCTCGCCTTTGTCACCGATTTGGTTTAGTTTAATTTACGTAATATTTCCTCTTAGATAGATTGAATTAACAAACTTACATACTATATACCAATGGATAAAATCTATATATAAACATTAATAATTTAAAATTTTAGTTTTATAAAAGTAGTATTTTTCAAACGTTTTTTGTACGTTTTAAAGTTCATTTATTCACCATTGTGATCCCATCATCAGCCAGATCGATGCTATCAAGTTATTTAATGAATTAACGGATTACACGTAAGCACAATTAAAAGTTTTAAATCAATACAGGATATTAAAACTAGGTTAATAGCGTGATAAAAATATATACGAATAATACACCTGAAGATTTAAGGGCTCTTATACCATTTCCATGCATTTTAGTTTTTTTTTTTAAATATTACAGAAATCGATTCTACTTACAATATTATTTTGTAAGCTCCAACATTTAAATTTGAGTAGAAAAAATATATAACAAATAAGCAAATTTACTTGCATCATGTCAAAAATAGTTTACAGGTGCTAGAAAATGCTTTATTTTAAAACGCAAATGAATGGCGACAGCCGTTAACAATATACTCAGCTTAAAACTTCTTTCTGTAACAAGAGAAATGGCGCTTTTCCTAAATGTTTGCAATTTTATTTATTTCGCGCTAACACTTGCATTAAAAACTATTGAATTTCTTCTTGTACATAAAATATCGACAGAATTTTTAGCATAAAATAAAAAAAATCTATATTGTACAATACAAGATATTATTACTATAAAAGTAACAAGTCGTTATAAATGTAATGTACGTATTTTACATATAATACAAGAAAAAAATATATAAATAAATATAGAAATATTTAGTTTACAATTCTTGAACTTTTTCATTTGATTAACATAATATAGTAGCTCAAATTGTCTATTATATCTTACATATATAAATATAACTAATTTGTGTTAAAATTCTTACTAATATTACTATATTTGAGATATACAAGTGTAATAATAAGGCATAATTCTACATATAGTTGAGATACCAAGGTAAATAGTTGAAAAAACATTCTAATAGTACCATTTCAGAAATTTCTATATAATTACCAGTCATGTTT